>OZ014484.1:7276465-7714465 GCA_963965965.1 Trididemnum nubilum | reverse complement strand
CGGTCGCCGACACCTTGAGCTACATTGCAAATAAACTCACCATACGCGTTGTTTCACGTAGCGTTGAACCGACTTTGTCCCGTTTCCGAGCATTGAAAAAGCAAATCTTGAACGTTTCGAAAGGTATTCAAATTAAAGGGCAAAAGATTTCGAATTTTATAAAACCTCGAGTTGCATAGTCCTAGCTTCGACTTAGGAAAATTGAAAATGCTCGACCAAGGTTATGACGCAAAAAAATCAAACATCCGACAGCAGTATCGCCTAGCCTAAATCCAGCACAAAATGCAAAGAAATGTGAGAATGTTTTTTTTCTTGCAAATTTATGCGATGCAAAATCATATCTCAATCGTTTAAAACTTTGAAAAATAGGTCCTTACAGAGCGAATCGTATGTTTTGACGAGTCGTTCGAATTTGATTTTTACTTGGTAACGTGTTGCAACAAAGCCGTGCCTCAAAGATAAAAACCAAACATTTAGATCGTTCTGTAAGTTTCCAAGTGCCGGTGTTTCGGTTCTTAGACCCACAAATATGCAAAATTTTTGCTGTTATTTTTCCAATTCAGGTTTCTAAGACTTGATTAACAGTTTTAACGTAATAAGCGGCTATTTTTTTCTACTTTAAACAACAAGATTCTACAAAATCGTAACTTTTGAGTAATTTTCTTGCGTTTGTTAAGAACAATTTTGTCCAAAGTATCTCAAAATCGTATGATTCCTTCGTCTTGAATGAAGTTTTTTCAGCTGAAGTATCGTTAAAGTTGCTTAACATCTTGAGTTTTTTATTGCTTTACATGCTTCAAAACATTCAATACAATACATGCTTCAATTCAATGCTTGGTGCTTTGCATGCTTTTTTGTAAACAAATGTTAAATTCTTTCGCTTTGTTTGTTTTAAATTGAATGTTTTCCTTGAAAACGATAATCTTTAACAATTTTAAGCAAACACTTTTCTTGGGCCTTAAATTTTACCAACATTAGGAAGAAAATATTCTGAAATATTAAAAGGTCATTGTCTTGAAGTACATCACTCAGTCAAAACAGGACAATATTTATTATTCAAAAATTCTAAACCTTTTTGTATTCGCAGCGATAATTTTCTAAAAAAGGTAAAAAGTCTTACTTTTCTTCATCTTAAATTGAACTATTACGTAGAAATAATCTTTTTTTTTCGAATCTGAACAAGAAAGCTTTACCTGGCTGGAATAGCAAATTTTTTATCAATGTTTTATTTTACACTGTTCTTTTTACTAAAATACCATAAAATTTTATTCAACTTCTTATCCCGATGTTAAACTTCTATATTTTAAAACAAGCTCTTTTGCAATTTTTTTGGTGTCATTCGATATTGAACCTTGCCTTATAGTCTCGAATTATAAAATTTACGTCAGTTTTACAATTTCCTTGTTTGTATCAAGATGTTTTTGCAGAAATATCGCAAAATCTTACAATTTCTTTGATTAAAACAACAACTCAACCTTAAAAGGTATATTTTTTGACAACTTTTAAGCAAAATTTATCTAAGAACTTGTGTTTTTTATTACTTGATCTTGTTTTATTGGGGTAAGTTCGTCAAAATATCTTAAAACCTTACGATATAGTTGACTTGTGTGGAAATTGTAACGTAAATAAATCCAAAAACTCGCCTGAAACTTGAACTAGTTATTAATTTTCTTCTTTGTGTTGCATACTTTGATCAAGATTTTGGGTATATTTGTCTTGATTATTACTTTTACTTTAAAAACTTACCTAACATAGAAGAATTTTTAACCGTTTTTTTTTGTTTGCATGAGAACTGTTTGATCAAAGACATTCAAAGACTTGCATTTTCTTGAGTTTTACCTAAAAAACTGTAACTTTACCTAAAATTTTATTGAAATATAGGGAAATTTTGTAAACTATCTTAAACATTTGTTTAGCTTGAATTAAAATTCTTGTTTGAAAACCTTATTTTTTATAATTATTCGGGAAAATCGTTCAAAATTAAACCTCTTTTCGTGATCTCGGGTGTAAATTTACTTCAAAAACTGTTTTTTTTGGTACTTTGAATCAAAATTCTTCTAATCTCTTAAATGTTTTAGCGATTTTCTTGTTTGCATAAACATGATTTGTTTGAAGATAACTCAAAGTCATAAAATTTCTTTGAATTAAATAAAACCTTGAATAAGTAAAATGAATTGAGTTTTTGATTAGTCTTGTTTAGGGTTAGTTCAGTTGAAAAAAAAAATTGAAGTCTTACGATTTCTTTGTTTAAAACAATAATTCTACCCTAAAATTGAATATCATTCGATAACTTTTAATTAATATTCTCTGAAATTTTGGCTTTTCGGTCGCTTTATATTGTTGTGTAGGGTAAATTCAATAAACTATCTTAAAACCTAACAATTTCTCTGTTTTGAACCAAAACTGTAGCGTAAAAAACAAAAGCGCTGGTCTAAAATCTTAAATTTTTTTAAGTTCCTTGTTTACATAGGAATAGTTTGAGCAAACACATTCAAGGTCTTACAATTTCTTGGACTTGAAAAGTAATTTTATGTCAAACAAGTAGTTTATCTAAATTTATTTCAAACATAAAGTAATTTTATCTCAAACTTACTTAAAATTTAACTTTTTTGGAGTATTTTGGTTAACATAAACCTGTGTTTACAAAAAAATGTTTACAGTCTTACGTTTCTTTATCTTGAAGATTGCTTTACCTTTAAAAACTTACCTAATATTGCAAAATTTCTAACCATTGCCTTGATTTCGTAGAAAAAAGTTGGTCAAAAGTACTAAAAACCTCACAATTTCTTTGTACTGAATAAAAATTTTATCTAAAAAATCGAAAACTTACTTAAAACCTTATAAGTTTTCAAATAATTTTGTTCATACAGAGATAGTTTTGTGGAAAATAGTTGAGGTCTTACGATTTCTTTGTTTAAAACAATGATTTTAGCTTGAAATGAATATCATTTGATAACTTTTTCAAAAATTTTCAAAAATTTTGTTTTTTTTATAACGTGATATCGTTTTCAAAGCAAATAAGTTCACCAAAATCTCTTCATTCCTTGTAATTTCTTTGCCTTGAGTGAAAATTGTAACGTAAGTAATCGAAACTCTTGCGTAAAAGTTAATTAATTTTAATTTTTTTTGTTTGCATCAGGATGATTTGATCGAAATATTTAAAACTGTTGTGCTTATTTGCCGTTTGCACCTTAAAAGTGTACCCAACATTGTAAATTTTTAATGATTTTGTTGTATTCATAGAATAGTTTTATAAAAAACGATTCCAAGTTTTGCAATTGTTTTGTTTGTTTGTTTGGAATAATATTTTTATTAAAAGCATGAGACGCTTTCATAAGGTGTAGTTTTTAATAACTACCGTAAAAACCTATATTTGAGCGCTACCTTTATACGAACGCTACCTCTAATAGAACGCTCCTACAAAAGTTTCAAAAATAGAGCACCGCCCTTTAATTGAACACCACCTTTGATAGAACACCACTTTGAAATTCGTTATGCTAGTTAGTAATCAAATGGTCTTCTACATCACAAAATAATAATTTCCCTGTTACAGGTATACCAACCCCAGCACAAAAATGTCGAGGACGTCTACAACAGCGACGTGTCACTTGATTTTCACCAGCAAATTTTTGATTGCTTACCAGTAACTGTGTTACGGTAGGTGTTTTTTCCTTTCATTAATAAAATTTATTTTTCTAAACTGTTAACCGAATAGTCGAAAAATAGAGCGCCAACCTCTAATTGAACGCCGCTATAAGGAAAAGGTTGAAGAATAGAACGCCATGGCGCTCAAATGGAAGTTTTACGGTATATTTTGTTTTTAGGGATAAGTTTAATAAAATATAATAAAACACAATTTCTTTTGAGTGAAAATTGCAACGAAAAGTAATTCAAAACCTGTCTGAAGCTTGAACTTTTTATAAACTTTGTCTTTGCGTCAGAGCAAGGGACTTCTTTTTGGAGTGGTATAAAGTCATATCGGTCAAATTTCTGTAAAACAGACTTAGATTTTGCTTTTTTGGGAACAAAGGAGCTGCGAAGTAATCTTTGAGGAGTCTTCATGTCAAACAACTCCACAAAATTGATAAGAGTTTTAGTTTTGCTTGAGAAATTAAAAATTTTTTTTTCGTAGGTTTTTTTCCTGCGGAAAACAATTAAAAGATATTTGCGGCGATGCAAGCTTCAGATCTCGGCAAAAAGATTTATCCAGCGGGTGAAAGTTGAACCTGTAAAGCTGAAGGCGTCTGCGGATATAAAAGTTTTTATGTAATCTTGATAAATTAGCCCTTTTGGGGTAAAACGATAGACGCCTGTAATGATGTAAATTTCTAACCTCGGTTAAATATAGCTTTACTTTTTCGCGGTGAAATCGAAGACGTGTGAGACGCGATAAGACCGCTAAAATTCAAGATATTCTGCGGTGATGCATGTTTTAACCCTCGGTCAAATGGGTTTGTAGCCCCTTCGCGTAGAAATGGTGGATATTTGCGGCGATTTCAGCTTTTCATCTCAGCCAATAGATTTTTTTCACTTTAAAGTTTTTTAGTTTAAATGTTTGTTTTTTTTTAGCTTAAATATCGCTAAAATTGTTTAACATCTTAACTTTTTTATTGCTTTACATGTTTCAATGCAAGTCTTTTTTGTAAAAAATGTTAATTTCTTTCGCTTTAAAGTTGCGGTGTTGCAGACTTTTATACTTGGTCAAATAAATTTACAAAATTTTTTTAAAACTTTGGGTTCCCTTTTGGAGCAATATCAAAAAAGGCTTTCCATGCTTTTAATTTTGGTCAAATAAATTTACCAAGTTTTTTTAAAACCTTGGGGTTCCTTTTGGGAGCAATATTGAAAAAGACGTTCCAAACTTTTAATGTTGGTCGGTTGAGTGTTTGGAGGCTGTTGTTCTGCTGGGGATTAAACCGCTTGTTCTCGGCATTGAACCGGTACTGTGTGTTCTTTCAAGCTTATTATTCACAATTTTTTCGATGGGGGTTTGCATAAATGATTATTTTTCTCCAAGGTAGGGTGAAATTGAACATGACGCTGGTGGTAATAGCGGCAAGTGCGTTATATCGGTCAGGGGCTGGTCATGGACTTTTGGTTCTCTTTCAAATTTTCTGCTACATTTTCGCACTCTAATTTAAAAACCGTTCATGTACTTCTGTTTTGTGACGCAGCATAGCACCATTTTGAGTAAAGGTTTTCTGACAATAGGTACATAATTATGTTCATTTTGATAGAATGACTTTAGAGCGTTAAAACTCTCGAGTATGTATCGCAGCTAGCAAACTTGCTAGTCCTTGTGACACCAAGGCGATCGGAAATTAAACAAGTTGGATTATATTACGTCATGCAAGCAAAACAGCGTTAGCAAATTTTAATTTGTAGAGTGAAAACTGTTGAAAAGATTTTTTGAAGGCGAATTTGCGGCAAGCCATCTGAGGTTTACAAATGGGGCTACAACAGCCTTTTATTATTTTTAATGCAAAAGTCAAAGGATAATACCACTTTTTCATATCGACTCACGTGTATTCTAGCAGTCACTGTTGCAATGTTTTACTGCAAAAGTCAAAGAATAATTTTGACCAACTTGTATTCAAGTTTGCCATTTTCTTGTTAAAGCATAATACCGTAGTTATTCGGACTCCAGAATTAATATGCAACCATTTATTAAACATATTTCTACGTTATCGACTAAATGGTTTAAAATTTTACTTTTTTTTCATGGTTTTTAATTTTTTTAGATTGAATGTATCGAATTGTTGGAACCCTGCAAACTTCCAATGATTTTGCGACAGCTAGCCGCCAGTCCAAAGAACGGCCCATGACATTTTTAAAGTTTAGTCCAAATTTTCAACTTTAGACTTTGACAAACCACCTTCGGTAGTTTCATTTCCAGGGAAGCCTTACAAATTTTAGACTTTAACTAACCGCCAGCGGTAGTTTGATTTCCAGGGAAACCTTACAAATTTTAAACTTTGGACTCACCACCTTCGGTGGTTCGGTTACCATGAAGTATTACAAATTGTAAACTTTAGACTCACCACCTTCGGAGGTTCGGTTTCCAAAATGTCCTACCAATTTTACACTT
This sequence comes from Trididemnum nubilum, assembly GCA_963965965.1. Lineage (NCBI taxonomy): Eukaryota > Metazoa > Chordata > Ascidiacea > Aplousobranchia > Didemnidae > Trididemnum > Trididemnum nubilum. The sequence continues at coordinate 7,708,377 of OZ014484.1, read as the reverse complement.
TAAGACTCACCACCTTCGGTGGTTTGGTTCCCAGATAAGTATTTTAAGCTTAAGACTCACCACCTTTGGTGGTTTGGTTCGCAGTGGCTCTCAGGTTAATGTTTTAAAATTTAGGGTTTTTGCCGCATTCCTCCACTAGAGATTCAGTTCTCGACCTGAGATTGATAGACCTATTCTAGAGCGCTCTGTGAAAAGCTTTTGAAAAAAGTCGCTTTTAGAAATTTCCCCAAAAAGGGGATTCCCATAGCTCGCGCACGATTACACGCAGTTAGCAATTCCAATTAAAGTCTTAATTCTAATCTCATTAGCACAAGCAGATGAAAAGAGCTAGTAAAGGTGATTTCACAACAGACCAGATGGCTCATACCTTTAAACTTTAACCTCAAATTTAAAGCTCTTGACTCACCACCTTCGGTGGTTCGGTTCTTAGGTAATTTTTATTAATTTTAGACTCACCACCTTCGGTGGTTCGGTCCTTAGGTAAACCTTACTAATTTTAAACTCAACACCTTCGGTGGCTGGCTTCTAAACTAAGTTTTACTAAATTTAAACTCACCACCTTCGGTGGTTCGGTCTTAGATAAGATTTGCTAATTTTAAACTCACCACCTTCGTTGGTTCGGCAAACTTTAGACTCACCACCTTTAGTGGTTCGGTTCTTAGGTAAGTTTTATTAATTTTAGACTCACCACCTTCGGTGGTTCGGTTCCCAGGTAAACCTTACTAATTTTAAACTCAACACCTTCGGTGGCTCGCTTCTTAACTAAGTTTTACTAATTTTAAATTCACACCTTCGGTGGTTCGGTTCTTAGGTAAGCCTCTCAAAAACTGTTAACTTCAGACTCACCACCTTCGGTGGTTCGGTTCTTAGGAAAGTAGTTTTTAAGCTTAAGCTCACCACCTTCGGTGGTTCGGCAAACTTTAGACTCACCACCTTCGGTGGTTCGGTTCTTAGGAAAGTAGTTTTTAAGCTTAAGACTCACCACCTTCGGTGGTTCGGTTCCCAGGTAAGCCTTACTAATTTTAAACTCACCACCTTCGGTGGTTCGGCAAAGTTTAAACTCACCACCTTCGGTGGTTCGGTTCCCAGGTAAGCTTTACTAATTTTAGACTCACCACCTTCGGTGGTTCGGTACTTAGGTAAGCCCTACAAAAACTTTAGACTCACCACCTTCGGTGGTTCGGTTCTTAAGTAAGTTTTACTAATTTTAGACTCACCACCTTCGGTGGTTCGGTTCTTAGGTAAGTTTTAATAGTTGTAGACTCACCACCTTCGGTGGTTCGGTACTTAGATAAGCCCTACAAAAACTTTTAACTTTAGACTCACCACCTTCGGTGGTTCGGTACTTAGGTAAGCCCTACAAAAACGTTTAAGTTTAGACTCACCACCTTCGGTGGTTCGGTTCCCAGGTAAGCCTTACTAATTTTAGATTCACCACCTTCGGTGGTTCGGTTCTTAGGAAAGTAGTTTTTAAGCTTAAGACTCACCACCTTCGGTGGTTCGGTACTTAGGTAAGTTTTACTAATTTTAGACTCACCACCTTCGGTGGTTCGGTTCTTAGGAAAGTAGTTTTTAAGCTTAAGACTCACCACCTTCGGTGGTTTGGTCCTTAGGTAAACGTTACTAATTTTGAACTCACCACCTTCGGTGGTTCGGTCTCATGCAAGTCAAATTCTTAAACTTTAGGGTTAGGGTTTTTGCTGCATTCCTCCGCTGGAGTAGCAGTCCGCATTTTGTGGATCCGCCGCAATCCGCCGTCCCGCCGCAATCCGCCGCCGCCGCAATCCGCAATCACGTGAAATCACCCCTTCTCTACTACTATCGTTTTTTTTTACTATTTATTTTTTTAAAGTAGCGGTAGCGACAAGCGGCAGCGGCCGCTGTTTTTCATGCAAGTAGCGGCAGCGGCGCTACTTTTTTATTTGAGTATCGATAAGCGGCAGCGCTTGTGCTTTTTTTGCCAAATAGCGGCAGCGCCGCTACTTTTCAAGTAGCGGGTGCCCAGCTTTGACTGTAACATACTGTGCCTACTAGGGTGCCATAATAAGCCTTAATATGCCTACTAGGGTGCCATGATAAGCAGTGTGCAGTTGATGATTCATAAGATCTTTGATCAATTACAACAATGTACTATGTCTCTATCTCGTCACTAAAATAAGAATCAAACAAAAAAGCAAATAAATGTTTAAATCAATTATTCCGTCCAAAACGGTTTTACAAATCATTATGCCGTAGAAACGGACAAACTAAAACCTATCTATTTTATTAGTTCAATAAACAGTAAAGCTTCGCTGTCAGTATCCCATGTGCGTTCGCTGAGCCTTACCTCCTCAGTCTCCACTACAGTGACCAATGAAAAATCAGAGCAGTATAAGTTTGTTACCCAGCACATTTTCATAAAATATGGAAACATCAATAAACCCTTATAACTTATTGAATATTAAATAATTCGAAGCATAAGTTCCTCCTGAAGAAACGTAACGAAGAAACTTTGGTGCAATCCAGCTGCAAAAGAATCAAGATCTTTCCTAAACCAATAGTTAAATAGCAGTTAAACCAATAAAGAAAAAGTCTAGTAAATCTTTTCAAACGTGTCGTTTTTGCGTTTTTTGATTTTACACAAATCTTTAAAAAAATTACGGCCAAGATGGCTTAAAGGAATGAGGCATCCAGCCAATTGCGGTAGTTTAGAATAGCTAAAATCGAAATATCCCTTTTGAAATTTTTTGTTTTCATTTTGGGACAGACGTGGTAGCAAAAATATGCAACAAAGAGATGTTCTCCGAAAAAGTCTTTAGAAGGCCTAAGCTTGCTCTTCTAGCCTCAAATTCTAAACACAGGGAGAGGTTCACTAAAATTGGATTGGTCACGTGATGTTGCGGAAGGGTAATTAGTATTTGGTCTTTTTTTTCCAGGAGTTTGTGACTGAGAGAACAGATTCAAGGTTTCCAAAAAGTTTTTAGGGGGGTTATCTCTTAGTATTTGTTGAATATCTTTGCAAACGTAGACTTAAAATTACAAAAAAACATTTAAAAATTATATTTCAATTTAAGCTTTTGTGAACTACCGGAATAGGCTGGATGTTTTATCCCCTTTGAGGGAGTACATCTATTAAAAAACCAAGTTTTTTTCATTTTCATAAAAATTTGATGTCAACAGCTAGAAGTAAAATGAAAAATACAAAATACAAATATAAAAATCAAAGTAAAAGGTTAAAACCACTTTTAACTTTTTACTGTGATTTTGATAGCGCTTTTAACCTTTTACTGTGATTTTTATAGTTCAACAGCTTGAAATAAAGTTGCTATTTACTCAACTTTATTTCAAGTTGTTACAATCAAACTTTTTATTATATTTCAAAAAAGAGTTTGCTTATTTTATTTTAGCGTTGAGTATCGTAAAACTTACAGTACAGCTTGGTAATTTTTTTTGCCAAAATTTATAAGGTACCTTCACAAAGCGCAGCTTTTGAGAGGTTGAAGTTGGAATTTTCAAAAAGCAACAGCATAATTTGAAATTTGCAGTAAATTTGGTACTTATTTCAAGCAAAATACCGATTATAAAGAATAAATTTGACTTTTTAGTGGATGTGCCCCATTAAAAGCCAATTTGGTCGTCTTGCGCGTCTCTTTCCTTGTCCTTTTGAAAGAATACTGCATTCTCAGCTCATAACTTATCTAGTTTTGCTCGCAAATCAAAAAATTATTTTTGTTTCCATCCTTTTTCTTATTTAGTTAACCTTTTGCTTTTTAGATTGACGTTAAAGTGTTTTTTTTTTGGCATTAATTTGACGACAAGCAAATCACCTGTGTGAGCTGTGTGGATAGAGGTATATCATCACCCATATCCACGCACAATCAAAAATCGTGTTAGAATTAAGAAAAATGTCAATCATTAACTTTCGAATCACCTTAATTGGTGCTTCCCTGAAAGTGTACACAAATTTCTCGGTCTGTCGCGTATTAGCAAGCTAGAGATACTGGCAGTCATTTGGATTAGTTTAAGTTATTGCTACTTTACGTTACAGATTTTTGAAAACATTTTGATGTTTGTTTAAAAGTCGCCAACGTGGCCAAATGGGTAAAATCTTCATTATTACGACCTTGGTGATCGCATAGTCTGGGTTTAACCCACACCCTGGTCATGCTGTTGCGTCTTTGGATTGGACGCTTTACGATGATTATCTCTGCTTGGTGGTTTCAAACAAGACTCGTCTAAGCAGATACGGATTTTTCCAAACATAAAATCGCAATGAAAAGTGTATGGATCATCCAATAGTTAGGCTCTAACGTCGTTTGATTAGAGAAGAATAAAAAATAATCATGCATGCAACTACAAAAAAAAAAAAACAGACGAGGAGAAACATCAAACATGACTGCTGCTATTCCAACAAATTGTACAATAAATAAAAGTAGTTCCAAAAATGCCGGTTGATTATATTGACTTATAGTTAGATTACTACGATTGAGATTACTTATGCTTGAAAATCGTAACGATATATCAGTAACATAAAGTTTATGTTCAAGAAAAAAGACAGTAAAACAAAAATAAAGGAGGCTTACTAGTTTAGTATAGTTTAACGCATTAGTGGTCAAGCGAATTAAGCGTCTGCTACACTGAAATTGTAGGCTCCATCTCGATTCCTGGTCAGATCAAACTAAAGACTATAAAAAATTGGTATTCACATTTACTTCCCTCAGTTCCCTGCTTAATAAACAGCAATAAAGCGTAGTGTGATGCCCCATCCGTGTGTGATGGACAGGTGGCAGTTTGACTCCAAGACCTCGAGAACTTTTCGTTGAATCTTTTATGCCAACCAAGGCAGCTTGCTAGAAAAATGCATTTGCAGTAATAGTTAGTTTACAGTTGGAAATATAAGTGATCTGGAGAAGCAATGATCAAAACATAGCTCTTTAACGGTCAATTGAAAGAATCCAAGACTTCCGTAGATGATTGGTTACTGACGTACGAGATAAAACTAAACCTCAGCTATAAGAAATTGTAAAATATTCTAATTGTCGAGCAATTTGCATCATTTTTACATCTGCAAGTGTAATTTTTGTAAAGAAATTTTTCTGCAAGGTTTTTACAATGACTCTGTGGATCTCAAACTGTTCTCAACACACAGTATTGAAGGACTATTGCAACGTTACAGTTGGAATTCTTTAGAGATCGTTGGTGCTGTAGATTTTTGGATACTATCGGGAAAGATAAGAGTTTCAGATTTTGGGTTTTCATCTATAACGAAAATGAGACAGAACTAGTACTTTGTGTAGTTACTGACAGTGATTTGTTTATAATTTGCGTCGTAAACTTTCCGATTATCTCGCCAGTCAGAAAGGCTGTATCTACCATGAAAAGCCATGATACAGTACCTTATTTTAGTCGTACTTCAGTCACGTGTGGACTGGCTCTTTAACGGTATAATTCAAACAATGCCAGGTATCATATACCTACAGGCTGAATTTGAAAAGTGGAGTTAAGAAGCTTCTTTAAAAATTTAAATCAGAAATTTTTTTCGGAAACATTTTTTAATACTCAAAGTTTTCTTTTCTCTTGATAATTTGTCGTACTGCTTTGCAAATGCCATGACCACGTCTGGAGCCATACCCATGCTTCATGTTCATCCTATAATGGTGTTATTTATGCTTGCAACGTTTTGGAAGAAACATAAAATTAATTGCAAAAGTTAACGGCAAAAGTTTACTGCGTGGTTTTCGTTAAACAATTGGTATCTGTAAATAGAAATCTTTGTGAAACAAATAAGCTAATAACCTGGTGATAGACTGGTTTAGAAAGTAATGAATCAGTAGTTACAATGCAGAACATAGCCTACAGTGTTGAACGATAGAAGCCCGCACCACTACTATTATGTTGCATAATTATATATTTATGTTGTTTTACAAATCTGAAACTAAGGCAAGAAGCAAAATTAGGTTGGGCGTTTGTAGGATTAGTTCTATGGGCCTCTTCAATTAGTTCTGTTCATTAGTTCTATGGGCCCGGTCTACGTTAGGCGTGCAATTTTTTATAGTTTTTTAAAGAAAATTCAGCGCTGGTCAAGTGGCATGGCGTGGACGTACTAAGTTTCTGTTCAAAATCGAAAGGATGCTGCACTCGCACGATCAAGATTCAAGCTCAGTGTAGACCGGAGCTGATAGGTTTTAGTTGAAAGATCGATTAGTTCTTAAAAAATGATAAAATATCAAAGCCAAGTTTGTCTTATTTTTGACCTTGTGTTGCTTAAAGTAACAAGTGGTAGTAGCTTTGCGTCCGCTTGGTTAAACGTCAAGACTTTATACCAGGAGTACTCAATTAGTTTTAGCTAAGGTTCAGATCTGGAGGATGAAAAGTCGTTGGGTCCAGGAAAGTTGAGAAAATTTGGAAAAGGTCCAGAATATATAGAGAACAAATTCCGGTTGGAGACAAGGACTCCAAAAAAAATAGGTCTTCACCGCTTTTGAATTCCAAAATTCGCTTGAAGACCGAAAACAAAAACAAACAAACAAAGGTCTTCACCGCTTTTGATTGCGGATTGTGCGCTTTACCAAGGCCACCTAGAGAGAGAAGGCCTTTCGCGTGCTTTCGTTCGAGGGCGTGACGTCACAGCAAATAGTTACACTTTCGTCGTCTCGCGATAGCAATGATGCGACATACGGTCGCCTACTTGCGCAAAAGCAAAGCAAAAACAAGACTTGTTAGAAAATTATTAACTTTGCATAGCAGTAAAACGAAAGGATGCACAAAAATACTTTTTAACATCAACGTAAAAGTGAATCATTAAAGTGTGATATGATTTTCAACATTGAGTCTAAGAAAACAAGTAGTATTAGCAAAAAGTCATTTGTACACTTGTTTACGCTTAAAAGTCAAACCAAAAACTTCTAAAAGTGAATACGGCCGCAACAAAAACACCTTAAATCACATTTTATATCCACGCAGGGTTTACACTTTTCGAGTAGGAAGAAAAGAATACATATCTACGCAAAATTTATGCTATAGAAGATTAGACGTATTACGGTATTCGAGAAGATACAGTAGTCATAAATTGTGAAACCTCACGTATCGTATGTTTGCGTCAACTACATTAAACAAAAAATATTTCAAGGCCACTGTTAACGATTTGATTTACAGCGTCTACTCGCAGCCAATTTGAAAATTTAATCCAATGCAATCCAAAGTGGTCCAGTAAGCGGTAAGCGGTTTCTAAAAAACGCAAACAATAAATACCAACATTATGTGAAACACAAAACTTGCGGACGCATAAAATATTACCCAAAGCAAATAAGACACGTAACACATAAACTGTAAATAAAGTTTAGCTCAAGCAACTTAGCAAATAGTATTTAACGGTAACATTTACATAATCAGTAGTAATTTAGCATTAACATTCAGTAGTAATTTAGTATCGAGAATCCAGATGAAATAACTATTAATTAACTCACCGATGAGTATCCGGATGTAGTCGCTGAATCCAATTTAAAATATTCTGGTCTTGCTACTGAAACTTGGTTGTCAAATCACGCAAGAGAGAGAGGGAAGATAAAGGCCCGAAAGTAGGAAAGACACCGGGGTCTCAACTGCTTGCTGTTCAAGGGGTGCCAAATCGGCAGACTAATGCAAACGGCTCTGAAATTGCCGTGCAATAGAAGCTCCAAAATTGAGCTCTATAGGCTCTGGGAAGAACAATTTCTCAGTCCAAAAAAAAATAGGACAGCAAATGCTGATTTGCTATCGGGTCTTTTTGCCTGCTTCTCTGGAGATCTAAAATGACTTCCTCTCTCGATGGCACTAAAATCCTAGGTGATTTGGCATCACAAGTTCGCAGCTTGCAAGACCAACAAATTTGCATACTATTTTACATAATAAAGGAATAAACAAGTGATAAGCAACCGGATTTAAAAAGCAGCTAGAAGTCAAATAGTGTGCTTTGTTCACATTAAATTGTCCAAATTTGGCAATGATTACGTGTATAAAATAAACGAGTAAACCAAGGTACATAAAACAACGCACATAAATGACCAATAAATGAATCCGAATTTGAATCTTGAAAAAAGCAGAGAAAGCGGCGCTACAGCCACAGCAAAATTGTAAAACTATCAGTAAGGAATTTATACCAACGTTTGAAGTTTCCTACGCTTACTCCTTTTCATGCTTTAATCGTATCATTCTTTAAAGAACAGAAGTTATTCAGCAAAATGTTAGAGCAAATAAAAGCAACCATTTTTGTCACATAAACTGGTTCATGGTTGTTTAAGCATCTTGCATTGCGCAAAATCAGTAGATCTTCATATTTATATGATACATACAAGGTGAGCAAAAAGTAGATACACTCATACAGTTACTAAAAGTGGGGGTTTGGTTTAGATCATAACCACTGGTTTATAGTGCTCAATTGCTTATACAGTGTATCATCAAGCACTTTTTACAGCATAGGCTTATAATAGTTGATTAAAAAACTGTGTTTTGGTTCACCTTGTTGGCTAAGGTGCTTAGAACAACCATATTAAAAAAAACTACTGCACTAAAATTGTATCATAACTGTAAGTCTATATAACCTACCGGTGCCTAATTTTATACCACCGTGTACCGGTATATCGCTAAATATTTTACTTCACATGGTGTACATACTTGTAATCCTCAACAGTAGAAATGAATATTAACTGTACAACTACTGCTGCGACCATTAAGCCTTGATAACTTCTACATTCACGGTACCGGTACAAATACCATCTACTCTGCTACATGACAGGACAAGCTGCATTAACACTTATTTGTGTAACAGCAGTAGCTTCTAAGGCAGTCTTGAAAGGTAGGTTACAGGCTAACGTTACATTAACAAAATTTTCACAAAAGCCTGTACACAGTACAAAACTTCAATCTTTTTTGCAGTTTCCCAAGCTACTACTTTCTAACGTTTTACTACTCAGTTCTGCCGAGCTATGCGCTTTTGGGTTTCACGCTTTTGCCTAATGTGTAGTGACTAGTGAATCTATCTGTCACTACATCGAGTGACGTCATATCGCACGCGAAAGGCCTTCTCTCTCTAGGTGGCCTTGGCTTTACACGTCAATAGTTCCTTGCCCAAAGAAGTGTGTGAGTCCGAATTTAGATCTGATGATGAGCCACGGTCCGCCAGTTGAGTAGCCTTGTTGTAGACCATGATAACACAGACCGAGAATGCTTGATTTATTCGGAAAAATGAACCAGTGACACAGGAACCAAAAACCCGGACCGAAAAGTATACATGTAAGAAACCTTACGTGTAATCTCAAAATCGTCCAAATATCTTCAAGAAAAAGCAGAACTGCATAATGCAATCTATCTCTCCATGCAGTTCCGTTTTTTGTTACCAATACCTTACGGGATGTAATGAAAGCACAAAGTGTTGTAGCTGATGATCGTTGAACATTTTGTGAGCAGAGTAGACTGCGATAGAATGGTTTAATGGTTAAGCGGTAACGGGTTCGTCTCTAGAGCGGGAGGTCTGAGGTTCATATCTCAGGCCGGTTAAAACGGCTCGCCACCGCCATGAAATTTCTTCGAAAGAAGCAGTTTTGCCCGGGAGAAATGGCGCGGAGATGGACCCCTCAAACTCGTTACATGCTGATTACACGCTTCGGCGAATTGCAGCGAGCATAAATAAAATTTCATATGAAAGCGATTTATTGTTATAACCAACTTTGCTATTTTACAGGTTATTTTGGATCTTATTTACAGACAAATAAAAGTTTTACTAAAATATGGCTAATTTATTATGTGATTTGGTGTTACGACAAATTGACGCCAGCTATTACATTGAATTCCATTGGGGAAAAGACAGGAGTTGGACTGGTCACACCTCCATTGTGATCAAATTTAACGGAGAACCATTATTTACCCTTGATTTTGGCCCTAGCGACGGGCAATCTGGGATTTTGGGATCGATTGCAAGGTCGTCAAAGGCATCTGCAATAGCCTGCACTGCTCTAGCATTACGCAGCAGTGTGCTCGTCAACGGTTACGAGTTTTCTAGAACCAATATAGAAGCGCAACTTTTGGATTTTGCTATAAACACTATTACTGGCAAAAATCGTGCAAAAGCCCTACTTTCAGAATTGTCGAGAATTGAAATGGGGAATTACCATTACCTGAAAAACAATTGTAGGGATTTTGTCAGCAAAGCAATGAAAATTATTCACGACAACCGGAAACAATTTGGTAACGTCAGTACATCCGGAGATTTTCGTCACAACAGAAGCCAACAGGCGATGCAAAAAATGAAGGATGAAGATGAGATGAAAGTACTAGCAGCCAAAGTTGGTGCTGGACTTTTATTGGCCGGAGGGTTGTATGGAATCTATAAAGCTTTGACCTACAACGAAAAAAAGCATGAAAATCAATAAAAACGATCCAAAACTAATCAATACTTGCTGAGACAAGAGCAAATAAGACAATCTGCCATTGTTTTGAATGTTATAACGGCACGTAGTGATGAGATACGTAAATATATAAATTTTCCGTGCGCCACACCTTATGGATCAGTAAATTTTAGATTGAGGCAGACTGTCTGTAAATATTCATAAATTTTTTGTCACATTTTCTTTGAACTGGAAAATGAAAAACAAAGATTGTAGGTGAGGACACCAAACATTTTTCAAAATCAACTGGTTTTGCACAATTAGTGTTCACTATACCCTTTCATAAACGTTGGCAGAAATCTGATTAATTCCAATTGTGCCGAGCCATTTGGATCTGAAAAAAAATGTGTCAATTGTCAAAACCGCAGTTCAATATTATGGCTATTTGATAGCTGAAACCTTGTTGTTTCGTTGCGATACGGTATAATTAAAATTATTATTTTGTTAAATTTGACATAATTACTGTTATAGTTAGTCATGCCAAGGCTGAGATTGTTCATAAATTTTGAGCAAAAATCGTGTTATTATAAACTTGTTCTTTAATATATATACCTCATTAAAAAAGTTGTCCCTTTTAACTGGGATCTATGGTTGATTGAAAAGTTGCAGTTATTAACGAAATATCTGGTTACAGTTTTTTGGGTCAGGAATATGCAGAAATAAAATTATGGAAGATACTGAAAAAATAGTCAGCAACACTGTCCCCAGCCAAAACATAATAATTTGAGATGGTTCACTATATCATTTATGCAGAACAACTGCTCAGTTGATTTACTGAGAGAGGATGCAAATTATTTACCGAGGCACTCCAAACACAGAAGCGTGGCCCTGTCAACCAAATCGATGGCCACCGCGCAACCAACCTCCATGCAGAACCACCAACATAATAAAAATTGGTGGAAAAGCAAATATTTCATTGGTTTTGGCAATTCAAAATCCTGGCGGACGGCACCGACTCAAGTCACCAATCTGGCTAACAATGCACACTGTACAGGTTTGCCAACAGTACGCACTGCCTAGTGTTTTTTTTCAACACCACTTAACCAAAACTAAGATCATCAGCCTTAAATGTACCCGACTATCAATAAAAAAAATTAGAAGTTATACTCGTTAGCGAGAAAAGGTTATATTTCTATTTAATCCGCTTATCAAAGTCAGACATGATCAAGATTCAAGCATGTTACTACAATTCTACAATAAATAATAAAAAGGCAGCACCGTTACAAAGCAAACAATATTTAAGATATATCCCAGTTATTGCATTAGTCGGTGCCATGTAACAAATTAGTGAAATTTTTGTCAAACTGGTTTCTTAAATAGAAACACTATGCGGTATGTATAACTGGACAATCACGCAACGTTTCCTAGTAACAATACAAGTCTAATCTAGCAAACATGTTTCCAAACAATACACAAGCCTAATTTAGCTAGAACGTTCCTTAGCAACAATATCAGTCACAAATTAACGATCACGCTAACTACATATTTTCACTGCCTTAAAAAAAAAGAACAAAAAAACACAAAAAACTGGCAATTGAGCTAGAGGAATAGATTCCAATTTCTTTGCGTGAATCTTTTCCTCCCAAGCTCACCATTGAATGGATGATGATAATAACCGTCAATTGAATTTTGCCTAGTGTTGTGTTTGTGTACCTTATTGAAAACGACAAAGTAATTGTTAAATGATAAAGGAAGCACGTTATTTTTAAATTTAAAAATAAATTTTGTGAATTCCAATTTGATAATGTCTTTCAGTTTCAAAGTTTGAAAGTTACCAAAAGTTGGAAAGAATCGAAACGAGAATTTGGAGGAAGAAATAAACTGGCTCTGATAAATTTATTCTTCAAAACTTCCAGTTAGTGCAGACACGAATTTATAGTTCTTCCCAAATCAATTTAAATGTACAGTATGACGGAATGAAATGACTTGATTGCGTATTCAACTAAGTTCGTTGTTGTGGTACAGTGTCATGTAGCAATGTGTCGCAATCATTGATATTTGGCTACAGTACAACCTTTAATCTCTAGAATTGCCCACGTCAGCTGAAACTAGAAAACGACTGAGATTTTAATTGACGAATCGAAAATGGCAGTTGATAGTTCCTTTAGCTTCTTGAATCTCAGAAAGCAGCACACCAATCTTAAATTAAAACTTCTATTTAAGATTGAAAACACAAACACCACTATCACTGAGCAAAATCGCTCCACTAACACTTCTTACAAACGACCAATTCAGATCGTAAAGACTTAACCGCGACCGACCAGGTTCAGGTCGCACCTTACATACTCTCGCGATCGCTCAATTCAGATCGCCAAACTATACGGTACACAAGCCAACCACCAATACACAAACACGGCAAAACGAAACTAATACGTAAACTCACCCACTCTTAGAATATTAGAATAATGAATGAAAAACGACCTGCCTATTTACACTTTTTATTGTGGGCCGTTAAATATTGGTCCGTCCATGTCGCCAATTCATCTAAAGTTTTTGGGCTCCTCTCATTCAAATACACTGAAAGCTCCTTTGGACACGCTTTAGTAAATTGTTCTCGTACCATCAATTCCACCACTCCATCAAAAGACTCTTCAACTTTAGCCAACTTTACCCATTTGGTGAAGTAATTTTTCAATCGTACTATAAACTGGCCGGGGCTTTCCTGTCCTTCTGGCTTCGCATCACGAAATCTTCTACGGTATCCAAACTTTGTAAAGTCGTACCTCTTCAACAACGCCAATTTCAGACGTTCATAATCCATCGCTTCGTCTTGTGACAACCTGTAATAAACTTCTAACGCCCGGCCCGATAACAACGGGCTCAGCCGGATAGTCCACGCTTCCTTTTCCCAGCCTGCAACTGTAGCATATCTATCAAATCGTGAGAGATAATTATCTAAATCATCTCTGCCATCAATAAAGGCAGATAACTCGGGCGATCGCGCAATTCTAGCATTTCGCCGTATCACTTCTTCGGCAATCCCCGCTGGTCGAGCTGCAGTTTCCAGCCTCTTGGCTTCTAACTCCAGTTTCAGCCGTTCCAATTCCATGGCGGCTTTTCTTTCTTCTGCTTCGCATTTAGCGAGCAGCTTTCTCTCTTCCGCCTCTCGCTCGGCCCTCTTTTCTTCCGCTGCAGCCTCCCGCTCGGCTTGCAACCTCCTGTCTTCTGCCGCAGCCTCTCGCTCGGCTTGCAGCCGAGGTTAATAAAAGGATAAAGACTTATCATGTAAATATGCTCAAGCCGTATTTTGAAAGGAAGTCGATGTTGAATCTTTTGGCGATACCACCACGGAACCGGAAGAAACCAAAACCATCCAAGCCAGCGTTGGATTGCTGGGAACAATGCAGGGAGCAATTCTGAAGTACATGAATCTGACAGCTACGACGATGATGTGAAGCTGGGTCTCGGGTTAACCAAATCTCAGGAAGAGAATGTCTGGCAAGTTCTGGGAGCCTACGACAGTGTGTTCACCGATGTGCCGGGGGAGTTCAATGTCATTCAACACCAAATCACGTTGACTCACAGCACTCCAATTCGATCTAAACCCTATCCTTTGCCTTATGCTATCAGAGAAAACCGGAAGACTGAAATTCAAGAAATGCTTGATCTTGGAATAATTCGTACTTCTGCTTTGCCGTACGCTACTCCAATTGTCATCGTGAGGAAGAAAGACGGATCAAACCGAATTTGCGTTGATTACCGCAAGTTGAATAATGTAACTGTTGCCGATCCGGAGCCAATAAAGACTCCCGAGGACCTGTTGCAACGTTTGGAAAAGAGCAACTACTTCTCCAAGATTGATTTGAGTAAAGGATATTGGCAGATCCCTGTGGCGGAAGAAAACGTGAAGAAGACGGCTTTTGTCACTCCTAACGGAAATTACGAGTTTATACGAATGCCATTCGGAATGAAGAATTCAGGAGCAACCTTAGTGCTGGGACTGAGAATGCTAATTTCCGACCTTGAGAGCGTGGATATCTACATCGACGACCTGATTGTTTATACAGAGGGCTGGGATACCCACATTCGAGTGTTGGATGAACTGATGAATCGACTTCAACAAGCAAATCTGACCGCTCGTCAGACTAAGAGCGTGTTCGGGGCCAAATCAGTTGAATTTCTTGGCCATCAAGTTGGTTTTGATTGGATCACAGTCAACAACGATAATCTTGAGAAAATTAGGATGGCACAGCGACCGACAACAAAGAAAGAGGTTAGATAATTTTTTGGACTTGTGAATTACTACCGCGCTCATATTCCATTGTTTGCTGCCATTTCGGCACCACTGAGCGACCTTACTCGGAAGGAGCAACCGAACAAAGTTCAATGGGGCGAAGCACAAGAAAGAGCTCTTTTGACTTTGCAAGAAAGCTTCCTGAAAAAGCTCATTTCGAAACTTCCAGATCATCAAAAACCTTTTATCTTGCGGACGGACGCTTAAAATTGTGGACTTAGAACATTGCTTATGCAAGAGCACGATGATAAACTGTACCCTGTGGCTTATGCCAGCAAAAAACTGTCTTCAGCCTAGTGCAAGTACTCGATTTTAGAACGGGAATGCCTGGCGATTGTGGGAAATGACTAAATTTTGATTGTATTTAGCAGGAAAGCCTTTTATCCTGCAAACAGACCATAAATAGTTATCAAATTTAAATCAGGCCAAGTTCCAAAACGATCGAATTATGAGGTGGGCCCTAGCATTACAAGGATATGATTATAAGGTTGAGAGTATCCCAGGCAAAGACAATGTTGTTGCCGACTACTTAAGTCGAATAATTGATTGAAATGTGATGGTGTATATATTTTGTGTGCATTTGCTTGTTCTTTCTGTACTGGTTAGTAGGATTTGTTTTTACTGAGATTAAACGTGATTTTTTTAGATTTTTTCGTGAAATGACGATCATAAATGAGATAGTAGCGTAGATTGGGGTTGCATTTATTCGGCAATTATTATTTGTGATGTTTTTAAATATTATTTGCAATAATATTCTTAAGGTGGGGCGTATGTCACGAATAATAATTTTGAATGCCTGATATATGATTATTTGATGTATTTTAATGTGTACGTGACTGATTTTTTGCTTTTTCCGCTTTTTTTTTGATTTAGAATATTCGAGATATTCTGGATAATTCCTCTCTAATATTTTCTACTGTCTTCTATTGGTCACCGAAATTATTAGTTGTTTACTTGTCTTAATTGCTATATTTAGACTTGAAGTTAGTGACGTCACAATTATGCTACCTTTGTGTTTTCGTAATCATGTATATTTTTTCTATTGTGACGAATCATGGTTTGTTCTGGGATATTCGATAGCTTTTACCTTAGTATAAATTGGCGGGTCATTTTTCATTCGATTATTCTAATATTCTGAAAGTGGATGATTTTTAGGTATTAGTTTTGTAGGCAGTTAAGCCGAGTTTGTGTATCTGGGGTTGGCTAATATAGCTGTTTAGTAAAAGTGTGAGTGGAGCGATTTTGCTCAGTTAGTTGGTTTGTGTTTTAATCTTAAATAGAAGTTTTAATTTATGATTGTATGCTGCTTTCTGAGATTCAAGAAGCTAAAGGAACTATCAACTGCCATTTTCGATTCGTCAATTGACATCTCGGTCGTTCTCTAGTTTCAGCTGACGTGGGCAATTCTAGAGATTAAAGGTTGTACTGTAGCCAAATATCAATGATTGCGGCAAGCTTCTTGAATCTTAGAAAGCAGCACACCAATCTTAAATTAAAACTTCTATTTAAGATTGAAAACACAAAAACCACTCTCACTGAGCAAAATCGCTCCACTAACACTTCTTACAATCGACCATTTCAGATCGTAAAGACTTAACCGCGACCGACCAGGTTCAGGTCGCACCTTACACACTCTCGCGATTACCCAATTCAGATCGCCAAACTATACGGTACACTAGCCAACCCCAGATACACAAACTCGGCTTATAACTGCCTACGAAACTAATACCTAAATTCACCCACTTTTAAAATCTTAGAATAATGAATAAAAAACGACCTGTCTATTTACACTACGGCAAAAGCTATCGAATATCCCAGGAAAATCCTTGATATGTCACAATAAAAAAATACACGAGCTTACGATAAACAAATTTTGACATAATTATGACGTCACTAACTTCAAGTCTAAATATAGCAATTAAGAGTCGTAAACAACCCAAACATCGATAACTGCAGAAAATAGCAGAATGTACTAGAAAGGAATCATCTCGAATATCTCGAATATCCTAATCAAAAAGAAGGCGGCAAAAGTAGTAAATCAGTCACGTACACGTTAAAATACAACAAATAATCATATCTCAAGCATTCAAAATTATTATTTCGTGACACAATGCAAAAGTTCAAGGCAGATGGTCAGTATTTCATTGCTTTTGGATATTTTTTTGTTTATGTCAAACGCTTTTCCAAACTGTAGCGAGCAGACTGAAATTGATTCTGCCTCATAAAGCAAATCCCTACATCAGGATGAAGATCAGCTGTTAGTTTTTGATCTTCTTTGACGTCATCATTGCTACCTTTCAAAAAAAAATGAAACAAATTTTCTGACAAAGGTAATTCCAAAGTTTGCAGTAGCATAGTGAGCGCGTTTTTGTTGCGGTGTAATTTCAAATAACATTTACCAAAATTGAAATAGGTCTTGAACTTTGTAAGTGAAGAAATTGTGTGATAAAGAAATAAGCCAATATTCAATTCCCTCAGGTTTATAATTTCCACCGACAATTTCAAATGCAAAACTGCTTCTTCAAGCAGATTTAAATGCATTAAGCACGTGCCAACACCACCAAAATGCAGATCACTAAATACGATTTTCCACTTTTTCCATATTCAGGCATAGAGCAGAACGTAATGAAAGCTGCAATGGAAAGAGGGCTTTTTCTAATTTTGTTGCTTGAATCAAAATGTCATCTGCAAGTGAGTAGCATGTGACATTAAATGTATTGTGGCACTTAGTTTGAATTTGGAGTAGCTCAATGGCGACATCTATTGAAGCAATAGCATTTTCAAGTTGTTTGAGCTTGACCAGACATCTTGTCATGAAAATGTTGGTGATACATGCATATTGTGTGATGTTTGTTAGTTTGTCGGTACTATACACATTTAAGCAAGTGAGAACTATTGGAAGATCGGGAGGGACGCATTTTAGAAGTTTCAAAAAGAAAACTAAAAACTCCAGTGCATCTCCAAATTGTTTGTTTTCTAACAATATCGATATAATGGGAATTAGCTCGCTTAAATAGTCAAGCTTATTCTTGGTAGGAGATCGGTGAGATCTTATTCTGCAGAGCCAGATTGTTGATGATGTCAAAACCAGATGGGGATTTCACTCCATGGATTTTTCCCAATGCTGAAACAAAAAGAGTGGAGGTTCTATAAAATAATAGCTTGACATTGAGTCTTTCAAATTGAATCTTTCAAAATTTCTATAACTTTCAAATTTACCAAACTAAATCTCGTCGAAAATTTGTCTAAATCTTCTTTTGTTTGCTGTCGTATCCTGTCGAGATTTCCTTCACGTGATTTTGATTGTTTATGTTTCTGGATGCCTTGTTCAAACTGTGCATAAACTTGTTGATTTCCAAACACAAAACATGTTTACGTCAAAATGTCATTGAGATGGTAGCCATTTTTCAAAGATTCGTCTGAGCTAAGATATTCCAACATCTTATCAACTGGTTTGATCAGTTCAGTTTTCCACGGTTTTTTAGGCGTGTGTTGTTGTCTACCCAACGGAAACTTACAAGCGTAAGGCATCATGCCGTCGAAAGACACGCCGTTCGTGTGAGTATCGAAAAACCAATCGCCTAAGTATGATTCTTTGACGTTTAAAAACATAACGTTCAGACTAGGAATGATGGTTTCCTGTAAATTGAGTACGATTGCATGGAATATGATTGATAACCAACGAAAATATTCGGTATTTTGTTCAGGGTCATCACAAACTTCAAGTAAAATTACGTGTTTAATATCTAAATACGGTGTCGCTTCTTTTCGTGCGAGTGATCCCATTCCTGCAATGGCGAATTTACACGAAGGATGTCCCGTGACGTTTATAAGTGGCTCAAGTCTCTCATAATAACTTTGTACTGCGTTGTGATTCGAAGCTGGAGCCTTCGCATTGTGTTAATTCTTGTTTGTTGACAGACGTCCTGAAAATCTTTTTCAGGAATGCCTTTGTCAACCTCTTGTTGTAAATTCATTCTCTCAAGGCTTTCGTTGGCTTCGTCTCGCATTACTGAAATCATAGATTTGATGTATTTTACTTTTGCGATCAAGTCTGCTAATTGGTGTTTAGTGTTTGCTTGCTTCAAAATGTGCTTGCAAAGTTCTAAAAGGTCGTTTTTGATGCTTATTGCATCACAGGGATTTCGCACCAAAGCTGCATTCAGCAAACAAACAGCTTTAATCAGAGCTATTTTCTCTGGACTGAGCCTTGTATGCACTAGACCAATCTGATGTATTATTGAAGCTGATTTACTAGGATTGATTTCTTTTCCTTTGTCGTCACAAAGGTTTTTCAGTTTCAAAGCAAGTTGCTCAAAATCGTTTTCATCCATTTAATTGCGCTAAACAACATGCATACATAAATTTAATCATACTCAAATTCAGTTAAGAGGGTTCAGGACAAGAGCACTTGGGACATTGTTTCACAAAATAAATAATGATTTAATGACAATATGATAATATATGAATTTGAGCCGTCGCAACGCATTTCGTTCTGACTCTTTAGGTATGTTTCTGTTAAAATGTCATTGAGATGGTTCCAATTGTGTCATTGAGCCGATTCCAATTAATTTTTTTTTTTTTTTTTTTGGCTAATAAAACAAAATTGACCTTTGTCGCATGAAAAGTTCCTTGAGCAATTATACTCAAATCCATTTATTGTCATATTGTCATTAAATCATTATTCCTTTTGCGAAACAATGTACCAAGTGCTCTTGTCCTGAACCCCAGAGGTGGAGTCGAGGACCCAAGGTTCGAGGCCAAGGTCAAGGACACAAAAATCCGAGGCCAAGGCCAAGGCCAAGGACAGCCCTTCCGAGGACAGACCCTCTCGAGGCCAAGGACAGGAATGCTCGAGGCCAAGGCCAAGGACCAAGGACACAGGCGCAAGTGTTCTCCAAAAAAAATGTCTTCAAAATTTTTTTTTCAGGCGATCTTCATTTCATTGGCGTACCCAAAATTTTTGATTGGGATAAGCCTAAACCACAAATCATATGAAATGACGTCATCAAAATTTTTCCAAATAGGAAGTTTTTGTGGGACAAAGATATCGTAGGATGGAAGATTTGAAATCGCTGCCTGTTAGCACGTAACCAGGATTTTGCAAAGGGAGAGGGCTTAAACTAATAGTTCAAAAACGCAAATATTTTACTTTGGAAACGTGTTGAGAAAGCTAGTGTAACTCAAACGTATCACAGACGGGGGTCTCCATTGGGCAATTTTTTGTAATTTTTTGGAAAAAAAAGCTATTTTAATGCCATTGAATCACATTTCGCAAGTGTTCAGAGCCATTTAAAAGCACTAGATTTTTGACATTTGAAAGCCAATTGAAAAAATCAAATTGTTTAACAGAGGTGGAGTCGAGGACACAAGGCTCGAGGCCAAGGCCAAGGCCAAGGACACAAAAAAAATCCGAGGCCAAGGCCAAGGCCAAGGACAGCCTTTCCGAGGACAGACACTCTCGAGGCCAAGGACAGGAATGCTCGAGGCCAAGGCCAAGGACCAAGGACACAAAGTGCAAGTGCTCTCCAAAAAAAAAAAAAAAAAAAAGGTCTTCACAAGAATTTTTCAGGCGATCTCCAAAAAAAAAAGGTCTTCACAAAAATTTTTCAAGCGATCTCCACGAAAAAACGCTTTCCAAAAAATTTTTCAACCGCTCCACAAAATTTTAACTTTCCAAAAAATAGTGCTGTCCTCGAGCCGAGGACAGGCCAATTTTCGAGGACTTGAGGCCTCGAGGCCAAGGCCAAGGCCAAGGACTTGACCTTCGAGGCCAAGGCCAAGGACTTCAAAATCTGTCCTCGAGGACGTCCTCGAGGCCAAGGACGTCCTCGAGGACTCCACCTCTGTTGTTTAATACTCCTTTTACTTGCAATTTAAGTTTAAAACACGTTTAACATCTTGCATTTTGGAGTTAAATTTAATTGTGAGTGATCTGGTCCAGCTAGGGTTCGTTGTCTTAATTGTAATGTGCATTGTCTCTTGCAACATTTTAGCTCTAAATAATAATCCACTCGAAGATTTTCCTTAGAGATTTTTGTTTTGTCATGACAATAACCAGTTATAGGAGTACATGTTCGGCCCCCTCAATTGAAGTTCAATGACTCGTTCAATCAGCATTTTCCATGGCTAATTTTTTTAAAAAGTACAATGTGCGTAAAAACCGGCGAGGTTGGAGGTGAATTACTGAATTGTTATTGAAAAATGGTAAAATAGATAGTACGTCAACTAGCCAAGTTATTGTCGGGCCGGATTTACTTCGCGCTAGGCCCCTGGCGTTGATGATGATATATTTGTTGATAAAATTGAGTTGATGATATATTTGTTGATAAAACCTATGTTTGTCGTTTCTAAATTAGCGATCAATTTTGATTGTTTATTTTCGGCATTTTTTCAAAGTTTTCAGTGATTTGTAACTTTAATTTTTGACAATTAGCCCCCCTTGAACATGTGTTTCAAATGATGCATTAAATTACTTTTTAGTCAATTCCAGCGCAAAAAACAGTCTCAAAAGAGCTAAAAACGTGGTATTTTTCTTATTCTGCATTTTGGTTGACAGGCCAATGGAGGGGCTATAGTCCCCACCTCCCCCATGGCTACGCTACTGATGGTACTGCGTCATATTATGGTAAATCCGGCCCTGATTAATGCATTACGTTCACAAAAAGGCAAGATGTGGGCCTGAGATAGCAACTTTTAGGACAAAAACTCTCTGTTTTTTTCGGGTTATACGTATAAATTGGCTGGCAAAAATTGAATTGAGGGGAACCCGGAGCTCCTGGTCTTCAATATTGTTGTTAGTTATATTGTTGTAAGCGAAAAATGCTAAAAAGAAACTGAAACTGAAGAAAAGATAAGCTTTTTTGTCACATTTTGTCATCGGTGAAATTTCAGTTGGGGAGGGGGCGGACCCCCTGTCCCACTCCTCTTGGCTACGCCTATACTCCAAGTGAAGAAAACAAAAAAGGTGTTCGCAAATTTTCGGCAAAGTTTCTGGCGTTTTCCAATGAAATTTCAACTATTCAAAAAATAGTGCTGTCCTCGAGCCGAGGACAGGGCAATTTTCGAGGACTTGAGGCTTCGAGGCCAAGGCCAAGGACTTCAAAATGTGTCCTCGAGGACGTCCTCGAGGCCAAGGACGTCCTCGAGGACTCCACCTCTGCTGAACCCCTTAACTGAATTTGATTTACGCTCACCAAGTTAGTGGTTTGAGCACTCTCGGTTTAGGAACCTCAGGACTACAATATGACCCTTGTCTTAGCCTTTCTCAAAATTTCAAAATTTAAATTTAATCATACTGTACAGTACAATAGATTATTATTAATGGGACAAAAAAAAATTCTGCAAGTTATTGAAAATAATAAACTTTAATTTTTTTTGCACAGTGGATTTGGCAGGCTTGTCCATGGAAATGGGATTCCCATGGGATGGGATGGAATGAAATAGCTCGCATTGCATTTTCCATGGGACCTATGGGACAGTAGCCGTGTGACAACCTTTTGATAACGTCATACCAAAATAGCTTGGCAAACATTGGTAAGGGATACAATACCAAACCCTAAAATTTATAGTGTGTCACGAATAATAATTTTGAATGCTTGAGATATGATTATTTGTTGTATTTTAACGTGTACGTGACTGATTTACTACTTTTGCCACCTTCTTTTTGATTTAGAATATTCGAGATATTCGAGATGATTCCTTTCTAGTACATTCTGCTATTTTCTGCAGTTATCGATGTTTGGGTTGTTTACGACTCTTAATTGCTATATTTAGACTTGAAGTTAGTGACGTCATAATTATGTCAAAATTTGTTTATCGTAAGCTCGTGTATTTTTTTATTGTGACGTATCAAGGATTTTCCTGGGATATTCGATAGCTTTTGCCGTAGTGTAAATAGGCAGGTCGTTTTTTATTCATTATTCTAAGATTTTAAAAGTGGGTGAATTTAGGTATTAGTTTCGTAGGCAGTTATAAGCCGAGTTTGTGTATCTGGGGTTGGCTAGTGTAGCCGTTTAGTAAAAGTGTTAGTGGAGCAATTTTGCTCAGTTAGTTGGTTTGTGTTTTCAATCTTAAATAGAAGTTTTAATTTAAGATTGGTGTGCTGCTTTCTGAGATTCAAGAAGACAAAGGAACTATCAAGTGCCATTTTCGATTCGTCAATTAACATCTCAGTCGTTTTCTAGTTTCAGCCGACGTGGCAATTCTAGAGATTAAAGGTTGTACTGTAGCCAAGTATCAACAATCGCGACATAGTGATATGCTGAATGATGGCAGTGATTTGATGAATTGTGAACTCTTCTGAACTTTAAAGTTAACAAAATCAATAAATTTTGTCGTTTTGTATCTCTCTGTGTACGAGTAGTCTTATTTAGTACACATTATACTTAAATTTTTATAAATTATTTAACTTTAATTTAATTGTATTTTGATGGGAATCCCATGGAATGGGATGAGATGGAACAGCATGAACTCCTATGGAATGGGATAGAATGGGACAGAAAAATATGCCCCATGGACAAGCCTGGGATTTGGAAGGTTTAGTGATGAACATGAAATTAAAAAAATTGATCATCTATTACAGTTTGTACATAAAATGTAGTATAATCATGATGGACAATTCTACTACTTTACATGGTATGGTTACATCTATTACATTCCACCAAGTTATTTTTATATTGAAGTGCTTCACAAGGTAACTGAATGCTAATATTTAGGCAACAACTTTGGCGCAACAATATGTTTCAGTTTCTCTATACTATGATACAATTGAGATTGTAATTTTCGTAGCTTTAAATTGATTGGTTTGCTAACTTTTAAAGTGAAATCAGAATTTTTATAATGAGTATCAACAAATTGTCATCAACTCAGTTTATTATGTACGTGGCCGTGTTTGGTTTGGATTAAAGTTGACAAAATTTCGCATTTAATTTGGGCCTGACACGTGCCATGAGTTTGGGCGCCATAAAAACACAATCAAAATAACTTTGCAAAACTAATTACACACTTCATTAAAGCAGCAATACGATTATTAGCAGCTGAAACCCGGAGCCCCGGAGCCAAGCATTTTTGCCCGCGCCGGAGCTAGAGCCTTTAACTGCTTTTGGTGTGGAGTTGGAGCCGGAGCCACAAAATATCTACAAGCTTCAGCTCCGACTTTGCTAAAGCAAAAAATGTTGCCAACGATATGCAAATACCCATATAAAGTATTTAAAACTTAAAATTAATTTAACTTTAAATGCCCTAATGTGTTAATACGTCCGTGGTTTTGCAATACATTTGCACGACAACTAGATGTATTGGTAGCGAAGAGTCAGTGACGCCAACAGTTGGGGGAGTTAGGCAGTTGAGGAAGCTGAAGCCTTCCTCTCCGAACCAAGTCACTAAAAAAATGAGTTGGTATACTACAGAGTCGGATTTCAGTAAGGATCAAAGGCAGGTTTTGATAAAGGATGGACTGCAACTTTTCGACGGTAAAGTGTTAAAGTTATTTGTATTAAATAGCAAATTATGACACCTACTCAGTTGATGTATGATGCATTTGATATTTTGCAGAAATTTAATGTGCTTGATGATTGTGCTAAACATAAAACCAATGGTCACACATTATAAAATAGTTTCACCTACATCATAGGTTTCCTTTGGCATCGAGTACTATTTGAATCTCTGCTTTGGCATCGAGTTGTGAAAACCACTTTTCTTGTAACCAGCTCTTCAACTGTAAAATGCTACATGGAGGGACGGACGCTTTCGCAACCGGAATCAGGCGCATTCTGGAATGAAAACGTCTCGGTCGAAAAAACAAATTATTCACGCTAACACTAGGTGATGACCAAAAAAGGTCTTTTCAGTTAGTTATTTTTGTTTAAATTCTATGTAAGGCCAGCCAAAGAAAGAAAACGATCGGGTCGCTTTTTTTCTGTGGGAGAACGCTGTCTACAATTTAAGTACTGCTCCACCCTCCAACCCCCATATGAAGCGTTTACAAACTTTAGCTTTGGTTTACACTTTACAGCTTTCTTTTCCTCAACAAAATTCGGGTTGCGCCTGTTAACAGTTGACTTTATGGATTAGATACCAAAACAAAGCTTTCTAATTTTATTGCGACTGGCAAGTGATAATGATGCGGATCAGAAGCAATTAATAGGAGTAAAGAACAAAAGCTCCGGATCTGAGAACTTTTCCAGCTACGGTTCCGCAGCTCTGATTATTAGTACACAATTATTATCAGTATTGTTGCAACTAATCGTTTGAGTTTTTGTAGATCCAGCTTATCTTTGGGCCTGATTTGGACTGAAAATCCTTTTTGTAGGCGGGTTCAGGCTTTTGTTTTCGGGCTCGAACTCGACCGTTTACAACTCGGCATCAACTCCGTAAATATGACAGTAGGCTTAGTCAATTTATCAACTCTTCCAATCATTTGAATCTGCTGATGGTGTTGTGCTGAATTCGTAAATCAATTTCATACGCTGCTTTTGCTGTACATCGATCTGCTCGAATTTTTAGATTCATCAAAAATTAAATCTACATTATGCTGTATTACGTTTATTGGTTTATTGCATCATTTTCTCTGAATTCATTACTCAGCCACATTCTGAGCACTGCGCTATTATTATGCTAATTCATGTATGTTTAACTCTACACAAAACACATTATCTCCGAGAAATCGATATGTCTTTTGTAAACAGAATTTCTTGTGTTTAAACTAGCATTAACATTCTGTACAGTACAGTAGAATGAACGTCAATGCCAATCATTTTCCAGTATTTCTAAATTTGAAGCATAGACGTTATATGTAAGGTACCAGGCGGGACCAAATTATTCCCCCCAAAAATTTGATCTCCTGGGCCTAGCTGGCCCCAGTATTAGACTTATGGATGGTAAAAATATGCCAAAATAATCGTAATATTTGAGTTGGCTCATTTTAAGTGTTTTAGTTTAGACTTATGAATTACCAAAAGTTCCCGAAAGGTTAACAAAAAATCCAAGTTCTCTGTCATCTGGAAGGTCCCGCACTCCCAAACACCGGCACAATCTGTTTAATTGTTTTCTTAGACGCTTACAAGCATAAGTTAGAGTCTGTGGAGCAAGGACTTTAGAAATATTGACAAGCTATTTCCTCCTGACCAAAAGCGATTCCGTGCCACTGTTTTGAAGCTATAAACAGTCATCAAGATGACCTATTTGATTCCAATGAAAGACAGACCTAATCAACGTGTGTATACCAAGCCAAAACAACGTAATTGTCTTTCAACTATCAGCTATGTTGTTTTAACAAAGAATTTTGAGCTTATAATCCTTAGTTTTTAGCTGGTTATTAATCTCTCACTGTTGTTTGCAAGCGAGATATCGGGTTTTTGCAAGTGTTCAGCTTCAGAAGGTGATGACGTAAAGCAACAGAAAGAGAGAAAGTTTGTTTTTGACAAGAACTACTCTCCTTTTTTACAAGAACAGTTTTGTATAAACACCATTCTCATTTTCGCGCAAAATTTTAGAACAAATGACCAATTCCAGCCTCAGCAGCAAAAAAAAAAAAAAATTAGGAACAAACAAAAAAGAATAAATTTTCAATAAAAAAAAGATAAATTCAAATACAAAGCGATGAAATTTGATTGATTTTCCAGCATTTACAAGCAAAATCGCAATGATTCCGAGATTATAGAGTGCTGTTGCGCGTTGCGCAGAAAACTGAGAAATTTTTCAGTTGTCATTGAAACTGCAAAACTTCGCTTTTGCATTATTTTACGATGCAGTAAAATAGCAAAAATAGCGTTTACCCAAGCCGACAAAGCATTGGGAATAAAATAGTTTTACAAAGATGTTCGCAAAAATTGACTCTGATGTTCTCAAAATTAAAAACAAATGAGGCCGAAAATTGGCAAAAAATCAAGAACAGCCAGCCTCAACCCAAAACTTAAAAAGTGTATGTCTATACTCATGTCTAAAGGTGCGTTTCCATTTTACGAGAAGCAATGGTTGGCAACCTTCGTGAGTGGTTGCTTATGTCACTTGCTCAAAATGGGCCAACCCCTCAACAACAGTTTTGTCTAAGTGAAGTTTAGCAACCGCTAGCGAAGTTTGTGACCGGTTGCAACCTTTCGCCTGTTTACAGAAGGTTATTGCTGCGTAAGAGTAGATCTCTTCATATTCGGAACAATAGCTTGGTTATTTTCAACAATCTGTAAAGCATACTGCATTGCTTTTATTTTTAAAGCGGCTTGGTTGAGTGGTGGTGCTACTCAACCCCTTTCAAGGGATGAAGAAGCAACAGAACTTCGTTGCTTCTTCAATACCCTACAGTTGAGCCACACGCCAGGGTGCAGACCGCAGAGCGAAAGAAGAAGTGGCAAGTCGTCTTGTGGTTGCTACTCCAGACAAGTCTGTGCTCTAGGGGATGAATTTCAGCTATGAAACTGGAGACATTTGGTCCAGCAGAAAAAAGAGTCGAAGGTATAGCATTTGAACTCTATGACTTACACTCCAGTGCCACCCGTCTAATGAGGAAAAAACATATATATCGGCCCATGCATACGCGTCTAAAAAAGGAAGGGAGAGTAATCGATTCTCAGCGTATTCAAAGTCCTGGGATGAGCTAGTGTCACTGCAGTTAGGTATGGAAGATGACAATGTAAACTTGATTGGAGCCCAAAAGCGATTGGAGGACATATACAGTGATTAATGCTTCGCGCAAGGATAGAACGGTTTGTTTTGTGGATAAGCAGTATGATAACCACAAGAGTATTTCTTTCTCCGGCTGATTACTAATTTTGAGCCAATGTCGCTTAGGTTAAGTGATTCCTGGAGGAGGCGCAAACCACGTCCAAAGCATGAAAGTGCTTGGTATTTCAAAGTAATTTTCAACAGGGGAAATTGGGTCTCAATAAGAAGCAAAGGGATATGGCTGAAAAAGAGGCATCCACTAAATACCTTGCTTGCAGCTCTGTGGAGAATTTCTAATCAGTTGGTCAAACATATCAACCTTCTACTGTTTTTGGTAACACACTGAACAAGTGTTTTGTTTTTGAGTGTGGTCATATCCACTCAAGTTTGTGATAGTGATTCTTCTTCTACAACATTATTTGAAACTTTCAGCAAGGAACATTTTGTAGTCAAACCTATGTTACTATCAAACAGGCCAAGCAAATTTAAATCCTCTGTAAGATACCACAGAAGATTAGCCAATGGCCATCTTAGGTAAAGAAGCTGTTTTTTTGAAAAACGGGTTGATGATCTACAAACACTGAAAACGGCGCACAATTACTGACACTTTGTCATAATCGATACGTCACTGTAATTTCTAAACTAACTTTCAGAAGATTTTAATAAACACTAAGGTATTGTTATGCGTGGTAAGGTCACAATCAGGACCGCAACTAAGGAGGGGCCAGGGGGCGGCGCCCACCAAACAAAAATTTCGCCCCCCCCCCAAAACCCAAAGCGACAATACAATATATGTTGGTAAGTAGCTTATTGGAAGGCTGTTAATTAATTATTTGAACTGATGCGAAATATTGCGTTTCGCAAAACTTTTATTGTCGGTACATTGATTGAGATGGCACCCCGTATGCATATTGCATAATGGCAATTTTTGCTTGATTTAGGTGATAAGCTAAAAATTGTATACAGTCAAACTTCGATACTATGCCACCCTTTGGGACCGAGAGAAAGTGGCATAGTAGCGAGGGTGGCATAGTAACAAGGATTTGGAAAAACAGCCTTGTGATGTAACAATGTAATGCCACGTTGTATTGTACGATTATAATTTACATGTATTTCAGTATAATGTACAGTACAGTGCAGTAGTTTCAGGAAGGCCAGTGTGAAGGCCAGTGTGATGCAAGCATGCGATTGGCTAGACGACGAAGTGCATGAAATCCGCAGAAAGAACATGCGCCAGCTGACGATTCCTCAGAGTTTTGGACTGAGCTACAGTAGATAACTTGAGAGAACATATTACATGCACATACTGTATACTTTTGCCGTTTCACAGCCGTTTAATTGTTTCGTTCGTAGCGTTTATTGTTTTGTTAATACACTGCAATACTGTA
Organism: Trididemnum nubilum; assembly: GCA_963965965.1. Lineage (NCBI taxonomy): Eukaryota > Metazoa > Chordata > Ascidiacea > Aplousobranchia > Didemnidae > Trididemnum > Trididemnum nubilum. Next base: position 7,679,695 of record OZ014484.1, on the reverse strand, counting down.
CCTCATGTGGCATAGTAGCGAGGGTAAGTGGTGGCATAGTAAATATATTTTCTATTGAATTTAGTTGGTGACGATCAAAAGTGGTATAGTAGCGAGGGTGGCATAGTAGCGAGGTGGCATAGTATCGAAGTTTGACTGTAGTAAGTAAAATCTTTCAAGAATATTGCAAAATTTTGTTGTGATGCAATAGCAGCTGTTTTACAATTGAAAATTCGACGTTAGGTCCAGTTGCGATAGCACCCTAGCATTACTGCCGTGAATATTAAAAACGCCGTTACTACATTTTTTGGATGCTGAGATTTTTGCACTTTTGGGGTCCTATTTTGGTACTTTAACACTTGGTGCAAAAAAAATCCCCAAAAATATCGTTTTCCATGTTTTTCGCCCCCAAAATGAAGTCATTTTCCCCCAAATGCAGTCAATAAATTGCAACAACGCCGTAACGTACGTTAGGTTGTTTTTTCTATTTAAATTGTCTTAATTTTTTACGCCGATAAATCGCAAGAAAACCGTAAATCACTTACATTGTTCTTAAAGTTTATTCTTGTGTTCGCGAGCCAATCGAAAGATTTGTAAAACAACGTAAAGTTACTTGTGTTGTTCTTTCAATTTCTCTTTTCGCCAAATACGAGAGCAGTGATAAATTTGAGAAACAACGTAACGTCACATACGGCGTTTTTAATTCAAAATAACGGCGTTCTTTCATAGTAGTAGTAAATCGAAAGAACACCGTAAATACTATCAGGTGCAGTAACGTTGTTTTTGATATTTATTGAAGTGATTAGATGAGCAACAATAATTATGAAACTATAATATACGATTATGCCGTTTTTTGCTGCAACAGCAATATATACGTTATGGAAAAAGTATTTAACTGGACGGTGTTTTTAAAAATTCTTAACATAACGCTTAAATTTGAAAAATGGCCGAGTTTTTAAGGGGACGCAAGATTCTGGAAATGGCGAAATCTCGAATATTTGCTACTATGAGTGGTAAGTAGGCATATTATAACATGGGATATGATAGAGTAAAATCTTTTGCTTGTTTGTAAATCCGGAGCAAACTAAAAAAGGATCAGGATGCAATTTCTCCTACAAAAACAGTAAAATTTCATTTAATCAAGACCTGTCGCAATGGTGGAAGGCCAGTAACCATCCAAACTCCTGCGTGCTTGGTTGAGCTTACTTGGAACCTGTTAGTGGTTCGAACTAGCAATAATAGGCCTATGTGTTAGCGCTTGTTGTGATAGAGGGGGAAGCGAGAATTGTTGCCAGTTATGAGCGGATAAAATATTATCAATGCATACTTTATAGCATCGTCCTGAACTTCTGTTGTATTTTAAACTTTAGATAACAAAATGCTCGCGCTCGGGGAAGACATTGTCGGAGAAGACCTTTTTTTTTTGGTCTTCACCTGAAATCGAGAAAAAAAGCTATCAAAATTTAATAAAAACCGGATTATTATTGATTGGAGCCAGTAGCGAAGACAGGGAGAGAACATTATGCCATGGCCAACCCTTTGAGCCAAGGTGCAATCAATTAATCAAATCAAAATTTTCATTATACTCGCTGTATTACGCAGAAGAGTGTAATGAGTTTGCGGGGCCCATTTCCACGTCATTGCGCCCGGTCAACACAGCTCCTTTCAAAGAAATATAGCAGTGGTGTGAGCCGTAGGCAACACTGTGCTAAAGTTGACCGTCTCGAGATTTAAACCTCAGACTTCCCGATCCAGAGACGAACGCGATACCGCTCGACCAATGCAAAAAAATGTATATGTGTTAAATCGCGTACTTTTTTTTTTCAATAAAGCATGCGCATGGAAAAAGCTTACGCTTCCTTGCAATTTAGTAAAATTTTAATTAGTTTGATGCTAGGAGTGGTGCAGATTATTTTTAGCTCCTGCCATTTTTTTCCGCTTTGAAAAGTTTTTCAACTCAAATTCATCATACTCTATATACCGTAGCAAAAAAGCAGCATCTAAATTAAAGGTATTCCTGAGCCACCTCTTGACCAAACTGGACAAACCTTAGTCGCTTGCACTGTGGCAGAGGCTTTATAAGGAATAAGCGATTTTTTTCTTGAGGTACTTCACAAAACAATGAAAAACGCTGGGCCTTTGCATTAAGGACAGTTATAGGCTATCCTTAATACAAGGGCCCTCTTCCGTGTGACCACGAAAATCAAAACCGAACAAGCTTGACGTCCCTCGTGGCCGACTCCTGGGAAGTCAGAATGAATTCCACTGGCAGTTAGGTGGCCAGATCAACCACCAACTACCAAAGGAATTTGTTCTGACTTCCCAGGAGTCGGCCACCAAGGACGTCAAGCTTGTTCTGTTTTGATTTCCGTGGTCACGCAGAGGAGAGCCCTTGTATTGAGGATAGCTTAAGGCTGTCTTTAATACAAAAGCCCAGCGATTTTTTACGTGTTTTGCGAAGTACCTTAAGTAAAAAATTGTTTATTTCCTATAAAACCTCTGCCATTGTGCAAGCCAATAATGTTTGTCCAGTTTGACCGAGAGTTGGTTGGGGAATACCTTTGGTTAGATATGCTGAGGGTTGCTGATGAGAGCTAAAAGCTCGAAACAGCGCTGTCCAGCTCTGTGCATCAATGACTCCAGCTGCTTGCGGCTGCTGAGTTGGTAGTTGATATTGCCACCTAACTGCCAGTGGAAGTCGTTCTGACTTTCCAGGAGTCGGCCACGAAGGAAGTCAAGCTTGTTCAATAAAGCTATAGCTTTATTTCTAATTATCTAGCTATAGACATGACTTGTTATGACGTAGCATTTCAACTTGCTGGTGAGTGTATGTTATATTTTAGATGTTTTTTGGCCTATGCCATTAACAGTTTAGGGTTTGATTCTTAACAAATTGTAAAAAATCTGTCACCAAGAGCAACAAAATTTTACTTCTTTCTTTGGTTTTACGGTTACTACTACTGGAAAAGATGGCTAATAATTTAACTTGTGCTGGCCAGTTGTTTTTATGCTTATTTTGTGTATGTTTTTCGCCGCTCAAAACTTGCTTTTTAAACCAAAATTTAATCTGAAAAGATCTTAAAATTGAGTTGTCTTTTTTTTACGAAAAAAAAAGTAAAAATCTCTGAGCACTGGGAATTTCGTATCAAGACCCGAAATGTGATACAAATTTTGTTTTGATCCAGGCTCCTTTTTTGGGAATTTCTGCTTACGCCACTGGTTGGAGCCTATCCACTTTTTAGTTTAAAACGGCAGCCCTAAGTTAAGCGTAACTCTTTAATCCCGATAGGTTTACCTATTTTTGGTTGTTGCTTCTGATAAGAATTGTAGTTCAATTTTTGGGCGATTATGTACAGTTGAAACGTACATTTTCCAGAAAAATTTATGTTATTATTCTTATTCTTATTAATGCTTTGGAAAATCGTTTTTTTTTTCAATGAAGTTTTTTTTTTCAGAATATTGGTTTATTTTTGTTTTAAGGTAATGTTTATTTATTTCATGAAGGTTAAAAGAAAATTTTCGCAAAAAGTCTATGTATATTTCTTATCAAAGTCTTAAGGTGTCATTTTTTCCTATGAAGTCAAAGTTTTTAGCGAAGAATGATGCATAGTATTTGTTTGTCCAAGTTTTTGGAACGTTATTTTATTGATTCTATAAAGTTTAAAGCTTTTCGCACGAAAATTAATCTATTCTTATTTTGTCTACGTCTGAGGTAGCTGATTGCTTTTCATTTAGCAAACGACATTTTTTTGCTTAAAATTGATCGATAAATTGTATATATTAACTACTAACGAATTAATTCATGCTATAGAATAGAGGATGCTTCACAAATGCACTTTTTATAAAAACACGAGGCTCATTTTTGTTCAAAATTTAAGTACCAGCCTCGCCATGAAAAAAACAATTAAAAACAGGGGATGCATTTGTTACTAACCAACAAAGTTTTCTTGGCCTTTTTTATATTCTAATTACATTTTATTTACCTAGTAGCCCTGGCCAAGAGACAGGGAAAGAACCTTTTTGGTCTTTAAGTCAAGCTGCCTCCTATCAATTACGGACGGTGGATGCTTCATACTGTCACTTATATTGCTCAACAATAACCAGGAAAGTTGTGAATACTAATTTTTTAGTATATGGCTCAGAGTTGTAAACGGGCCGACTAGTTCAGGCCCGAACCCGGCCCGAAAATATAATCCCAAACCCGAAAACTAATTTGAAGCTCAAATCATTCCCGAAAAAAAAAACGAAAGTTAAGGTACGTCTGAAAAATTTAGCAAAGTTGCCAAGTTATTTTGATTATATTTTTGTGTACCTAAGACAAAAAGCACGTCTCAGGCCCGAATTAAGCCCGAAGTTTTTGTCAACTTTAGGCCCGAGCCCGGCCCAAAAAGCCCGGCACAACTTACAACTCTGATTGGGTCGACCCGACCAGGAATCGTACTCGAGTTTACCGCTTTAGTGGCAGATGCTCTATCCACTCGACAGCTGATTGTACTACCACAAATTGTGATGTTGATTTACCACACAAAAATCATGCTCTTTTCCAAAGCATAATTTTTAACCAAGCAAGAATTGATTTGTGTCATTTATTTTTCAATAACGTTTAAAACAAACTAAGAAACCACGAGGCTGAAAATTGGAAAAATTTAAGAAAAGGCAGTCTCGACCAAAATTTACTGGTTCTTATAAACATAAAAGTGAAGTTGATGTATTTTTATTTATCGAAGTTATCGGCTGTCGTTCTTGTTCTAGGCGGTTGCCAGTGATGTGGTAACCTTCTAGGCGAAATCAAATAACAGTGTGACGAAATCATTGGTAACCTTTTAGGCCCACAATTGTTTTTTTTTGCAGCGCAAACTAGGCTCGATCGCAGCAAGCTGTTGCGTGAATTTTCGCTTTGCTGTAAATAGCCCGACATTTTCACCTAAGCTGTATAGATTTAAATAATACTCCGTTAATTGCAGCACAAGTACGCATTTACTAGTTGCGTGCAAGTGAAAATACTTTACACATTCCTCAAAATCCTTGTTTTTTTTTGATTTCGTAGAAAGCAGGTGCGATACAAAACGCAACTAGAACTTTGCTAAGAAGGCTTAATCCAAACGTTAAGCATTTTTGTTCGAAAAATGTCTCGTTCGGGTAGCGAGCTGAACAACCAGGAGCAACGCAAGCGTGCCACAAACGGGAAACTGGAGATCGATTTTTGCAATTAGCCCTTAGTCGCTGGTCAAATTTTGTGACTTTTTAGCAAAAAATACCCATTTTAACACTATTTAAATCACATTTTAAATCAAGAATGACAATTTAGAAAAAAAGGTAAAAACTTTGCTAATACGATGTGCTGGTCTATGTTCTTATTCGATAATTTTTTCATTGTTCGAAACTGTTCTAAAATTTTGAGCGAAAATGAGCTTCAAGTTCTTAAATAAATGTTCTTATTATAAAAAAACGCACGAAATTTTTGATTAAATATTACTGCTGGATACTGTACAGCAGTATGTTGCAGTTACAGTGTTCTTATGATTTATTTTGTTAAAAATTTGAGGTTTGATACATTCAGTTTGTAGTTACGTTGTTTTATACCAACAAAAATTGCAATTACGGTGATTTATCGATTTATGTTTGATCAGTTAGCAATTGCAATAAATTGAAAAAACGCCGTAAGTGTTAGAATTGAACCTCTACCATAAATGGCCCCAATTTGCCACTTTCTTCAAGTGGTCGCAAAATTCCAAAAAATTCATAGCTCGTAATTAAAAGCTTTTTTTAAACACGCCAAGAAAATGGTGTTAAAAGAACAAATAGGAACAGAGCGGCAAGCGCCTGAACTTTAAAACTGATTTTCTCTACAATTAAGATTTTGCAGTTACGTTGTTTTTGATATTTACGGCTGATTAGCAATGAGTGCACGTGGTCAATTTCACCTTGGCCAAAAAGTTGTTTAGCAACTGTTGCCCTCTTCGTTTTGTTGAGTCTAATTTGGCAGTAATGGATAGGCTTGTTATGAGAAGTAGTAAAGACCCTCACTCCGGTCAGAATTCTGTTTCTTCTGAAGCTACCGATACTCCTTCCATTTCCTAATCTGCAAATGCTTCTGGTGTCCCTGGTTATCTTAACCTTCTGGCTTTTTCAAGGCCAAAGTTGAATTTATTTCCGAAAGGCAAAAATAACCGCTGCCTTTGTCCCGAATGGTTTTGAACCCATATCCGCACCAACCGATAAATTGAACTCAGCTTCAGAGGTTGCTAAAAGCTTTCTCATTTCTAAAACAAAACTGCCCAGTACATAGGCGTAGCCAGTGGGGAGACGCCCCCTTTCCCCATTTAAAATGTCACCAATGACAATTCAAATGTGACAAAAAAACCCTATTATTTCTTCAGTTTCAGTTTCTTCTAGCATTTTTTGCTTACGACAGTAATTAACAAAAATATTGACGACCAGAGCCCTCCCCTCAATTTAGTTTTTGCCACCCAATTTAAATGTATATACTGTATAATCCAGAAAAAATTGAAAGTTTTTGTTGAAAAAGTTTTATCTCAGGCTTTCATCTAACCTTTTTGTGAGCGTAATGCAATCACTAGGGCCGGATTTACTATAATATGGAACAGTACCAGTTAGGAGCACCGCGTTCAGATGTTGAGACTTTTTTTGATCTTCACCTAAATGTGGTAGAAAGATGTTACGAAAATCTTCAAAGTGCCAAAGGCCCCTCGCAATGTAAATTCGGCCCGTGCAATAAGATCGCTAGTAGTCGTAACCATCTATTGTACCATTTTTAAATAACAATCCACCTCGTCAATTTTTACGGGACAAAAATACTTTTGAAAAAAGATCACCAAGGGGACATGCTCATTGAACAAATGATTAAATTTGAATTGAGGGGCTTGGGCCCCCTAGTCGTATATGTACTCCTGCAACTAGTTATTTTTATGACAAAACGAAAATCTTTAAGGAATATCTTCGAGTGGATTATTATTTACTGCTAAAATATTGCACGAGGCAATGTTCCTTGCTTCCCCTACTGGGCCAAATCACTCACAAAATTTAACCTCAAAATGCAAGATTTTAAACGCGTTTTGGACTTAACTTGCAAGTAAAAGGAGGATTGAGCAATTTAACTTTTTTCAATCGTCTATTAAATGTTATAAATCTAATTGTTACAAATGAGTCTAAACACATGCGAACTGTGATCCAATGGCATTAAAATAGCTGTAGTTTTTTAAAAAACTTACAAAAAATTGCCCAGCTGCTCCGGGCTTCGCCCCTAGACCCCGTTTGTAATATATTTCAGATACTTTATTTTGCTGAACACATCTTCCATTTTACACATTTACACTTTTTGGGGGATTTAAGCTCTCTCTCTCTTCACAGGCCACGGCTTCTGATCTTTCAATCTACAATATCTTTGTCCCACAAAAAGCTCTTCTTTCGAAGATTTCTTATGACGCCATTGCATGTGGTTTGGCCACTGCCCCTCTAATCAAAAATCCTGGTTACGCCTATGGTCCAGCATGTTCGTGTTGTAGAAAAAAGCAGCAAGTTTTCGGCCCTACTGCGAGAAATTTTGCCCCCTCCAGAACAATGCTTTAGTTGCGGCACCGGTCACAATGAAACAATAATACTCTGCTGTTCATAATGGTGGTATTCCTACATAGCAATTACAAAAATACCCATCCAAGCTTAAAAGACTTTGCGCCACTTCTAAACTTTATTTTAGAGATTTAAACTTTCATACCTATCATCTTTTCATTAAATGAAACCATTTGAAAGGTTCAGAAGTTAAACTTTTCAAAATTCCAAAATAAAGAGCCCCCTACTGGTCATACATATGCATTGTGCTTGTACAAAATTCTTCTTAAAAAAATTTACAGTAGGCTTATTGAGGGTGTAGAGTTCACATTTAGGATAATATGCAAGATTTCTGGTCAAGATAATGTAAGAGCAAATCCAAAAATCATATTGGCAAAAGGCAAAGGCGTAGCCTGGGGGGCTCAGAGGCCTCCCCCCCAATTGAAATGTCACCTATGACAAAATGTGACAAAAAAGTCTATTGTTTCGGTTTCTTTTTGTTTTTTCGCGTACAACGCTTTCTTTTAGCATTTTGCGAATAATATTGACGATCAGGGGCCTCGGGCCCTCTTCCATTCAAGTTTTGCAACCAATGTAATAGTATACCTTGGGAGAAATTGAAAGCTTTTGTCCTAAAATTTGCTATCTCAAGCCTTCATCTAATCTTTTTACGGACGTAATGCAATAACTAGGGCCGGATTTACCATAATATCGCACAGTGCCCGGGGCCCCGCACTCAGATGGTAAGACTTTTTTTGGTCTTCACCTATATTTGACAGAAAGATGTCGCGAAAATCTTCAAAGTGCTAAGAGCCTATAGCGCAAAATAAATCTAGCTCGTCGGGCAATAACATGGTTAGCGAGCGTAACCATCTATTGCACCATTGTACCGTTTTAAATAACAATCCATCGCCACCAGGCTAGGTTTTCCGCTACAAAATACTTTTGAAAAAAGATCACCTATAGGGGACATGCTCATTGAGCAAATTATTAAATTTGAATTGGGAAGGCTTGGACCTCCTGGTCGTTCATGTACTTTTACAACTGGTTATTTTTATGACAAAACAAAAATTTCTAAGGAAAATCTTGGACTGGATTATTATTTACTGCTAAAGTATTGGACGAGGCAAGGTACCTTAAATCTAAACTGGGACAAATCACTTACAAAATTTAATTCCAAAAGGTAAGATTTTAAACGAGTTTTGGACTTAAATTGTAAGTAAAAAGAGGATTGAACAATTTAGCTTTTTCAATTGGCTTTGAAATGTTAAAAATCTAGTTCTTTTTAATGGCTGTAAACACGTGCGTATAATGTAATCCAATGGAATTGAAATAGCTAGTTTTTCCAAAAAATTACAAAAAATAAGCCCAACAATCAGGGGCTTTGTCCCCAGACCCCCGTTTGTGATAAATTTGAGTTATACTAGTTTACTCAACACGTCTCCCAAATAACACATTTGCACTTTTTGTTTTGGGCTTACGTTCTCTCCTTATCGCAAGATCCTGGTTAGGCGCAAACACACAGGTCATGGTTTCTGACCTTCCAGCCTGCAACATTGCTATCCCACAAAAAGTTCGTTCCTCTTTCAAAACTTTCGGATGACTTCGTTACTTGTGATCTATAATTTGCCCCCTCCCCCTCTCCCCCCCAATTAAAAATCCTGGCTAAGCTTTTGGTAAACGGTTAATGCCGAAACATTTGCTTTAACAAAGATTTTTTTGAAATCGCAGTTTTAGCAATTGCGCTGCGCTGCTAAGTGAAAATTCTACAAACTCCTTAAAAGTTGAAACTGAAATTAAGCAGAGTTGTAAAATTTTGATTGTCATTTTATAGATATCTTTTCTAGACATTTAAATGATCAAGTTAATGGAACATTATGAAGTTCGAAAGCGATGTAATTCAGATTTGACTATCAACAACCATAAACACGCTTAACGTAATTGTGAAGTTCTTTAGTTCAGTAAAGTTAAATACTTTCGCGAAGTCCCCGGATATCGCTTGTGATATCATATTCTAGTTATTTTCCTGTTATGAAATTGACGTCAATACGCTTTTAAACATTGAGTGAATCGACATAATATTGGTTTAAGCTAAGCGCTCACCAGACGGCTCAGTAAAGAATTCAAAGCAAACGTCAATCGACGCGATTGTGCTCAAATAATACTGATATTTTTAATGGAAAACGGAAGCGAATCAATTTATAAGTTTAGTACTAGACCATCAAAAGTTTCAAGGGTTTTGAATAGTAAGTTGATGAATTGAGCATACTGTCTTATTATTTATTTGTTGGCATAGTTATAAAAAAGATAAAATGCTGGTTAATCAATCGATTCAAAACTATCTAGTACAGACTTTGATCAGAGTAATCTGAGACCAGGATACGATGGTGTTGCGGATTCAACTACTGTATTGTGTCTGAAGCTAAAACCAGGGTTGTAATCCAGAGGGAGCCCAAGGATTTTCAATGTCTTGCTGTCTTTCAACACTTAAGTTCCATTCCAAATAGTACATTGCTTTTCTTGATAATGTAACTATAAAGACGATCGGGTCTAAGATAAGATAAACCAACCAGGAAAGAAAAGTAACAGCAGCAGCAATAACGTAGCAATAACCAGAGGTGGAGTCGAGGACACAAGGCTCGAGAACAAGGACACAAAAAAAATCCGAGGCCAAGAACAGCCTTTTCGAGGACAGACCCTCTCGAGGCCAAGAACAAGAATACTCGAGGCCAAGGACCAAGGACACAGCCGCAAGTTTTCTCCAAAAAAAAAGGTCTTCAAAAAAGTTTTTCGGGCAATCTCCCATTTATAGGCGTGGCCAGAATTTTTGATTGGTAGGGAGGCCCAAATCACGTGCAATGACGTCATGAAAAATTTTCAAAGAGGAACTTTTTGTGGGACAAAGATATCATAGGATGGAAGATCTGAAATCGTTGCCGGTTGGCATTTAAGCAGGATTTTGCAAAGGGAGAGGGCTTTAAGTTATAGTTGAAAAGTGCAAATATCTAACTTTGGAGACGTGTTGAGAAAGGTAGTATATCTCAAACGTAACACAGACGGGGGTCTGGGGGCAAAGCCCCCAGCCGTTTGGCGATTTTTTGTAAGTTTTTTTGAAAAAACAGCTATTTTAATGCCATTGAATCACACTTCGCACGTGTTCAGAGCCATTTGAAAGCACTAAATTTTTTAAATTCGAAAGCCAATTGAAAAGATGAAATTACTTGATGCTCCTTTTACTTGTAATTTAAGTCCAAAATACGTTTAACATCATGTATTTTTGAGTTAAATTTTAATTGTAAGTGATTTGATCCAGGTAGGGTGAAGTAAGGCGTATTGTTTCTTGCTATATTTTAACAGTAGATAATAATCCACTCGAAGATTTTCGTTAGAGATTTTTGTTTTGTCATGAAAATAACCAGTTATAGGAATATTTGTTCAATGTTCAATTGAATTGAATTGAATTGAATTGAATTTTGAAGTTCAATGGTTTGCTCAATTAGCATTTTCCATGGTTAATTTTTTTTTTAATTATTTTGTGCATAAAAACTGGCGAGGTGGAGGTGAATAATTGAATTGTTATTTATAAATGGTACAATAGAAGGTTACGCCTACTAATCATGTTATTGCGGGGCGGGATTTACATCGCGCTGGGCCCCTGGCACTTTGCGAATTTTTGCTAGATCTTCCTCCCAAATATAGGTGAAGATAAAAAAAGAAGTCTCACCATCTGAGCGCGTGGCCCTGGCACTGTGCCATAGAATAAATACGGCTCTGGTTGTTGCATTACGTTTATAAAAAGGTTACATTAGGGTCTAGGTAGCAACTTTTAAGAGAAAAACCCTTAATTTTTTCCGGGTTATACATTTAAATTGGTTGGCAAAAATTGAACTGAGGGGGCCCGGGCCCGTGGTATTCAATATTGTTGTTAGTTATTGTTGTAAGCGAAAAATGCTAAAAAGAAACTGAAATTGCAGAAACAATAGGCTTTTTTGTCACATTTTTGTCATTGGCGAAATCTCGATTGGGGAGGGGCCCGGGCCCCCTACCTCTCCCTGGCTACACCAATGCTCCAATTGAGAAAAACAAAAAAGTGTTTGCAAATTTTCCGCCAGGTTTCTGGTGTTTTACAACAAAATTTCAACGGTTAAAAAAATAGTGCTGTCCTCGAGCCGAGGACAGGGCAATTTTCGAGGACCTAAGGCTTCGAGGCCAAGGACAAGAACTGGAGGCTTCGAGGCCAAGGACTTGAAAATGTGTCCTTGAGGACGTCCTCGAGGCCAAGGACGTCCTCGAGGACTCCACCTCTGGCAATAAGAGTAGCAAAACAGTAACTTAACTTTTGTTGATCCCAGGGATGTGGAAGCGGAAGCGGAAGCAGGAAGCGGAAGCGGTTAATTTTTTGTGGAAGCGGAAGCAATTTGATGAAAGAGGTCGGAAGCGGAAGCGAACTCGGAAGCGAAAGTGTTGAAAAGGAGCCGGAAGCGGAAGCAATTTTTTCAAAATCAGACGCTTCCGGATTCTCAACCTGGCTACAACCGTTGGGGTGAAATGTTACAATAATAATAATAATATAGAATCGACAACCAGGGCATGGTATGGAATGGAATGGAAAATGGAATGGAACAGAAATTTCGGTATGGAATATGGAAGATGCGAGAATGGAATAGAATGGAAGATTTCAAGAATAAAATGGAAGACAATCTTCCATGCTTCCATACCAATTTCATACTAGATTTTGTGCAGTGTATTTACAGAAAAATACATACCGATGTCGGGTCGTAATAAATAATATTGTCACAGAAGTATTCAACTTCAATATCTACGGGTAATATTTGTCGACAAGTCGCGGTACTTCGGTTGTTTATAATGCGCAAACAGTGTACGTATTGCATTATTGTAAGTACATTTTAATTTGCAGCATTGATGTTATAGTTGACAACTTTGACGGGTTTGACTTGTTTTTTTTTGTTTTTTTTTGAGATTGACAATTTGCCAAGTCCTAAATTTCGTTTTCTCACATCGTCACGAAAACTCGTATTTGTTATTTCCTTTCCGTTTCAGCTAATTTTACTTCTATTTTTAGTTTTTCAGCTTAATTGATTCTTTTTGGTGTTAAAGCTTGGTATTTGTATTACGGAAATGTTCTTTAGCAGTTTGGTTATGACAAATTTTATAGTTGATATGAGAGCAAACTTGTAAGATAATCATTACGCCATAGGCGTAACCAGGGGGCCCAGGCTCTCTGCCTCCCCCCCAATTGAAATGCTACCAATGATAAAAATGATGACACAAAGCCTAATTATTCAGTTTTTTTTAGCATTTTTTGGGCGCAACAGTAAATGCGTACAACAGCAATTAGTAGTTGACGACTAGGGGTCCGGGTTCTCTTAATTTAAATTTTTGCCAACCAATTTAAAAGTCCAAGCCAGGAGAAATTCTGTGGTTTTGTTCTAAAAGGTGCAATTTCAGGCCCTCTACTAACTTTTTTATGCAATAATGTGTTTTAGGCCCTCAGCTAACCTTTATATTGCAATAACATGGTTAGTAACCAAGGGCGTACGCAGGGGGGATTTCGGGGTTCAAACCCTTCCCATTAGTCTGTCGACTAAAATGCACAATAAAGAAAATACCACGTTTTTAGCACTTCTGATCCTGTTTTTTTTGCAATGGCATGGACTCCAATCTGATTTAAAGCAACTTTTGAAGCATTTAGAGTTTCTTAGTGGGGGTTTTGTCAAAGATATGGCTTATAGATTAGTAACAACTTCAAAACCTTGCCAAAATTAGCAAATTTAACCGGTAAAAATGCTTAACATTTTCTTCATCAAAAATATGGAGATGGGATTTCAGTATTAGTCAGTAATTAATCCACTCAAATCTCGTTCCATTCGCCCCCACCCTCACCCCATCCCCAACTGTCTCATTCAATAAACTACAGAATATAAATGCTTGTGAATTTTTTCAAATTATGATTCTATAATTTACCGGCTGGTAAATTAGAGGACTGAAATGTTACCATTCGCCACCGCCCACATAGCTCACTTATGCGCAAAGGCGTACAAAAGGGGATGGGGGTTTAAACCATCCTCCCTATTGATTCGATGTGTATCATTCAAAATATCGTCTTATTGCGCAAAACAAACAAGCTCTTTCTTTTCTCATATTAATACGAAATATTCAATTATAGTAAATATTTTTTGTTATTCAATGCAACATTGTAAGTGACTAAGTGTAATACTAAAAATCTGAAATGTCGTGTTACGAGTCACAGTTCAGTAGCGTAGGTGGGGAAGGGGGCAGTTATAGACCCCATAATAGCTTTTCAACCAAAATGCAGAATAAGGAAAATAACACGCTTTAGCACTTCTAAAACTGTTTTTTGCACTGGAATGGACTAAAAAGTGGTTTAAAACATTTTTGAAGCACAAATATAGGGGGGGGCTAACTTGTCAAAAATAAAACCCACAAATCATAAAAAAAACTCTGAAAATGGCCAAAAACAAGAAATCAAATTTGATCGCTATTGTAAAAATGGTAAACATAGGTTTCATCAACAAACATATTATAAACTTAGGAATAGGGGGGGGGGGGGGGGTATTCAGTATTATCTAATTACCAATCACTTGCCTCAAAGTTTTTTTCATTCGTCCCTTCCCAATTATTTTTCTCTATAAAATATAGACGAAATAGATTACCTCGTGTGAGTTTTCTTGAACTACAAGATTTTATGATTTACCAGCAGGTAAACAAAAAAGCTAAAATTTTACCATTAGCCACCTTCCACATAGCCCATTTATGCAAACAGTTTAATCAGGTTTGCACTGCCGATTTCTATGCCACGTTTTAAAAGCATTATTTTTTATCAATAAAGTCCTAAATTTAAGTTATTTTTGGAAAAAAATGCAAAATTTTTAAGCGCTGAGGGCTCCGCCCCAGACCCCCGTGCCTCCGGCGCTGGGGGCTTCGTCCTCAGACCCCCAAAACAGCCCCCCCGATTGCGAATTTCTGGCTACGCGCCTGCCACACTTTGCAATGTTTATAATTATATGGGGTCGGGTAGCCTTTGTTTTGAACATTTTTTTCTTGATCGTCCAGTTGCAAACCTTATGATGTTAACTGTGAATGTATGCTTAATGCTTAATTGTTTTTTGGTTGAAAAGTTTTATTTCCATTACGCACTGTGTGACTTTGATTCCATTTTGTTACATTGCACTACAGTAAGTTATTTATTCGCCAAAGTACAGATCGCGAAAAAAATTTTGATGTCACTTTTGAACTCCCCATTGAAAAGTCCCGCGTACGCCACTGTTAGTTACCATTTATTGCATCTAATGTATCAACTTGAAATAACTTTAAATTCCACCTTCACCACCTACCAACTTTAAATAACAATCCACCTCCATCTCGTCAGTTTTCACACGACATGCTTTTGAAAAAAATTAACTTTGGAAATGCTTATTACAAATGCTAATAACAAAACAAAAATCTTCAAAAGCAAATCTTCGAGTGAATGATTTAATGCTAAAAATGTTACAGAAAGCAATGCACCTTGATTCCCCTGACCTGGCCAAGTGACAAAATTTAACCCCAAAATGAAAGATTTTAAACGTGTTTTGGACTTGACTTGAAGTAAAAGGAGGGATTTGTTCGATTGGCTATCAAATCGCAAAAATTTTGTTCTTTCAAATGGCTCTGAAGACGCGCGAAATGAGATCCAAATGGCATTTAAAAAGCCATTTTTTTCCGAAAACTTACAAACAATCGCCCAGAGACTGGGTGCTTTGCTGCCAGACTCCCATAGCCTCCGGCGGCTGGTGGCTCCGTCCCCAGGCCCCGTTTGAGTTGCACTAATATGCTCACTACGTCTCCCAATTTTGATACGTTACTAAATCTTTTTAACTTGCAGTTTTAGTTTTTTCTCTTTAGCAAATCCTGGTTGCGTGCTAAAGCAGACCACTAACTTTTGATCTTTTATTTTTTGCTCTTTGAAAATTTCTGATGACGTTATTGCATGTGATTTACGGTTTAGCCCTCCCCCAATCCAAAATCCTGGCTACGCCTATGCATTAAATCATGTGCAATACGCATACCAGATATCGATTGTGGCATCTTAGTATTGTTGACGCACCTTCACGAGCGGTTGCTTACAACATCACAAAAATGCAAAGCAGCAAAATAGACGTTGCATTGCTTCCAGTCTACACTTTCTTTGGTATGGAAGTATGGAATGGAATTTGAAAGAAAATTTTAGTATGGAATGGAAGACTTTTAGTATGGAATGGAAATGGAATGGACCAATATTGCCAGTATGGAATATGGAAAAATCGTCTTCCATTCCATTCCATGCCATGCCCTGTCGACAACACAAGTCAAATAAAATAGCTTACAAAGTAAACTTGTCTGCTTTTTTTTAAACTAAATACAATTAGCTGTTTCATACTGAACGGGGATGTGGAAGCGGAAGCTGGAAGCGGAAGCGGTGGAAGCGGTTAAATTTTTGTGGGAGCGGAAGCACTTTGATGAAAAAGACTGGAAGCGGAAGCGAACTCGGAAGCGACTCGCTCTATCCGGAGCCGGAAGCGGAAGCAAAAAATTCCAAAGGTGAGGAAGCGGAAGCGAACTCGGAAGCATAAAACTTCAAGAGGAGCTGGAAGCGGAAGCATTAAAAATTTGACTGCTTCCACATCCCTGGTTGATCCCGATCTCTTACTCAACGAACGCAAAACTTGTAGAAATTAAAAATGACCTGCTAGCAGATACGCCGAGAAAATTCACAATGACCAACCAAAAAGTTTAGCTAGGTGTGGTGAAATATAGTCACGTGGTTTAACTGTACGCAAATTAAGAGTGAAAGGCGCTCAAAAGCTTGTTAAAAAGTGCAAAGTTTACGGATTTGCAGTATTTCGATAACTGCGCAAAACCGGTTGCTATCAGCAAATTATCATGCTGGAAAAGATGGCAAATGCAAAAATTGCCCTCGTGTGTGGTTTGAAGGTTCGGGTTGGCTGCCAGGCGTAGGCGTAGCCAAGGGGAAGGCGGTCCCCCGCCCAGTTAAAACGCCACCAATGACAAAAAGTGTATTGTTTCTTTAGTTTCGGTTTCTTTTAGCATCTTTGCGTGCACCAGTACACGCGTACAACAGTAATTAGCAATAAATTGATAACCAGAGGGCCAGGGCCACCTCGATTAAATTTTGGCAACCAATTTAAATGTATAGCTTGGGTGAAATTAAGGGTTTTTGTCCTAAAACTTGTAACGTCAGGCTTTCATCTAATCTTTTTTATGAGCGTAATGCAACTACCAGGTCCAGATTCACCATATGGCACAGTGACAAGTGCCCTGCGCTCAGATGGTAAAACATTTATTTGGCATTAACCTATATTTGGCTAGAAGATGTTCCAAAATCCCCAAAGTACCAGAAGCCCCACGCAAAGCAATTACGGCCCGAGCAATAACATGCTGGTAAGTACAGTAGGTCTAACCATCTATTTACATTTTTCAATAAACATTTTTCAATAACGATTTCTGTCACCTCGCAAGTTTTTACGCGAAAAAATATTTTCAAAAAATAACTAGGGGAAATGCTCATTGAACAAATTATTGAGTTTGAATGGAGGGGGCCTGGGCCCCCTGGCCGTGCATGTACTCCTAAAACTGCTTATTTTTATGGCAATAAAAATCTTTATTTAAAATCTTTGAGTGGAGTATTATGTACTGTAAAATTATTGCAGGAGGCAATGTGCCTTACTTTCCTCTACTTGGGCCAAATCACTTACAAAATGCAGCACCAAAATGTGAGATCTTAACCGTGCTTTGGACTTCAATTGTAAGTAAAAGGAGGATCCAACAATTTAAATTTTTTAATTGACTTTCATATGCTAAAAATCTAGTTCGTTTAAACGGCTCCGAACTCGTGCAAAATATGATCCAAGGGCATTAAATTAGTTTTTTTTTTTTAATTACAAAAAGTCGTTCAGCGGCTGGGGGCTTCGCCCCCAGACCCCGGTCTGGGATACATTTGAGTTACACAAGTTTACTTGTAGCGTCTCCCGCTTTAAACATTTTAGCTATTTAATTTTGGGTTAAAGTCTTATCCCTTTAGCAAAATCCTGGTTAAGTGCCAAAAGCAGGCCTCGGCTTATGTTCTTTCTCTTTACGATATCTTTGTCGCGCAAAAAGTTCCTCTTTTGAAAAATCACGATGACGTCATTGCATGTGATTGCTGCTCGTTTTGGACCCCCCTCCAATCAAAAATCCTGGCTACACCTATGCTGCCAGGTTAGGCTATGTATAAATTCAGATGCTTATGAAACACTAGCCTCTTGGGAAAGCGTAAAGTGTTACCTCACAGTTGTAGAAAATTAATTTTGAAAATCTGCTATGTAATTTCTCACAAACTGCAATAAATGTTGCATTGTTTTTCAAACTTTATGTTTATCACCAAAGTTTACTAAACGCAGTAAAACAATGAATTTTTGTAACGTTTTTAACTTGCAGATTTCGGTTATTTTAGTCAATATAATACTCTGGTACGGTATGTATCCCAATTAAATGGATGAAAACGATTTAGAGCAACTTGCTTTGAAACTGAAAA
This sequence comes from Trididemnum nubilum, assembly GCA_963965965.1. Lineage (NCBI taxonomy): Eukaryota > Metazoa > Chordata > Ascidiacea > Aplousobranchia > Didemnidae > Trididemnum > Trididemnum nubilum. Next base: position 7,661,553 of record OZ014484.1, on the reverse strand, counting down.
CCCTTTGTGGCGACAAAGGAAGAGAAATTGATCCTTGTAAATCAGCTTCAATAATACATCAGATTGGACTAGTGCATACAAGGCTCAGTCCAGAGAAAATAGCTCTGATTAAAGCTGTCGGTTTGCTAAATGCAGCTTTGGTGCGAAATCCTTGCAATGCATCAAGCATCAAATATGACCTTTCAGAACTTTGCAAGCACATTTTGAAGCAAGCAAACGCTAAAGACCAATCAGCGGATTTGATCGCAAAAGCAAAATACATCAAATCTATGATTTCAGTAATGCGAAATGAAGCCAACAAAAACCTCAAAAACATAACATTGCTACAAGAGCATGACAAAAACACGCAAGAAAAGAAAAAATTATATATATGTCAACAAACAAGAATTAACACAATGCGAAGACTGCAGCTTCGAATCACCACGCAGTACAAGGCTATTATGAGAGACTTGAGCCACTATTGTCTAAACGTCATGGGACATCCTCCGTGCAAATTCGCCATTGCAGGAATGGGATCACTCGCACGAAAAGAAGTGACACCGTATTCAGATTTTGAACACGTAATTTTACTTGAAGTTTGTGATGACCCTGAACAAAATACCGAATATTTTCGTTGGTTATCAGTCATATTTCATACGGTCGTACTCAATTTACAGGAAACCATCATTCCTAGTCTGAACGTTATGTTTTTAAACGTCAAAGAATCATACTTAGGCAATTGGTTTTTCGATACTCACACGAACGGCGTGTCTTTCGACGGCATGATGCCTCACGCTTGTAAGTTTCCGTTGGGTAGACAACAACACACGTCAAAAAAACCGTGGAAAACTGAACTGATCAAACCAGTTGATAAGATGTTGGAATATCTTAGCTCAGACGAATCTTTGAAAAATGGCTACCATCTCAATGACATTCTAGCAGAAACATGTTTTGTATTTGGAGATCGACAAGTTTATGCACAGTTTGAACAAGGCATCCAGCAACATAAACAATCGAAAACACGTGAAGAAAATCTCGACCAAATACGACAGCAAATAAAAGAAGATTTGGACAAATTTTCGACGAGGTTTAGTCTGGTAAATTTGAAAGTTAAAGAAAAACTCAATATCAAGCTATTATTTTATAGAACCTCCACTCTTTTTGTCTCAATGTTGGGAAAAATCCATGGAGTGAAATCCCCATCTGGTTTTGACATCATCAACAGTCTGGCTCTGCAGAATAAGATCTCACCAAACACCAAGCACAATCTCCTGCTTGCCGTGGCAATTGCTTGTGAAATTAGACTACGAATTTACATGAAAAAAAAATCGCAGTTCGATTATTTTGATGTTGGTGCTGACTCTGATTTAGTTTTCGATGAACTTTTCAGTTTAGTTGATAAATCAACGATAATTCGTTACTTTCAAATCACGTATTGTTTGCAACGCGAAATTTGTAAACTATTGAATTTCAAGAAAAGCCACACTTATTCCAAAGCAATGTTTGTAAACATTACAATTTGCTACACATTGGGATTGTACGAAGTGATGTCATTTGTGTTGAAAGAAATTCCAATTAGTTATAAACATTACTATCCTCTCGGGTTTTCCGCATCGTCTGATGTATCTCCTTACAGCTCTTCGGATGAAACTGGTGAAAGCACTGAAGTCACATACTTTGATCATTGCATGAGTATTCTCGTATCTCAAATTAATAAAGCTGAAGACAGACTGAGCGAGTATCAAACTCTTCATCGTACCAAAGTTAAACTCGACTATTTAAGCGAGCTTATTCCCATTATATCAATATTGTTAGATAATAAACAATTTGGAGACGCATTGGAGTTTTTAGCGTTTTTCTTGAAACTTCTGCAACTAGTTCCTTCTGATTTTCCAATAATTCACACTTGCTTGAATGTGTACAGTACCGATAACCTTACAACGATCACACAATATGCATGTATCACCAACATTTTCATGGCAAAATGTCAGATAGAACTCGAACAACATGAAAATGCTGTTGCTTCAATCGATGTCGCCATTGAGCTACTACAAACTGAGTGTCACGACACATTTAATGTCACATACTACTTACTTGCAGGTGACATTTTGATTCAAGCAAATTGCTATGAAAAAGCCCTCTTTCCTTTACAACTTTCATTAGGCTCTGCTCTAAGCCTAAACATGCAAAAAAGTGGAAAATCCTATTTAGTGGTCTGCGGTTATGCTGGTATTGGCACGTGCTTAATGCATTTAAATCTGCTTGAAGAAGCAGTTTTGTATCTAAAATTGTCCGTGGAAATTATAAATCTACAATATTTGAACGAAGGCTTATTTCTTTATCACACAATGTCTTCGCTTACAAAGTTCAAGACCTATTTCAATTTTGGAAAATGTTATTTGAAATTACACAGCTACGAAAACGCGCTCACTGTTCTACTACAAACCTTGGAATTACCTGCGCCTGAAAATGTATCTTATTTTTCTTCCCAAGATAGCAATGATGGCGTCAAAGAAGAACAAGAACTAACAGCTGATCTTCATCGTGATGTAGGGGTTTGCTTTATGAAACTGAATCGATTCCAGTCTGCTCGCTACCATTTGGAGAAAGCGTTTGACATAAGCAAAAAAATATACAAAAACAACGAAATAACGACAATCCGCCTTGATCTTATGCATTGCTACATGACACTATATCACAGTCATGAACTGTGTTGAATATAGTCAGGTAATGAAGTTGTAGTCTGAACGACAGCCTCCAAAAATAAATCGTGCCTTCCAGAGAATATTTAATCAAACGTTCAGCAAAACCGAGTTTGATAGCATTGCAACAAGCAAAGGTATTGGGAGAAGAAATCATATCCGTGTCACTACTGACTTGCTACAAACAAATTTATCAATATTTTTTTTACATGAATACCTTTCGTCAAATTTGCTCAGTTTGTTTGAAGCAAATACGACATCGTAAGTTTTGTTTTTTCTAAGTGTGTAGCGGCGTCATAATTAACCCATGTGATGCTATGCCAAATGTCGTATCTACACATTTCAGTGCAGCCATTGTAACGTTTTTACTATAGGAGTCTTCAATTATTCGTATCGTAATATATCATATACTTAAATTTATAGGTGGGCAAGTTAATGCAAAACGTTAGCTTCGTTAACCACTAGTCCGTTAACAAACTTTGCACCTCCGTTAACGTTAGTCCGTAATTTTTAGCTTTAATTAACGGAAGTTAATAAAAGTCCGTTAATTCGTTACCATTTTGCGTGTAATTTACATTTTTTTTATTCACTTGCTTCAAGAGCACGAATTGACGCTGTTGAGCTGATTGCAAGGAAATATTTATTGCTGTGGTGGTCTTTTTGTGTTTTGGAAGTTACCTTTTACAGTCTAATGTAATTTCAAGATAAAAATACGTTCAAATGCACTAATGAAGCTGCGATCGGAAAATCCTTGGAAATTGTGAACAGCGATAGTTTTAAGACCTATGAGGCTGCAGCTTATTATTTGTTACAAAAAAGAGTTTCTTTCTTCGCTTTCTTCTATAAAACTCGTGCTAATACTCAACAAGTGTTAGTGGTGCAAACTGGTTTGTCCCGGTACGATGAATGAATGGTGCAAAATATTAACGATGAACACCTTAACGGAAGTTAACACAACTTAACGGAAGTTACTTTAGTCCGTTAACAGAACTTAACGGAAGTTAATTTATTCCGTTAACATGAAAAAACTTTTAAACGGATTAACGAGTTAATGAAAAAGTTAGCTTCGTTATTAACGGATTAACGATTAACGGACTTGTGCCCACCTATGTTTAAATCTTTAATTACAGTTCGAAATTGCTTTGGTCAGGAAAGAGCGAAGGAGCTTTTTACATTTAAAGTCAAGCTTTTTGTCCACCTGTCTATACCACGCACGGTGGAAGCTCCGCCTTGTATCTTTTACGCTGAACGTTAAGCAAGAAAGCTGTGAAAACTAATTTTTTTATAGTTTTTGATTTGAACTAACCCGGAATCAAACCTGTTTTAAAAGAAGATGCTCCATTGCTTTACCTAGTAGACCATTGGTTGGTAATTCACATGAAATATATTTTTGCTGAAAACATGCTCGAATGTCTATGTCGCGTTGCACATACTTTAATTTCATAAAAAAAAGAAGAAAAAAAACTCCTCTAAGTCATCGATGCTGGAACGAGAGTTTGGCCGACTAACAGTTTAAAGGGCAGGTCAACTCATTTTTGTTTTGCGAAAAATATGCCTGCTTTTCCTAAATTATGCAATGGATATTTTTAGCTTTTCATTATTGGTATTACAATTGAGACTTACTGTACGTTCAGAATTTCATTAAGTTCAGTTTTGACGCTGCACGTAAACTTTATGTATATTGTATGCAGTACCTTTTTGCAGTAAAAATAAAAAAAGTCAAGACAAACTTTTCATTATACTCGCTGTATTATGCCGAAGCGTGTAGCGAGTTTGCGGGGCCCATCTCTGCGTCATTGTTCTCCGAACAACACAGCTTTTTTCGAAGAAATGTAGCAGCGATGGCGAACCGTTAGCAACACTGTGCTAGGTTTAACCGGCCCGGGATTTGAACCTCAAACCTCCTTTTCCATAGACAAACAGTCGAACGCGTAGCCGCTCGACCAACTCTAGAAAAGTATGAACCAATTTTACGACTAAAATTTAGCTGCTTATACGAAAAGTCATAAAAATCCACGAGCACTTTGCGGTCATCAGGCTAGTAATGAAAATTTTAATTCCTCAGACTCCCATTAGAATTAGTTGACTTACGCTTGGCCCCGCAATTTGCAATTGCAAGGATATTGCCAATAGCGCAATTTAATACAATTTAATAATCTTTTAGCAAAAGATACTGATTTTTGAAAAAAAAGGAATTTTGAGCAATCAAACAAAGTTAGCTAATAGCATCAATTAAATTTAGACCGATAATAAGAATTGTTCCAAAGTGCAACCTTTTTAATTGCAAACAGCAAATTTGTCAAGTTTGGTGGTATGTACTTTTTGCTGTTATAAGAACCAGTGAATTTTGGATTGAGGCTGGCTGTTCTTGAACTATTACAAATTTTCAGCCTCAATTGTTCTTGATTTGTTCTTAATTTTTTGGAAGAGTAAAGTGGCACAAATTTCTTTTGCTCTTGGTTGAAAATTGTCTGTTTTTGGTGTAAGATCATGATTTTTAAAATATACTCTTGAAATAAATCAACGATGGCAATGAGGAAAAGGCCAAGAAATCTTTGCCGATCGCCAACAAAAGCATTATACTGGACGGTGTTTTTGAATATTTTTGTGCCGAGGCGCGCATTGTTCTTAAATTCAGGCCAAAAATCCTTCGTGTGTTTATAAATTTGTTCTCATAAAAAAAGAAGTGTACAAAAAATTTGTTCTTTGACACGCAACCCTCCCCTGACTTTTTGGTTTGCGGACGGTCTTGGTTGATATTATATTTGCAAGAAATAGATTTAAAATCATCATAGCGGTTTCGCGAATCTAGCGACAAGTAATTGTAAAATGCAAAGCTAAGACAAGTCACATTTATAGTACAGTAGTCCCCGCTTATTAAGCTCACGGTTAATAAGCCCAACCGCTTAATAAGCCCAAAATCGTCCGGTCCGGAATTACTCCATTTACTCCTATAGATAAAAAACCCGCTTTATAAGCCCAAAACCCCGCTTAATAAGACCAAGTTTCGAACACATTTGCTTAAAACTGAGTGAAAACGCGTCGAAAGTCACACTTCTTTGTCTTGCTTTCGACGATTTCACCAACAATCAATGAGGCAACTTACTCTCGATGTTTTTGCACGGAAATTAATGAATATTGCTTTATCGTAATAAATAAAAAAATTGCTTGTTATCTCTAACTGTTGCGTACAGTATTAATAGATTCAGCAACTTTTAGCCTTAGTACAGTCGACCATATTCATTTATGCGCATGAGAGTGGCAAAAATTTGTCCCCCGGTTAATAAGCCCAAAATTGTCCGGTCCCGAGGTGGGCTTATTAAGCGGGGACTACTGTATAGCGAAAAGCATGCGTCAGAGTCACACTTTATACCAGGAACTACGAGGTAGTCGTGAAATATATCAATGCTTTTCTTAGAGTAAAAACTTTAATATGGGATTTTAATGTGTAGTGACGGTACTGTTTATGTTGTTTGCAAACATGGTTAGCCTGTCAAATTGTGTAGTAGACTAGATGATAAGAGCTCCAAAAATTTACATTGAAGACAAATGTTGAAAGAAGCTAAATCAGCCGTTACCAAATAAACAAAAATGCTAATCATTTTCCATTTTAACGATCAGTGGTCAGTTCTAGTGGCAGTGGGTCATTTAATCTGCAGCAAAGGTTGATAGAATTTCTGGCACTGAAATGGTCGAGATTTTTGTTCGATTTTCGGTCGAACTCAACCAAAAAGCATGAAAATCAGTGCTCACAGCTTTTCTACTCGAGAGCGACACGAAAAAGAACAATAACAATGTTCAGGCTTCATCCTCACCGTCCACCGTGTGTAGGTGACAAGAGGCGATTGACTTGGTTGTTGCTGTTTTGAAAGTTTTTGCTTTCACGCTCGTGGATGGCTCACCGGTTAAGAATTGGACTCAAACTAGCAAGAGCGAGAGCTCGATTCCTCGCCGTTGCGAATTCCGCAAGTGCGTGTAAATACCTGTGTTGAAGAATTGTCTGGAATTCTTTCGAAATTTATATTTGTTCTGTCTTTAAAAAAATAAATAAACAAAAAGAGGTTTCAGCATTTTTTTGGCAAGGGCACTTGGGAATCAAAAATGAACCATAATTAATGTAAATTACGCTGAGGAATACCAGTCTTTATTTTAACAGAAATTTCTGTCTATATTTTGCTAATTTTGACATAAATATAACCAAATGTCGGGTGATACGGTTTTTAAAAGTTGTTAAACGTTGATAGATTTGATTCAATTTTACATTATACAGTAGTGAATTTGCAGTCGCAATTTTATGCAAATTTATTAAATTTAATTAAACGTTGATAAAGGGCAAGTATTCATTTGCATATTATTGCTATTGCCCGGTAACAGTAATATCGTACGTCCCATTGGCCGAATGTCAAGGTTGGTTACATTTTGGTTAGGGTTAGTTTTAAAGATAAAGCTAATCCTAACCTAAACGTTACACCTACTTTAATCCAAATAGCACTAACCCCAATCCTAACTAGTCTAACTTGAGGTTGGCCTTTTACGTCAGATGTGACTGAGACTGGAGAATAATACGCAAAGAATACTTTACTTTGATAAAGAGGCAAAGCATCTTTATACCCAGTAGCGTAGCCAGGGGGGGGGGCGGAGGGGGCTCGAGCCCCCCCCATTGGCTTGTGAAGGATGCAAAATCGCATGTTTTTTGTGCTTTTGAGGCCGATTTTCTGTGAAAAATGGAAAATAGTCCCCCCATACGAAAAGAGCCCCCCCTCATACGTTTGAACTTGCGAAATTGGGAGAAAAATCGCCCTGAATATTGGCGAAGACCTTTTTTTTTTTGTTTTTTTTTTGGAGATCACCTGATTTTGGGCGGAAAAAACGTTTGAATTTTGGATTTCGGCCGAAAAATCACTCTGAATTTTGGCGAAGACCTTTTTTTTTTTTTTTTTTTTTGGAGATCACCTAATTTTGGGCGGAAAAAACGTTTGAATTTTGGATTTCGGCCGAAAAAATCACTCTGAATTTTGGCGAAGACCTTTTTTTTTTTTTTTTTTTTTTTTTTTTTTGGAGATCACCTAATTTTGGGCGGAAAAAACCTTTGAAATTCCAATCTTTCCGAGACATTTCGTCTCAAATTTCGGACAAACCGTCTGAAACTGATTCAAGGTCAATGAAAATTCGAGTCAAGGTCGTTTGCACACTTCTCACTCTTTCAAAATAGCCCCCCCCTTTTCCAAATCCTGGCTACGCGCCTGTTTATACCATCTACTTCCTGCAACAATACGAATTAGTGCGCTGCTTAACTCGAACATTGCCTGGTCACGAGATCAGTGAACTTCTTTTATAAATCATAAACATGCACCGTAAACTTTTTATAACTAATAACTGCAGATATTCGGCGTAAATTATACTTAAATCAGTTATTTAAGCAACGTGCAGTGCAGAATTCGGCATACGGTCTCTAGCCAATTTTTTTGGCGTATGAGCAATTTTATTGACGTATAAGCAACCCAACACGCACTCTAGTTAAAAAACTTTAGAGCAGTTAAAAAGCTGTTGATATGCAACTGAATAAGTTCAGATGAAAATGGTTAGCTCAAACTTAATAGGTGAAATTTTTCCTGCAAAACTTACTTTGCGAAACCGAAAATGTCAGCAAAAATTAACGCTAAAGAGAATGTAATTAACCTACGTATCACTAACAAGGTTTCGGCGAAAGTTTTGGAATCTGCTAAACTGAAATCAAAATCATAATTATCGGAGTCGAAAGAGCTTGCTATACCAATAAAGTTCACTTTGATGATAGTAAACTCGCGGTTTATCGGTTCTTGCCCACCTGTAAATTCAATTGTGTTTCAGAACCGCAATGAATACTATAAAAAGCTCACAGCAACCACAATTGAACTAGATTTTGTCTACGCCTTAATATATACAAGCTTTCCGCTTAACCTAAAGAACAATTGTTTCATTTTTGATAAAGCATGTTTAAAGTTAATGTTTATTATGCTTTAAGACAGGGCTGTCAGAAGTGCGTTTCGCGCGGCGCTTACAAGTTTTCACCAACTGCGACTGGTCTCGAGAATTTTCGACGCCAAAAAAGAAAACCTTTTTTATTTTATTAATATCTACCGAAATTTTCGCTAATAATTGCATCGAATCTGAAAAGCGATTTCTGCGCCAAAAAGTACTTCGACTTCGGTGCAGCACTGATTTTGAGGCCTGATCAAGCTCAAAAAAGCGTAAAGCGGCCCGCTTCTCAAAAAACTTTGGGCACCTCTGTTTTAAAAGGATAGGCGTACGCTACATAGCTTAAAGCATAGTAAATATTTGCATCATTATTTCGATGTATAGGAAAAAAGCTAGTTTTCGTAAAAACTCTCTGATGCTTTTGGTTTTGGCTGTTGTAGTTTGCGTGGGTGTGCTACAACTTTGCTACCTCAAGAAACGCTAAAAAATGGGTTTATCTTTTTTGGCAAAATAAGGCCTCTAATAAAAATTAAACTAAATTTCCATCCCCTACCCCCCTTCCAAAAAGAGAAAAAAACTTTTTATCTACTTAAGCACAAAGTCAATGAAACTTGGTTTTCAAATATACAGTATAATGGAAAAAAATTCTAACGATTCTATTATGCACCAACGCGGACCAATTTCAATCCGTGGATTAGTAAAACTTTATAAAAAAAGCTGAAAAGACAAACCACAAAGATAATTGCTATAATTATCAAGTAACTTATAATTTAAAAATTGCTTTTTTGAATTTACGAGTTCGGTTTGTTTTTCAACGATGCAAAAAGCATAAAGCTAAGAATCAAATCAAATCTGTCATTATGCTCGCTGTATTACGCCAAAGCGTGTAACAAGTTTGCGGGCCCATCTCCGCATCATTGCACCTACAGTATATGCAACACAGCTGCTTTCAAAATGTTGCAACGGTGGTAAGCCTTTGGCAACACTGTGTTCTATTTGACCGGCCCAAGATTTGAACCGCTCCAGAGACGATCGCATTTCCGCTCAAACAACTGGCTGGAATCTACAGACTAATAGTCGGGGATCAAAATTAATACACGTTGTGCATACGTCCATATGTTTAGCTTCTGCAATTTGGAATTATTAGTGGAGTACCATTAAGATTTAGTAATGCAAGCAAAACAGGATAGATCATTTAGTGTTGGAAAGAAAATACTTTCAATTGATACGAAAGAAAATACAGCCAAGCAGCCGCTGAGACGATAAAGTTAGTATATCGCATATGCATTTTATGCAATGCATCAACAATTACTGCTTACGTTAGTTACACAAGATAAAAATACTACATCTTAGTGAATGCTCTATAGTACGTTCTTGTTGGGGTTTCTAGCTTGTGATTGTCTGGTACTCAATAACCCATACATCATTCCACATACATTGCTGATCTCTGCGCATTCAATAAAAAAGCCAGACGGTGCGTGGAGTTGTGGCAAACATCGTAACAACAAAAAAATCGACTAATTTGTACATACCCCACATATCCCAACAAAAAAATTCAGTTTGCCAGTATGATAACAATCCAAAAAAATCAACTTTAGATAGTCAAAGACGATTAAGGGTATGCAGTGTAAATGATTCCATTACCTGGCCATCACGTATAGCCTTTGAGTGAAATACTCGTGTAAATCTATGATGAAATAGTCTTAACTAGTCTTATATACAATTTTCATGATGCACTATTAGTTAATTTTTATATGGGAGCAGTAGGACAAAGATTCATCGAGGGAAACAAAGCAGTTAGGTCCTCATTGAATTGTTTTTTGTTTGCTCTTTTTTTTTTGTTCTTTTTAGAATGAATTAGGGATTGGTAGCAGTAATATTGCAACAAACACAGTAATTTAAATGGACCAAGGTTTGTGTGCTAAAATATTGGATTGCATTGACGCTAGCACCCATATTGAATTTCATTGGGGAAAAGACAGAACTCTGATTGGCCACACCTCCATTGCTGTCAAATTTAATGGGGAACCAAAGTACACCCTTGACTTTGGCCCTAGCGAGGCTCAATCTGGGACCTTGACCTCAGCTGCCCAATCGTCAAAGGCCTCAGCAGCCGCTTGCGTTGCTTTAGCTCTAAACAAAAGCATTTTTGTGAATGGATTTGAATTCTCTAAAAACAAAATCGAAAGACAACTTCTAGAGTTCGCTATCGACACAGTAACAGGTGAGAGTCGAGCCGTGAACTTGTTTTTAGAATTATCCAGAATCGAAATGGGAGAATACCATTACCGAGACAACTTACAATTGCCGTGATTTTGTATCCAAAGCAATGGAGATTTTATCCCAAAGCAAGCTAAAATTTGAAGAAGATTCAAAGGAGTATGAGGTTGTCGACACAGAAGGCATAAAAGGTCAAGAGGATATGCAAATGGTGAAAAATGAAGATCGTAACAAAAAAGTAACGGCTGCTATATCCACTGGAGCGGCTGTAGTCGCAGTTTTGTTCGAAATATTTCGAGTTGTAATGTCAAACCAAAAGAACAATTAAAACTTACGATACCAAAATAAGGTATTTCAGCTGTCATTAATAAAAACCCTTAGACTTTTTGATGTAAGATGATCAAATGTTTTCGCTTCTCGTAAAGCATTCTTATTGTGTGTGGTTCGATATGATGGCAAAAAATGTAAACTGTTTAATTTTGACAAACTCCCTGGTTTTATTTCTGCTATTAAACTCCTCCCCAGGCCCTCTCTCTGGCTGCACTCCCCTGTGTATGAATATCATAATATCGCTAACCGCTATCACATTGCGCTAAAATTTACAACATACCGTAAAACGTTCAATTTTGAACTCTTATTTTACTAATCTCTCGCGCCACCATGTCAATGTTGTTATTTTTGTGTTGACAATCCGATACTTTTACAATTTTACAGTAACAACAAGCTTTTTGACTTGTGTATAACGCTGCGATGGAAAATATTGCTCCGACTATGAAGGTTGATGGTTTGATTCCGACAATTTTTGCGAGTTGCTTGCGCATGCAGAAGTTGTTTTTGTTCTTTTTGCTTATTCAAAAAATAATAATAATAATAATAATGCGGATCATCCAACAGTTAGCATATGATGCTGTCCGGTGACAGGATAAATATGAAACAACAACAATTTGTGCTTGTCCCTTTTTTTGACCCTATTCTACACGGACTATTTGACCGCCGTATTTTACATGGTGGGTGGGCAAAAATGCCCCCTGTCTAACGCCTAAACCAAAAGTCATGGGAACAACCAAAATTGGCAGTCGGGCTGTTGTTCACCAAGTCTTTTAGACAAACTGGCTTTGATTTAATGACATCAATACAGTGACGTTAGAGCATTATTTTCAAAAACTGATGTCATTTTTCAGTGACGTCATAGTCGGTTCAAAATTTGTACTTAGGATTGTTTTTTAATACTGTACTAGATATTGTATTGCCTAGTCAAAGTAATAACGTCACAGAAATATTTTATAACGCCATTTAAGCTAAATATAGACCAAAAGATAGTCAGACTTTGTAAAGTGATTTCGATAAACCTTAAAACTGGAAAACTTCCCCTTAAATTGCCATAAAGCAACTTGAAATTTTCAGTAGTTGTTTTCGAGTAAATTTGACTCAAAGTCAAGTTAATTTGAAGAAAAAGTATTTTTTGAAGGGATTTATCATGAAAATACCGAGAGGGGCAAAATTTCCCTCTTCTCCATGTAAAATAGGGTTAAAGTTTTTGGGCGGAAGTGTTCGATAGTGAGGTGGAAATATATCGATTTCGTACACATAAAGCTCAATACGCGTTCCATTTGTATATGTTCTTATTCAGCAACCCGCGTAAATTTAGCGTCAATTGTAAAATTTTTTGTTTGTGCTGTATGTGTTCGATTGATTGATTTTATACTTTATTGTCGTTAAAGGAACGATAGCGCTTTTAATTTGTAGTGATTGTCAGAACCAGAGTTGTAAGTTGGGAATTGCTTTTGGGATCGGGTTCGGGCTTAAGATTGACAAAATGTCGGGCTTAATTCGAGCTTAATATACGTATTTGCTTTGTGGTATCGTCTTATTAATGCTGCAATAGTGTTGTCCTTAAAATAATTTTCTACTGAATGACGACTTTATTAAAGCATCAATACGATTATTGTTACACAATCATTGTTTGAACGTCACAATTGATCAACAATGAGTAAATTTATTTTAACCGTAAATGGGCAATAATTACGAAATCTTTTAGATGCAACCTAATTTTCGGGTCTGGTTTTCGTTTCAAATCATTTTTCAGGTTCGGGCTTATGTTTTCGGGTTCGGCCATGCACTTCGGCCCGTTTACAAGTCTGGTCCGCACCTGTCCAGCCTCAAAGCTGAGCGTATTCCAAGATTTTTAGTTGACGTTTGATTACTTTCCATGTTAATACGCTGCTTGTTCAAAGCCGCCCAGTAGAGACATTATAATCATTGCAAAAAGCCTTATTCAGGACCCAGCAACGTAACTAGGGACGTGCGGGATGAACCGCGGCTTACTATAACATACGGCCTAACATGCTGCATTTTTCTTTTCAATTCTAAGCGGCCGACGATTTTTGTCCGAAAACTGGGTCAGAGATAAGCGTGTGTACCTTTTGCGCATATATTTTGCGCGATGCGTTGACGCGTTTACACTCACGCTTTCTTTGAATGAATACAATGAACAAACCTTTGTCATCTTGGTAAAACAAAAGCAGCCCATCTAGCATAGCTAAAAGAGAAAGCAAGTTAGCCTGAGTTTTTGGAAACTTTTTGAAGTTTTAGTCATTATAGTGGTTAGTCAGTGATTACTTTTTTGATATAACACCCTAAAAAGTTTGATTTTGCATTTACGCTGACTTGAACAGTTTAATTAAGTTGAGTTTATATCAATAGCTCATTGATTTGATGGGAAAATAAAAGTGTTGTGTTTGGATGCAGTTCTGGATATCTAACTTGCAAAAAAAATGTACCATTATTTCCATTTCAAATGGAACCATACAAAAAGCTCCGTTATTCAGGCGCGTAGCCAGAAATCTGAAAGGGGGGCTGTTTCTTGAGTCTGGGGGTGGAGGCCCAGCGCTTGAAGATTTTGTAATTTTTTGGAAAAATTAAGTTAATTATTGACCTATTTTGGTAAAAATTTAAGCTTTTAAAACGTGGCATAGAAATTTAAATTGCGAAGACATGATTACACTGGCTACGTAAATGGCTTATGAGGACGGTGGCTAATGGTAAAATTTTTATAACAATCCAGTAAATCATAAAAAAAACATTCCAGTTTTAATGTAATTCGTCTGCTTTTAAAAAGACGATATTGGGAAGAGATTAATAGAACGAGATTTAAGAGAAGTGTTTGGTAACAAGCTAAATAAACCCTGAAAAACCCCTCCTTTCCACACAACGTTTTTGAAGTCAACTTTGATTGTTTATTTGTTGCCTTTTTTCAAAGTTTTAATTTTTTTAGGCTATAGGTTTGACAAATATTAACCCCCCTCCGGCCCCTCCTCTTAGTAAGTGCTTCGAAAGTGGCTTTAAATTCCTTTAAGAGTCCATAACTCTGCAAAAGACTGCCTCATAACTGCGAAAAACGTGTTATTTTTCTTATTGAGCATTTTCGTCGACAGGCCGATAAGGGGTTATTTGTTATAAACATTTTGATCAAAAATTTATTAACCAGGAAAAAAACAATTTACTGTTGAAAACTAAATCCAATCCCTACTGTTCGTATTGCAAAAGCTTATCAGCAACCTTCAAGTTTGCCAACACCGACTAGTTCCAGAAAACTTTCTTGTTCAAGGGCTACCAGCCAGACCAATTGGATAGTATTGTCGAGAAGGACAAGATTAAAAAGGTTTAAATGATATTTTTAAGATGCATTGTCCTTCTGGCATTCACTATCGTAGAGCAAAAGCAAGGCAAAAGAACACACTCTAATGTATAAGCTAAGCTTTGATGAAAGCATAGGCGTAACCAGCGGGGACCCGGCCCCCTCCCCCAATCGAAACGTCTCCAATAATAAAAATGTGGCAAAATGTTTTTTCAGTTTCAGTTTTTTTTTAGCATTTTTCGCGCGCAAAACAGTACACGCGTACAACAGTAATTAACAACAATATTGACGACCAGGGGTCCGGGCCCCCTCAATTCAATTTTGCCAATCAATTTAAATGTATGACCAGGGTTAAATTGAGGGTTTGGTCCTAAAAGTTGCTATTTCAGGCCCTCATCTAATCTTTTATGAGCAAATGCAATAACTGGGGCGGATTCATCATGAGGCACAGTGCCAGGGGCCCCGCGCTCAGATGGTAAAGACTTTCTTCACCAATATTTGGCAGAAAAATGTTGCGAAAATCTCTAAAGATGCTAGGGACAATGTAAATCCGGCCCGGGCAATAACATGGTTAGTAGGTGTAACCAATTATTGTACCATTTTTCAATAACTATTCACCTCCACTTCGCCAGTCTTTACGCGAGAAAATACTTTTGAAAAAAATTCAGCTAAGGGAAATGGTCATTAAACAAATTCTTGAATTTGAATTGATGGGGCCTAGGCCCCGTAACCGTACGTGTTGCTCTACAACTGGTATTTCCTCGACAAAAGACAAATCTCCAACAAAAATCTTCGAGTGGATTTTCGTTTACCGCTAAAATATTGCAGGAGGCAATGCACCCTACTTCCCCTACCTGGGCTAAATTACTTACAGAATTTAACCCCAAAATGCAAGATTTTAAACGTGTTTTGGACTTAGATAAGTAGAAGAAGGATTGAAAAATATAGTTTTTTCAATTGGCTTTCAAATGTTAAAAATCTAGTTTTTTCAAATGGCTCAGAACACGTGCGAAATGTGATCTAATGGCATTAAAACAGCTTTTTTTCCAGAGAACTACAAAAAATCGTCCATATTTGCGCAAGAAAACATGCAAATTTTCCGCAAAACTTCAGGCGTTCTCCAAAAATAAGTAAATAAATAAAAGATCTTTGAAGAAAAAAAAAGGTCATGACCTTAGCCCATTTTTAACAAATCAAAAACTAGTGCTGTCCTCAACCGAGGCAGGGCATTTTCGAGGACTTGTAGGCTTCGAGGCCAAAGACTTCAAAATGTGTCTTCGAGGACGTCCTCGAGGCCAAGGACGTCTTCCAGGACTCCACCTCTGTAATTTAGACTCATAAAGCCACTTAAAGTTCGATCGCGATAATTTGCTTTCTTTCAATCCTAAATATTGGTTTGCTGTCACAGCAAACCGCGTAAAAATGTACTTTGAGAACTACTGTTTTCGTGAAATGTTTCATTTATCAAGCCGTTGGCAACAATATATTCCGACCCAGAGCTTTGAATCTCAGACCTGCCACTCCATAAACAAACGCGTTACGTAAACTATCAAGTGGTCGATCACGTTTAAGTTTTAGTTTCGTTTATTTTACGCTTACGGTACGAAGGTAAGTATAGTAAGGAATTAAGATAATAATTTTTCAGTTGCCGCAACAAGCCTGATTAGTCAGTAAGTGCTTTCATTTCTTTCATATAAAGGGGGCGTGTGATTCAACGTCTCAGTATATCGCGCAAACGACACGCACGCTTATCTATGACCCAGTTTTCGGACAAAAATCGTCGGCCGTTTAGAACTGAAGAGAAAAATGCAGCATGTAAATCTATATGTTATAGTAAGCCATGGATGAACTCACACCATGCGATTAGGGTTGTCGCAAAACAGAAAGACTATCCTTTCTGTCAAGCTGCAGACTAAATTTGTGCTGTTTTGCTTGTTTCTTTCGTTTTGTTATTAAGCCGCTGGAACACTGCAAATAAAAACATGAGCTTTCAAACTGGCTGAAGAAGAGTTTATCCATTCACTCACGCTCATGCACCAGGCACTCAGCTACTGTTGAAAACTACACCAACTCAGCATTCTATACGCCCATTCCACACTGGGCGCAAAATCGAAAGCGTGCGAGCGTACGTTAAGTTTATTTCAACCATTGACAGCCTGTATACGCTTGGAAGATGGTATCCCGGGCGTAACGAATTTCTGTTTAAAATAAGCTCAACTCTGGGTGGTTTGAAGTTACCATCAAAGGAGTACTCAATGGAAAATCCAGAGCAGAATAATTCAAATTGCAGTAATCTATAAACTAGGCAACCCCTACAGCTTGTTTCACTTTCACGTGCTCCTCAGGGGTAATCTTATTCAAAGAGATTGATTGAGATTGTAGGGGTTTTCTATCCCATAGCCAGGGTTGGAAGTCGATGCTGTTTTGAGAGTAAAGACGAATCGATAGTTTACACAAAAAGCAAAGACTAAAGCAAAGAAACAACATGCAAAGATATCAGAAACAAAAAGCAAAGATTAGTAATCGATGCCGAAATGCGAACAAAAAGTTCTATTCTATTTTTCATACGGATGAACTAAAATTTTTGCCGTATTGACCATTAAATGAAACTTGTGAGTGGAAAAACTATTATTACCGGTACTATCAAGTATAAAAAATACACTTTTAGGATAATATTATAAAGAGCAGTATAGCATAAGAGAAACGAAACGATGTAAGCTTAGGCAGACTCAACAAGAACAAAAGTAAAGTTTAAAGATTCTACCAATCGATAAAATGTAAGCAAAAAGCATAGAAAAGGTGATAATCGATAGCAAAAATTGAAAGCAAGGCATCTGCAATAACCGATAGCAAAAAAGCAAAGAATGTAGTATCGATTATCGATTACTAATCGATATTTCCAACCATGCCCATAAATTACTGAATATGAATTGTTTAAAATAAACTAAAATTACGTTCGTACGCTCACGTTGTAGACCGCGCTTTATTCGTTCTTATGATCGCAAGTCTTTTGTTAGTCTACCCACCATGATCTACAGAATTCCTGAGATCAACAGAAAGTACCGCTACATGTCTTTCCTAAAAAAAAAATAGTGCATTATCTTTATCCAGTTGAGAAATCGAACCGGAATCCAAAAATCTTTATCATTTACCCCACGCTCTATCACTAACTGATGTCATGCAGCACTAGAAGAATTTACTACTGCATTTTACTTCAAAGGCCGTAAATATAAAAAAAAACTTTGTCCAAAAACATTGTGAAAACATATTTGCTCAGTGAGGATTAGAAACGGAAATCGACTCACTAAAGATCATACCTCAACTATAAAAATTGGTAAAAAATCTGTTTTTAGTCTTTTATATTTTTTTGTTTTGCAGGCTAAGGATATTTTTTTAATCACAAGCTTAATTTGTGTCCGTGGTATATTTGAGCCATTGATTTAGCCCATTCTAGACAGATGTTTCAACAATTGCCCGATTTAAAATGCTGTTGGTTATTCACTTCAAAATATTTACCCTTTTTGTTTGTTGATGCACACTCCGATCTTGAGCTACAAAATTGAAACAAATATTGAAACAAATTTGAACGACGGCTTCTCTACTGTACTCTGCTTTAAAGTAAAAGTTAATAAGTAACAAAACCATCATCTCCTCTATGTTAGATTTGGGGGCATATGCTATTCTCTTCTTACGAATAAAATTTTTCGCATAATTGACGTAGAAAAAAGTCTACGAAGATTTAGTATGCTATGCTTTCTTTGCGCGAATAAATTAAGAAATATTCGCAGGAACGTTTTTTTGTTCTCTGAAAATCTTCTCCGATTTGGCAAAATGTTAGTGTAATTCACTCGCAAAATTCCACGAACATTTTTTGCAGTGTAAAAGCGCAGGTTGAAAGACCAAAAATTGTTAAAATGGCGCGCAGATTTTAATGTTTGCAAGAAAACAGTGCTAAATTCTCGCCAAGCAGTGGCAGATCACACGTTAAGTATCAGTAATACTGAATTAATCAAAAGAATTTTGAATGAATTGCAAAGAAATCGAAGAAATTTGTGAGCTGGTCAAAGACTAAACTAAATACAGTCAGTAGGTAAGGATGATGGATTTGAGCCTCAAACCAAAAGTGTGTTTGTGTCTGAAAACGCTTGGAAGTGGAAGTTTTCAATGAACTAGTAAAGATTTTCTTAAGGTAACTCAACCAACTGTCAGCAAAGTGCTAATTCAGTTTGTTAATAGCATTATTACAAAAGCTTCTGGGTATATTTATTGGCAAGAAACAGAGAGGAAGTTGCAAAAACGCAAAAAGATTTTTATCAGGTTGCAAGGTTTCCAGGAGTGATTGGCTGCATAGATGGTTGGTACATTCCCATGGTTCAGGGTCGGCAACTTTTTGAGCTAGTGGGCCACATTCAGTCCTAATAAGGTTCCAGCGGACCGCCACCATTCCAGCGGATCAAAAAAGAAAGGTCTTCGACAGAAATTTAGGCTTTTTTTCGAACGACTCGATGGCGAAGACCAAAAAAAAAGATCTTTTTCGCCAAAAATTCAGATCTTTTTTCGGCCGAACTGATGGCGAAGACCAAAATATAAGGTGAGAATCTTTTCGACGGTTTATTGCTGCGTATCTATCATTGAAAAAAGAAAAAAAGGTCGAGGGCCGGATGACAATAAAAGGTCACGAGCCAGGTAAAATGCCTTGGCGGCCCGCATCTGGACCACGGGCCGTAGGTTGCCGACCCCTCTATAGTTGCACCTCATGAAGATGAATTTGTCTTCATTAATTATGGTTGTGGCATTACAAACGTTCGCACTAATTACATGGGCCGCACTATTACTTGCATTATTTTCTCGTCGGTTATTACCAGTATCGCATAAACCGGTGCCGAGTATATGCTTCCGATAATGTTCGAAATTTTAAAAGTTTCGTTGGTTTAGGAATTGGTTTTGGGCCCTCTCCTGTGGGACTTGCTTCTATTTTAAATAGCGCAACATCACGTTTCGTCTGGTTTTTAACATCAAACCATTTTTTCTTGATTTTTGCGATCGAAAATGGGTTTCTTTTAGCCAGTCTGTTGAAAGCACAAGGTATGTCTCTCCATTTGTCATCTACCATTGACTTTCTTTTTTCATTTGTTAACCCCCCGGGCAATAACGTATAATTATTCTTCACTAAAAACAATTAATAGCTCCACCTCCTCTTGAGTCCGTCGTCTGCCGATTTCTTGAGACGTCATTTTTATCAAAATTGGGGGTATAGGATTATGCTGAATTGTGAACTCTTTTTAATACAATTTGATATACAAGTGCTATACTTCTTGATATAGGAAAAATGTAGCTAGGAGTTGGTCGTTCATCACGTCAAAACTATTGTTATGTGTATTGATCTTTATTACGGAGAAACGAAGTTTGAAAATTGCGAATGTGAACGAAGCATAGCATACCAATTGCGAACCTTTGTATTTGTATTCGCATTCGTCAAATGACGAAGATTTTTGAGAAATTTGCGAAGAAAATTGGCGAATGCGAACAAAGTTTTTTGTTTGCACGAAGTTTTTTGTTTGCACGAAGAGCATAGCATGTGCCCCCTGATCTTATCCAACCATCAGTGCAGTACAGCGAATTAATGATTAAATACATCAGTTCACTATGGAAAAAGCGGCATAAAAAGAACTTAGCGAATTAACTAATTTTATTGAAATAAAAATGCTTTTTGTTAATTGATATCAGGCTTTCGAAAGTTATTTATAACAAAGAGTTAGAGCAAATATCACAGCAGATTAATTAAAACATTAAAAACAATAAAAATTAGAAACCCAATAAACCCAAAAGTTCGTTTCTCCCAAATTGGGGTCATCAGTGTTTAAATACTGTGATAAACTGTCTTGAAATTTAAAATAATGGATTTTGGTTGCAGAATATTCATGACTTTAAATGTTGGTTTATGGTAAGATTTACGATATAATAGGCCTAATAGTACAGGTCGATGCGGTAAGATGACTTCTCTTTAGTCTGCAGATGAAGAAAGTCTTGGAGAAAATATTGTAGCACAATATTACCATGAGCAGATCGAGTTGTAAGTCGGGCAGGGCGTTTCGATATGGGTTCTTGCTTGAGATTGACAAAATTTCGGGCCTGCTAAGTGCCTTTTGCATTAAGTGCGGTAAAACATTACCGAAATAATTTTGCAAAACTGATTGAAGACTTAGCTTGTGAGTTTTTTGGTTTGCTGCATTTACCCTAAGTGAAAAAATAAAGCTCGTAACTGTATAAGGAAACTAACACAGTGTAATAACTGTAACTACGTTGCAACGAAGAAACGAGATGACCGAATCAAATCTTTTATTATAATCGCTGTATTAAACGCCGAAACGTGTAATAAGTTTGCGGTGCCCATTTCTGCGTCATTGCGCCAAGGCAGCAACGCTCCTTTGAAAGGAATGTCGCATCGCAACGGTAGCGAGTCGTTGCTACTTGCCAGCACTGCGTCCAATTTGACCGTCCCAAGATTTCACCCACAGGCTTCCCGCTCCCAACGGCAAACCCGTGAGTGCTTGACCAACTGCAAGTCCCCGTAACCGAGCGTGAACAAATTAAGAAACGGTTGTGGAATCAGCTTTTGTCCTTTGATTTATTTTAACGGCTAACGCAACAATAGTAAACAAAGTTATTCCCCAGCTGGAAAGGACTTTTGGCCGAACAGGACAAACCTTAAGGGCTTGCACAAACCTTAAGGGACGTCAAACTTGTCGGTAATAATAAACAAATCATTTCTGTTTCTGACTCATTTATTTATTGTGAAGTAAAAAGTTAGCCAATCAGCAAAATTGTATCAAGTTCATGACGCACAATGAAGTAATTGCAATCGTTGGAATTGTAATTTTATAATGATAAAAAAAGCTCTTAATCTAGCACTCCAAAGTTTTACTGTAAGCTGCGTCAATTGCCATGTTTTCAGCAACCAAATTCTGCAGTATATGAGAAAAAAAATCCATCGTAATCAATGGTTTTTGTATACTTTAGAAACATTAATAATGGCAGGAGACCTTAATGGCGTTATTTTAAAATTCGTTAAGCAAAGCAAGGAAATTGAGTTTAATTTGACAAAGATAGTGTCAAGAAATGAATCTTGTGCTGCTATTGGTGTAAAGTTTGATGGAGTCCCTACACTGGTCATGGATTATGGGCCGAGCAATGTTCTAGCAACTGCAACTTCTAAATTAACGGATAATAATCCGAGGATTAACAGCGCTGCATTAGCTATTGAAAGCGGAGTATGGATAAACGACATTCGACAGCTGGAAACGGAAGAAATTGGAAAACTTTTGAGTTTTTCCATTAAGTCAGCCGTGCAAAAAAGCAGAGTAATTCGACTATTTGTGGAATTATCTAGAATAAATTTTGATGCATACTATCCCAATTATTTCAGCGCAAAAGCTACCGAAATTCTTGCTCAAAACAAAGAAAAATACCTCCTCCAAGAACAACATAAACAAAGCAGCAGTCTGAACAAAGAAGCACAAGTTTCAACTGTTCAACATTCGAAAGAACTGGAAAGCACGCAGTCGACCTCCCAACCACCCAAAACATCATTTTTCGTACCGAAAAACAATGAACTTCGCAACGACGCAAATGCAACAGAAGGAAACGTAGCACAAGAGCAGAGAAGCAAAACAATAGTAACCTCTGGATTAGCAGCTGCTGCTGGGGCTGCGTTGACAGGCTTAGCTGCCTTTGGAATTTATAAACTTACAAAATCAAGTGGCAGCACTGGATCGTCTCTTAGACAAGGACAGAGAAACTCTCGTTAAGTGTAGCAAACCACAGTAGTGGTGCATAAAACGGTAAAGAAATTGTAACCTACAGGGAATGAAAATACACCATCGTGGGTTAACTTTCATCCCCAAACCAACAAAACTTTGGAAAAAATCAGAAAATTGCCATAAATACGGAGATTATGGGGTTAGAGAACTTTATTGAGCTTACGAATTCAATTTAGTTTCCGACAACACGTTACACCAGTGTTTCTCAACCTTTTGCGGTTCACGACCCCTTTTAAGAGTTTTGTGAAGCCAGCGACCCCCTTCCTGTTCTAGTTTTTACGCGAATAGAAATTACCACAAAAAACACTTCAAAGATATTTAATTTCAAATAACTGATCAATTTTACATCGGTTTGTGTGACGGTAGACTTTGCAACACAAATCAAATTTAGGGATCCGTGGTTTAGTCCTCGATAAAGCCAATCTTATATCATCTTTAAATTTCCTTTGATTTCGTGCTTTCATTTTTGATATGTGCAAGAGCTGAAAAGCCGCTTTTGCAGAGGTATGTTGCGTCAAATGTAAGTAATATTTGAAAAGGCAGTTCGGATACTTATGGCTAGGATTCGCGCATAGCACACTAGAACTGAGAGCAGGGGCGTAGCTAGAAATTCGCATTGGGGGGCTGTTTTGGGGGTCTGGGGGCGAAGCCCCCAGCCGACGGAGGCACTGGGGTCTGGGGGCGGTGCTCCCAGCGCTTGAAAGTTTTGCATTTTTTAGCAAAAATAATTTAATTTTAAGACTATTTTGATAAAAAAATAATGCTATTAAAACATGGCATTGAAATCGGCAGTGGAAACATGATTAAACTGGTTGCATAAATGGGCTGTTTTGGAGGTGGCTAATGGCAAAATTTTTATTCTCGTATTTAGATGACAGCAAATTATAAAATTGTGTAGTTCAATAAAATTCACATCGAGTAATCTATTTCGCCCACAGCTTATAGAGAAAAATAATTGGGGGGGGGTTAATGAAAAGAGATTTGAGAGGAATGATTGGTAATTAAATAATACTGAATAGCCCCCCTATTCCTAAGGGTCCACGACAGCTGACCGCGACAAACTGACCGCGAACCAACTGACTGCGAACAACGCCAATTAGCTGAGAAGGGCGATCCTAAATATATTTTTACTATCCCCAGAGCCATCTTGCCCAAACCCTTCTTAGTGACGAAATCACTGCGACGAAATCAGTGACGAAATCACTGTAACAAAATCGTTGTTTCGCGGTCAGTTGACTTGGCTCGATTCCTAGTTAAGTTTATGGTGTATTTGTTGATGACACCTATGTTTAGCATTTTTACACTAGCGATCAAATTTGGTTGCTTATTTTTGGTCATTTTCAAAGTTTTCGTGCACTTGTGGGTTTTATTTTTGACAAATTACCCCCCCCCCCCCCCGAACATGTGTTTCAAAGGATGTTTTAAATCACTATTTTAATCCATTTCAGTGTATAAAACAGTCATAAAAGAGCTAAAAGCGTGGTATTAGTCTTGTTCTGCATTTTGATTGATATGCCAATGGGGGGGTAGGGAGGAGGGGGCTGTAGCCCCCTCGCCCCTTGGCTCTGCTACTGACTGAGATAGTGCCATTTTCTGAAAAACATCACGTGCGGACGAATGATTTTGATGATCACAAAATTGGTCATGTAATTCATTGGGAATATCACTAAGATTCAAAGCAGTTGAGAACAGATTTCATACGCAGGCGGCTTCGTGTTTTTAAAGCTCAGGAACGTTTATCGAATTCTTCATCTTCTTTGATAGCACTGGACAAATTTTCAAACATGGCGATATTTGATTGTATCACGTAGCAAATTTGGCTTTCCAACTAAGCAGCACATGGTATTGTAATACTTGCAATAGTAGATCTACAACCGGTTGACAACTTGCTACGATATAATTGAAAAGCGATCGCTGCAAAGATTTTGAAAATTTCAGAATTCTTTGCGATTAAAGAAATACCAGTATTTTATAAATAACCTTACGACCCCCTGAAAACACCTTTGCGACCCCCAAGGGGGTCGCGACCCCCAGGTTGAGAAACGCTGCGTTACACCCTTCCGCGCACATTGCAATATGATATTAAGATGGTTTTCAAAAAAAATCTGATCCCGTGCAATATTACGTAACGTTTCCTAAAAGTACGATATCGTAGGTTTTGTTTGTTTCAAAAAGCTTACGATGTCGCAACTCTTGCTATATGTTGCATAATGACCTCCATATATTTACTATACTCACTAAAGCGTGTAACGAGTTTGCGGGAACCACATCAGCGCCATGGCGCCTATTAATATACAGCACATTTTCAAACGAAACAAAATTGCAGCGGTAGTGAATCTTTAGAAATCCTATGGCCTACTTGACTTGCACAAAATTTGAACCTCGCAACTCCTGCTCCAAAAATGACTTGTTACAGCATGATCAACTGTCGGCTTTGATTTTTTGATTACGTTTATGTACCACAGGTTTCACACAATCTGCAAGCTTGCTTTAATCTGTTACGGTTGAACGTTTTTTTATAGCGACACTGCCTTAATATTTCTGACAACGCTTTTTATTTTTTGAATTACAAACAATTTATATCAAATAAATTTGCACAATAAATACTTATTATTCAGTACATGCAGTATAATTTGTATTGCACTTTAGCAGTTCTTCATGAAGAATGCCGTGTTTTTGTGCCAACGATAAAACGTGATACGTTTGATCATTCTCGATTGCGGTAATGATAGTTGTGATAATTATGATAACGGCGATGGTGATGATAATTATCATCATATTCATCATCAAATATCGCCGGGCAGAGATTCATAATCGAGCAGGTGACGTAGGGTGTGACGTGCTACACAAAATGAAACAATTATTAAACTCTATTGTACTTGAAACATGAAAAGTGGCAGCATCAACAAAATCCACACGGGTACATAATCAAGTGTTGCTCGATTTCAGTTTGTTTTCTGATTCCCGAACTGCCGATTCAAGCTGCGTCTGTTCGAAAGACACTAAAGCTTTTTCTCAAAATGGCTAACAGGTCTATGTGAACTTTTTGGGTGCGAAAACAAAACCAAATAATAGTAACAGAGGTACTGCCCACTTAGGGTATGAAAAGACAAAACTTTATGCAAAAATTCACTATTTACCAATGAGACACTACCATATATGGCAACAAATGTCAAAAGTTCTTCTAATTATTCTAGTTTTACCCCCGAAGTACAGCTGATTAGTTTTGTTTACAGCAAGTTTTGCCAAACCTTACCGATTATCGATTAACGCAAGCTTGATAGCAATTTCGGAGGTAAAGTGGCAGGTACTATTACTCTTACGTTCGCTTAAAATATACAAAATGTTAGCAAATTACGTAGCTCCACTACTTTATCTACTTACTTTGTGTTTTCGAATAAAATGAAGCGTGTAAAAGTAATTGAGCCGAACTTGGAGCCTGCACTGTAAAAGGAAAAAAAAATCGTTTCAACTGTCCAGTTTGATCAAAATCGATACAAAGAGAATTTGTAAACTAGGAATCGTTCATGTTCGAATGAACATAATTAAGAGCAATACAAAACTGGTCTCCTTCCCCAGGATTTGTTGTTTCCCTCTTCATCTTCCCTCTCCTAAATCCGCTTTAGCCAGAAAGCTATTGCCCATCTAGAATTGCTTATACGCAATGGCACTAGTAAACCCAATAATAGGCCTACATAAAAATAACATCTACAGTGCTGTTCATAATTCAGGAGCCACCTTGCAAAAACACTCGTTTTTTGGGTTCCAGGTTTAATTTATACTATTTGCTATAATTATATATCTACATGTTATATATTTTTGTGAAGAGTTTGTTGCTGGTAATGTTTCGGCATAATTTTTTTTTTTTTTGAAAATAATTTTAAAGCCAAACTGCCCCCCATTACGTGACGTCATGCCAAAAAACTCATTTCCTTACTAACAGCAAATATGCATTACAGTATTGGTGTCAAAAGCAATTAAAGGAATAAGGATAGTTTATCGGGTATTGTAACAAGTTTAGGTCATGTCATATTTACTTCATGATTTCATCGCGCGTCACTCATTATGACGTCATAATTTATGATATTTTCTTGGTTTTATTTAAAGCCTAAAAGCAGCATGACATTTTTTTGCTAAAATGTCAAGTTGATATCGTACCTGTAATAAAATTAGGAAAGATTACAAAATTGTCAAAATTATTAACACTCTTTTTACAGAATAGTGGCTCTGAAAAGAGCCGTTTGATTTGGCAAGGACTGATTTAGTATTTTGTTGGCCATCCATGGTTTTCGATCACCATTTTGCATCGTCGAGGAAGTGATTCAACAAGTTTGTTGAGTTCTTCGGGTGAAATCACTCGAAACCAAGCAGCAATGACCTGTTCGATAAGCTCTCTTTTCGTCTTTGGTTTATTCTTCCCAATTATGCAACTAACTCGGTAACACAAATTTTCAATCGGGTTTAAATCAGGAGATTGGGCTGGCCAATCCATTCGTTCAATTTTATGGGTCCTGTACCACTGTTGGACTTTTTTAGCACGGTGGCATGGAGCATTATCGTCTTGAAAAATCCAATCATCGTCGGAAAACAAAGAACGTGCACTGGGTAACATTTTATTTTTCAGCACATCAATATACTTTGTCCCGTTCATCATCCCAGACACCACTTTGAGCCTACCAATACCATTTGCAGCCATGCAACCCCATACCATAATTGACTGGGGATGCTTGATGGTCGGTGAAATACAATAAGGCCGGTACTCTTCCTCTGGTTTTCTTCTCACAAAATTATTTCCAGCATGGTTGTTTACAGTAAAAGTCGACTCATCACTGAAAAGAACTTTCCTCCACTTCTCTATTGGCCACTTAACATGAGAGCGTGCCCAATCTAATCGGCGTTTTCTTTGTTTTTCCGTCAAGAGTGGTTTTTTTCGAGCTTTACATCCTCGAAGACCATTCTCCAGCAACCTTCTCCTCACTGTTGGAGCAGACAATTCAACGCCACTACTTTCCTTTAACTCTCTGGCCAACTCTTTTGAATTCAGTCTCCTGTTTCCTAAAGAAATCCTGACCAAAGTTCTATCAGACCTCTTTGTTGATTTCCGCTTCCTTCCAGATCGAGGCTGACATTTCGCATCTCCTGTCTCGATCCACCTCTTTAACACTCCTTGCACTCCTTTACGAGATGTACCAGTCTTTTTTGCAATAAATCTCTGCGATTTTCCTTCATTGTAAAAATAAATAATCACTCCTCTCCAAGGGCGTACGCAAGGGGGGGGTTTTGGGGGTTCAAACCCCCCCATTGGTCTGTCGACTAAAATGCACAGTAAAGAAAATATCACGTTTTTAGCACTTTTGAGCCTGTTTTTTTGCAATGACACGGACCCCAACATGATTTAAAGCAACTTTTGAAGCAGTTATAAAGTTTCTTAGGGGGGGTTAATTTGTCGAAGATAGGGTTTATAAATCAATAACAACTTCAAAAAATTGCCAAAATTAGCAAATTTAACCGCTAAAATTGCTTAACATTGGCTTCATCAAAAATATGGAGATGGGGTTTCAGTATTAATTAGTAATTAATCCATTCAAATCTCGTTCCATTCGCCCCCCCTCTACCCCCCTTTCTCCAACTGTCTCATTCTATAAAATACAGAATATAAATGCTTGTGAGTTTTTCAAATTATGACTTATGATTTACCGGCTTGTAAATTTGAGGACTGAAATGTTACCATTAGCCACCGCCCACATACCTCACTTACGCGCAAAGGCGTACACAGGGGGTGGGGGTTTAAACCATCCTCCCTATTAATCCGACGTATATCATTCAAAATCTCGCCTTATTGCGCAAAACAAACAAGCTCCTTCTTTACTCTCATATCATTAATACAAAATATTTAATTATAATAAATATTTATGTTGTTATTTAATGCAACATTGTCAGCGGCTAAGTGTAATACTGAAACTCTGGAATGTCGTATTACGAGTCAGAGTAACTTTAAGTAGCGTAGGCGGGGGGGGGGGGGGGTTATAGATCCCCCATTGGCCTGTCAACCAAAATGCAGAAAAAGAAAAATACTACGTTTTTTGCACTTCTGAGACTGTTTTTTGCAATGGAATGGACTAAAAAGTGATTTAAAACATCTTTTGAAACATAAGTTTAGGGGGGAGGCGGCTAATTTTTCAAAAACAAAACCCACAAATCAATGAAAACTTTGAAAAATGGCCAAAAGTAAGCAATCAAGTTTGATCGCTATTGTAAAAACGCTAAACATTGGTTTCATCAGCGAACATATTATATACTTAGGAATAGGAGGGGGGGCTACTTAGTACTAGTTATTTACCAATCACCTGTCTCAAAATGTTTTCCGTTAGCCCCTCCCCCTTCCATCTATTTTTCTTTATAAAATATAGACGAAATAAATTACTCTGTGTGAGTTTTCTTCAACTATAGGATTTTATGATTTACCAGCATGTAAACAAGAGAGCTAAAATTTTACTATTAGTCACCTTCTACACAGCCCATTTATGCAAACAGTTCAATCAGGTTTGCACTACCAATTTCTATGCCACTTTTTAAAAGCATTATTTTTAATCAATATAGCCCTAAAATTAAGTTATTTTTGAAAAAAAAAATGCAAAATTTTCAAGCGCTGGGGGCTCTGCCCCCAAACCCCCGTGCCTCCGGCTGCTGGGGTCTCCGCCCCCAGACCCCCACAACAGCCCCCTCAATTGCGAATTTCTAGCTATGTGCCTGCCGCGTTTTGCACTGTTTATAATCATATGGGTTTTTGTAGCTTTTGTTTCGAGCAATTTTTTCTTCATCGTTCAGTCGCAAACCTTATGATGTTAACTATAGATATATGTTTAATTGTTTGTTGTTTGAAAAGTTTGATTTGCATTACGCACTGTGTCACTTTGACTCCATCTTGTTACATTATGCTAAGTTATTTATTTGCCAAAGTATAGATCGCGAAAAAGTTTTTGATGTCACTTTTGAAAACCCCCCCCATTGAAAAATCCTGCGTAAGCCACTGCTCCTCTCTGTTCTGCACTAATCGGTTTGAAGCCCATGATTACTGAAACTGAATAAAAAGGTTGAACATCCAGAAAGTCCTGAAATTGCTCCCATTATGACGTCATAGGGAGCAAATCGTGGTGTGATCATGATGTGACCCAAGATGTGACCTCAGGTCATCAGAATACACAATAATTACAAACATAATTTTTCGATTTCATTTTGCTAATTCGATCATTGCAACCATGTTACCAATATAAAAGTGGCCCATCAAAGTGACGTCATGCTTAAGGGGTGCATTTTGGCCCCAAATAATTATTTCAAAAAAAAATTTTTTTTCAGTAAAATTCTCGTAGCAAACCCTTTACAAAAATATATAACTTGCCCATATACAATTAAAGCACATATCATAAATTCGACTTGGAACTTACAAAATGGGCAATTTTGCAGGGTGGCTCCTAAATTATGAACAGCACTGTAGATAGATTTTCGCGGTTATGTTGCATGCCCTTTTTTGGTGCAGAAAAACAAACCATATGGGTCATCTCATCAACCAACCTTATGGTTGCTCTACAACACCGACCGTCGAATGGACCAGAACAAATGCACAACATCTTTTGACAACAAGACAATAACCTGGCTGAAGCAGGAGGCACCTTCAACAGTGGTCTCTAGCTGCTTTCAAGAAGATAATTAGATAATTTACAAAACATTTTGGAAGAAAAATAATTGAAAAATAATTGTTTCTGCATTCTTTATTTTACACAATATTCAATTAAAAATGCAAAATATATAGATGCATTAATAGATAGCAACATTGCATAAAATAATTTTGATTGCCAACTTCCACAAAATTTTGTGTCTTACCAGTCGCTCTTGCTCCGATGTGGTTTTACGAGTGCAAATTTTCAAGAATTGTTTGTAGAGGTAGTGGTGTGGAAGGTGTTTTCCTTCAAGTTTCTGAATCCGATATCGGCAGTTGAGACAAACCAAGCTTTTCTCCTGGAAAGTATTAACATGCTCATACAATTAACATCCCGTAATCATAATGAAAAGAAATGTTTAACTAAATAACAACTTCATAAAAATAGGTAAACGCAAAACATTTTTTTGATTTTATCTAGTCATTTACGTAGCAAAGTAAAACAATTCAGCAATTAAAAAAACTGTAAAGTTTAGTATTTTGTTTAATTTATTACGTGCTGAAAAGAAAAAAATATTAAGAAATAAAACGAGTAGATATAAATTTAAGAATTATTACAGCATATTAATTAAAATTCTATTAAAACCCAGCAATCTGTTCCACCTGTAAATGAGATCATCAAAGAGGTATTATACTATTTTAGTCTTTGATGTTTTAGTACAGAGGTAATCTGTCGTGATAGCCCTTCCAACTTTTCGTTATTGAGCATTTTTTTAAGCCTTGATATCAACCCAGTCTCAATTTGACAATAAGTCGAAAAAGTTTTTAAAAGTAAAGTCAGTGTACAACCAAGGCCATCACTGTGCAATGTCCATATTGTAATATGGTATCAGTCATGGCCGTAGGAGCTCAAAATGATTTGGGGGGCAGCAAACTTTTGCCCGAAAAATGACTTGATGCATTGCATTTCTCTGTCAAAATTGAGACGGTTTTTTCTGCCCAAATTGAGGTGTTCTCCAAAAAAAAAAAGGTCTTCCCTGAAATTTGAACGGTTTTTCTGTCCAAATGAAGGTGTTCTCCCAAAAAAAAAAAAAAAAAGGTCTTCACCGAAACTGAGACGATATTTTGGCAATGTTGTGCCCAAATATCCAGACTATTTGCTCAAATAAATAGACCATTTGCCCGAATTTTCGACGTTTTAAACCGAATGGGGGGGCGACCGCCCCCCCTGCCCTCCCGCCTCCTACGGCTATGGTATCAGTAACATCGGCAGTGTGAGAAAAAATTGAACTCTTTATTGTAGAGTTGTAAACAATGCCTTTTTAACGATAAATCTATCAAAAATATTTTGGAAGGCTTTATTTCACCGGAAATTTTTATCTACTTTTTTATTAATTCTGACTCAAATCTAATCCAAATTCATATCCTTTCTCTAAAACTATTCCCAAATCGAACCCAAACCCTAACCTAAACCCTAATCTTAACCCCTAAAAAAGCAAATGAAAATAGCGCGGATGAATATTTCTCATTTTCGTTTTATACTCTTTAACTTGAAAATTTTCGGTGAAATAGTCACTACCAAATATTTTGCTAGTCGAGTCTTTTCCGCAAAGTTAATAAAATGCTAAACAATTTACGTACATCAAACAGTCTGTTGCCATAAATTTTGGCTCGGTTTTTGAAGAAGTTCTTGTAAGGACTGGTGAGAAAACTGGTTGCATTTTTAAAAGGCTTCAACCAATGAGTTTTGTAGCGATGAATGCAGGATTTATCAATGATATAGCAAGCCTTGGTCGCTCGAAAGCGTAGCTAAAAAATAACACATTTGTAAATAAATAAATTCAACGAAAAATTTACTGGAAGACACACGTAGATCTCAATAATAGTTTGCTGTCAGAAGAATACTAATTGTTGTAGTGTTATTTAGATATCAAATGATGAAAACACAATAGTATATTATTCTCGATTGTCTATATCTCCAATTGTTATACAAAAATTTTTGAATGATTTTGTTTTGACTTTAATTTGTTAAAGATAAATCTCAAAAACAGAGAAAAGTTCCAGCGGTCGAAGATCTATTCCTAATATACATCAAAAATAACTTAATACTCGAAGCAAAATAATCTATAAAATCGTTTGTATGCAACAAAGATAACGATCTTCGAAGCATTAATCCGAACATAACAAAATTATAACATTCGAACAAGCCAGATGGCTTGAGGTGAACGGCAAAATCTTTTTCTTATTCTTGTGTTTAGATTTTGTGTGATTTGGCATTAATTAAGTTCTTTGTTAGACACCTAAAATAATGGTCGTCAGTATTATTTTGCTTCATCAACTTTTCATATTTAAGGTGAATTTACACAGTATCCGTTTTTCCTACGTTTTCGTCCGTTTTTTTACGTTTTTACTTCTCCTTGACAAAGTATGCGCCTTTTCATCCGCATTTTTGTAAGTCCATATACGCACTAAGTAGACTGTTATATATAGATAAAAATTTTGTTCAAAAATTTTGTGTATGAACGATAAGAGCGATATTTCGAAATAGAACTGTACTCCTTTGCAAAAAAATTTTTTTAGAAAACTTTTGTCCAGTATGTGACTGTCTGGTTAGTGCGGATATGGACACATAAAAATGCGGATGAAAAAGCGCATACTTTGTCAAGGAGAAGCAAAAACGTAAAAAAACGGACGAAAACGTAGGAAAAACGGATACTGTGTAAATTCACCTTTAGAAATGATTTTTCAAAGAAAAATGTAAGTTTCGCAAACAACTTTAGTTCTAAAACCAACCGTCAACTATCAAATAAATACAATACAAAAAAATATTTCTTTACCATTCTGTGAGTGTAATAGAACATCTTGTCGGCGTTGATTGACATTAGGCGTTGGCACTGCAATCAGAATTCAAACAGGTTCATAAATTACTAAAGTAACTGTGATGACGTCATTGCTATCATCGTCAAATAAATGATTTTGTTCGACTGATGAGATGCTTCTTTTAAATAATGGAAGAAAATTTAGACAAATTAAATGCCAAATTTTTAGCCGGCGTATTAAAACTTTGGCGTTTCATTTGTGTAATATTTTATTTTTAATGTTGTGGTAGGCTTACGTACCGTTCTCTCAGGGACAAAACCGTTTTTGAGGATTTATCCCGGTGTCCCACCCGGTTAACCATTTTGTACCGGTTAAAAATGTTTCTCGGAAATTTTGACTGACTAATTCACGGAAAATTTCCGTTTTTCTAAAGTGAAGACATTTGTTTGGGATGGAGGTAGTCATTTTAAAAACCGGGTAAAGCGATTTTCTTATTCTGTTCGGTTTTCTGATTCAAAAATATGGCAAGCCTATCTATATACTTCAGTTGCAAAAGAAGCACCTTGTCAGTCATACCAGTCTAGCTAAATTATTAGATATAAAAACTTACAAAAATTAATATTGCACTCATTGCCTGTGATGATTTCCATTTTCGGGTGGTTGCTTGACGCGAAGACCATAAACGATCACTTCGCAGTCTCCCGTCGAGATTGCTTATTACTGTATATGTTTAAAAAATTGTGGTTGTTCTTTTTTCGTTGTTTTCTCTGTTATCTCAAACATAAAAAGTTGTATGTACGTATAATGTGTATATCAACTACAAAAAAACAACAATGCTCTTTACTGCTCTTGTATCATGTGCTTGACTTACCAATCTCACGAGGTAGTTGCCATAGGCACTATAATGTTCGTTTTGTGAATTATCAGCATTTTTGTAATGGTGGAAAAACTTATGAAAATATCCATGATGTTTGTAGTGATAGTGATAGTTTCCGGAATTCTCTTCCCGATCATAATGATATTGACCAGAATAATCACGTTCAGAATGTTGAGAACGATGATGATGGTGATGAAAAATGATTCTGCACGTTTTCACGAAATGAGCTTTCATGGCCATTTTGTTGTAGCGATCGTTGAAGCATCTGTTCAACTCGGACATGGCATTTCGACAATCAATGCACTGCCGTGCTCTCTAAAATAATATGAACACATAAATGAAAATTTAAATAAATAACCAAAGGATTGGGATTGGGGAAATGTTATGCAGACAAGCTAAAAATAATGTTTCAATTTTCATTTTGATTTTGCTGTGCAATCAAATTTTAAGTGAACCTTTTTATAAGAATCAATAAATTTTAGGTTAAGGTTGGCGCTGTTTTTAAATTTTAGCCTGAATTTGTTCGTAATTTTGTTAAAGAATTAAGAAACACAAATTATTGTTGGGTGCTAAAAGTAGTATTTTGTTGTAGATCATGTTTACGACAAGGTAAATCACCAAAGACAACATAGAAAACTTTTTAATCGTTTTGCGTGCTTCTGGCCTAAAGGCTACCAGCTCGGAAGCCTAGGGAAGAGCCACCAGAAAGGCGACTACTTAAAAGAAGCAATGCGAAAAATTGTCTTCCCACAGGAATCGAACCTGCAGCCTTTGGATTACCGGTCCACTGCTCTACCACTTGAGCTAGAGAAGACGCCTCGCTGCGCCTGTCTAAACCGTCTAAACTTGCTGCGCCTGTCTAAACCGCACCAATGCAGAGCACCCTTTTTTGGGTTCAGTTTGCAAGTCTTTTGTCAAGCTGGGCCACCACAACCTGTAGACTAAAGCCGCAATGAAAGAGAGATGAACGATGCATTGCCAGTTCTGGAATCGAACCGAGATTTAGTAATCTATCGAGAGGCATTAACTTGAGATCAGTGGTCGAGTGGATAGAACGTCTGCTACTGAAGCAGTAGACTTGGGTTCGATTCTCGGTTGGGTCAAACCAAAGACTATAAAAATTGGTATTCACAGCTTTCCTGCTTGACGAACTGCATTTCTAAGGGACAGTGTGAAGCCTCCGTCGTGTGTGATAGACAGGTGGGCAGATGGCAGCTTGACTCGAAGAACGAAAGGTCCCTTCTCTGTCTCCTGGCCAAGACAACTTGGTGAATAAAATGTAATTACAATTACATGTTGTGCCCAATTTGACTGCCCGAGAATTAAACCGTTGACCTGCCGTTCCAGAGGCACACGCATTAGCCGCCCCACCAACTCACCGTAGTGTAGACTGTGATCCAACCAGGTTTGGGTGATGGTGTGACGCCACTAGCATAAATCTCATCATAGTGATAGTGACGGCGATGACGATGACGATGATAATGTTTGCCGCGATCACGGCGTGAATCACGGGCCGTTACATCATCTGCAAGGGTTCAAAACAAGCAAGCACATTAGTGAAAAAAAGCGAAGGCGCAGGAACGAAAAGAACTCAACTTTTTATAATTTAAAAGTGTTTAGTGTAAAATAAAATTAAATGAGAGCTGCAAAATTGTGCTGTAAAGTGTTTCTCCTCATTTATTGTTTTAAAACTAACACATGAATTATCATAAATTACGTTGACGTTCAACATTAAAAGGGAGTATGTAAAGCCTCCACCGTATGTGGTACACAAGTGGGCACGTGGCAGCTTGACTCGAAGACCTAAAGGTCCCTTCTCTGTCTCCCGGCCAAGGCAACTTGGTGAATAAAAAGTAATTACAATTACTATTTATAAAGACACAACTGTTTAATTTATGAGAAAAAATTGCTTGTTATGTTTATTTATTCTATTTTAAGCATTTTCCACGGGGAAGGCAACAATGTTTCTTCTGAAACCAAAAATTTCCTAAATTGCCATGCTGATTGGTTTTTACCTTATATTTTAAAAAATTGGTATTGAGTTAATGACGTTATCATTGTGACGTCACGACGGTTTATGGCAAAATTAGGTGTCGTTCGATTAATTCTGCGAATAAATTTTTTTATCAAACATCATTAATGCCTAGCCCAAATGGTGATGTTACAAAAAACATCTTACTACGTCATTTAACTTAACCCTATTTTACACGGGTGGGGGGGTCAAAATTCATTACAAATACTCCTGAAAATTTAAAGTTGCCGAGGTAACGGAAAGTTTCTCGATTTTTGAGGTTTTCCGAAGTTACTTTCCAAAATCTGAGCATTTTTTGGTCAATATTTAACTAAATAACGTCATAAGTCGTTTTTGTAACGTAAGTAACTTATTTTGGCATTTTATGATTCAGTTTTAAAAAAACAAACCTATGTACAAAATTTGGACCGCATCTGACGTCATCACCAATATGACGTCATTTTTTGAAAATATGGCCGAGACGTCACAACAATGACGTTATCAAATAAAAATGAATTAAAATTTTTTTTGTTTCGTGAACACCAACTCGTTTGCCAAATTTGGTGCTCGCATGAGTTTTGGTTTAGGAGTTAAATTGGGTTGCAATAATGTACCCCTGTTTGAAATGCTTTGGTTAAATAGCCCGAGTAAAAGAAGGTCAAGATTGGCAAAAAATAAACAAGTTTTGTAAACTGGGTTCTATAAAACTCAAAGTCGAATAACTTTAAATATCTAAGGATATTTTATTTTTGAAAAAAAAACTTTTGACTCAAACTCAATTTGGTTCAATCTAAGAACCGTATTTGAAAAGAGATTTATCCTGAGTAAACCAAAAA
Organism: Trididemnum nubilum; assembly: GCA_963965965.1. Classification (NCBI taxonomy): domain Eukaryota; kingdom Metazoa; phylum Chordata; class Ascidiacea; order Aplousobranchia; family Didemnidae; genus Trididemnum; species Trididemnum nubilum. The sequence continues at coordinate 7,625,036 of OZ014484.1, read as the reverse complement.
AAATAAGTGTTCCTTCTTTTTTGCGATAAATCTGTTAGCAATTCAGTCAGAAAATTATGAGCAGTGAGAAGATGTGAGCTTCTCGTTGTGAATTTTTGTATCAATCTTCAATATCATATTTAAGATTGGCATGATAACGAGTAGCTGACATTTTTTCACGGTTATAATTTTGATGACTTCAAACTAAACTAATTTTAGTCAGAAAATTCATTGAATCAGCTACCAAGCACCAGCACTAAGCAATCATACTTTTGTACTTCAGCTAAGCGTCTCTCGATCAGCATTCCTATACCTCTACCTGCTGTACAATTTTATTGCCGATTTTTTGCATTATTTTCAAAAATAACATTAAATAACAGTAAAATAAAAGTTATTACTACACCTTGTGCAAATTCATCATTGACATATTTGTCTACTGCGTCATCTTTTATGTCATCGCTGTCGTCGTAGATGAAATTTCTCCATTCGTCATCTTGGTCGTCGACTGGGTGTTAAAATTTACCAAACATATCAGATACTGTAGTTTTAATAAGTTTCATGAAAGCCATGGAAATTTTTCATAAGATAAAGGCTTGCCTCATATGACTCAAGCGATATAACTGCCGAAGGTTGATGTTGCTGTGCATGGAGGAAATGAGACAATTTTGGTTAAAACAAAAAGAAATGGAAAGTCACAAATAATGACTTAAATTTTGCAAAAGTTCAAAGGAACTTAAAAAAATTATATTACTAAAGATAACTCACGCAGTCATCTTGAGAAAGTTTAGGTAGAAAACACTTTGCTCGTTCGTATGAACCCGGTACTCTGAGTCTGTCTAGCCACACCAAGGTAGAGCATTTTTTGGTTCTGTTTGCAAGTCTTACGTTAGGCTTGGCCACCATAACGGGTAGACTGCTTAGTGGGTAGAAAGCGCTCTAAACTTGACTTAGGCAATTTCACTAATTTGATCCATTGCCACGTAACGCTACAGCAAAGCAAAAGTGACCAAATTCCCGAAGATAGGAAGCCTATTAAATAGAGGTTTTTAACTGCAAGATCTAGTTGTGTACATTTTTCTACTGCAAGGATCGCACTTCGTCGTTTTTAAAACTTATTAATAGTGATATTTCAAATGAGGATGACATCTAGTGGTTTGCAGAATTTTGAGTTATGCGGAACTAAAAATTTACAATATTTTAAATATTTTAAATGATATTCAACTAATAAATTCATATCCTACCTTGGTTATCCTCTGCAAAATTATCGGACTCTTCAAAATTCGACGGTTTGTTGGGCGTGAACATCATTGAGTCAAAGTCGTCGTTGATGACGTCATCTGTTTCAAGAGCTTGATTTACGTCGAAATAAGTAAAGTCTTGGAAGATATCAGAATCATCTATGAACCATATTCGCTATTAGATTAGTGACGAATTTGAGACAGGAATCGAGCAGAAGTTTTTTGATACCAAGACGGAAGTTGGTTAAAAAATTCTTTGCAGTGCAACATTTTAGAAATTGAGTTAACGCTATTGGTGATTAAGGCTCGATTTCTTTTTTCTCTGCTGTTTCTGCAGCAAGCTTGTACAAAACACTACAATGTTATTAGTTTATGCTAGTTTCTGAAATTATGTGTTTCTAGGCATGAAAAATTTAGTTATTTGCAAACAGTTAAAAAAGAGCAATAAAATATTGTTTTTGTTTTTTTTCAAAAACCGAAAGTTAACCTTCAAAATTTTCGTTGCCAAATTCTCCGTCCAAATTGCTGTCGAAGACAGACTCGGACTGGTCTTCTAGAAAATCCTGGATGCCGTCGTCCTTGTCTCCGATATCGTCGAAAACAATATCATGCAATTCTTTAATAGCTTCGGAATCAACATTGGCTGAAAATAATTTATTTTGCGTTTTTTTTAAAATACGCAGAAAAGAAAAAAAAAAACACTCAAATGTAACAAACACACAAAAATGCAGCAACAGAATTTTTGTGAATGAAAAACAATAAAATCTTAAACAAAAAAGATTTAGTCAATTAAGCCTACGTAATACAGTAGTTTCAGTTTCTTTGAAATCAGACTTTTTAGAAGCATGGAGACATTTAATTAAGTTTGCAGTAAGCTTAGCGCAAAAATAGAGCAATAAGTAGAGTTTTCACGGCGTGAGTTTCAGTTGTTGGTAATCTCATTTTTCGCACTAATCACTATTAAATAATGCTGACACTTCAGTATAATCATTAAGATAATACAATTTCGCAGTCATTTTACAATAAGAATAAGAATTAAACCCACATTAGCTTCTATTTCTACTTAAAAAATTTTGCCCACAACTGTATGGGCCATAAAGTAGGTGACAAACTACAATATGTTTTGCATACTATTGCTGTGTGAATAAGAACTATACCTTCCCTGCTGTAGGCTTCTCCATTAGTTTCCACCGTAATAATGACATCTTCATCGGAGCTACCATACTCCACCTGTTCTCCAGAAAGGTCTAACTCAAGTTCTGCTCCGACTCCTATGTACAAGTATAATATTACGGGAGGATCGGCATATCGTTTAGTATTACTGAAAAATTGATTAAACCAATTACATTTTTAATTGTCATTTAAATCGTAATAGCTCAAAAGGTACATAAATACAATAACATTTTTACCACTTACTGAGTAGAAACAGATTTGCAGCAAACGGTTAGATTACCTTTTGCTGACAGCCATCCCAAAAGGAAAATTATTAGAAACCCCTTCATATTACGCATTTTTCCTAAACAATTTCGTTCTTTTTGCTAAAATTTTGTCTTTTTTTTATTGTAAATACAAGCAAATGTAAAAAAAAATTTTAAATCTGCAAAAATATTTATAATTCTGAGCTTTGTAATTACAGTCAAAAAGCTATTGCGGTAAAACAAAAATCCTATGAAAAAAGACTGCAGTGTTGTTAGAATCTGAAATGAACTGAACCAAATTTTTGTTTTCAAGAGGAAAACGGAAGCGATTCATTCGGCTTTATTTTGTTCCGCTTACCGTGTGAAAATATATTGCAAATTTTCTGCCCTACTTTGGCAAAATTCGGTGTCATCTTTCGTTGCTTTGTGAGATCAATTACTAATAAGCTTACATTAAATCAAGGGTGCCCAAAATGCGTCCTGCGTAACAATTTTATGCAGCCCGCGAGTGATTTCAGGAATCTAAGTTACTTGGGGCTAATTTTGCGGAAAACCAAACCATCGGCGAAAACTGTACATTTTTTGTTAATTTTTGCCTAAAATTTCGGAAAATATAATGTCAATTTCTGGCGACAGACCTTTTTTTGGTCTTACCTAAAACTCCGGCAATAGACGTTGGCTGCGGCTCGTTTCTACGTGCAATTAATTCAATCTGACCCACGTTCTTCAAAAAGTTGGGCACCTTGCATTTAATACGAGGTCTGTCCAAAAAGTAATGAGACTTTTTTTACACGCACTTTTATTCACAATTAAATCACACGTCAAGCTTATCTCCTTCAAAGTAATTTCCTTGGGAAGCCACACAGCGTCGGAAACGTTTTTCCCACTCTTCATAACAGTGCTGGAACTCTGAAGCTGGAATGCTCTTTAGGAGGTCGGTTACAGTTGTTTGGATATTCTGCAGTGTACCGAAATGATGTCCTTTCAAACATTTCTTCAACCTTGGAAAAAGGAAGAAGTCACACGGACTGAGATCCGGTGAGTATGGAGGCTGTGGGACTACAGGAATGGACCTCTTTGCCAAAAATTCTGTGATTGACAAGGCCGTGTGAGAAGGTGCATTGTCGTGGTGCAGCATCCATTTTTCTTTGATGTCTGGCCTCACACGAGCAACACGTTTCCTGAGTCTTTCAAGAACCTCACGATAAAAATGCTGATTTACCGTTTGCCCTGGAGGAACAAATTCTTTGTGGATGATTCCTGTACTGTCCATAAAGCAAATGAGCATGCACTTGATTTTTGATTTGCTCATTCTTGCTTTTTTCGGCCTTGGCGAATTTGCTGTGTGCCACTCCAAACTTTGCCTTTTTGTTTCCGGATCGTACTCAAAAATCCAAGATTCATCACCTGTGATAATGCTTTTCAGAAAATTTGGATCTTGTTCAATGCGTTCAATAAAATCAGTGCAAATATCTTTTCTGTTGTCTTTTTGCTGAACAGTTAAATTTTTGGGGACCAGCTTTGTAGAAACCTTTCTCATTTGCAAGTTGTTTTTCAAAACATCGTGAACAGTTGATTTGTTCAAGTTCAGTTGTTCTGCTATTAGTCTGATGGTTAAGCACCGGTCAGACCGGACAAGACTTTTGACTCGTTCTACATTTACATCAGTTTTTGATGTTGTTGGTCTACCCGTTCGAGGCTCATCTTCAACCAAATCTCGACCCTCTGAAAAATTCTTGAATCATCTGAAAATTTGGGCTCGTAACAAAGCGTTTTCTTCGTAAGCTTCTTTAAGTTTTCCGCACGTTTCTGTAGCATTCATTCCAAGTTTGAAACAAAATTTAATCGCGCAATGTTGCTCAAATTTGAATATACTCATTTTTTACTAAAACAAAATGCCTACGAAAACATTAAATTTTAATATCTGCAAAAAATGAAAAAAGGATCAATTTCTGTGACGTGCATGACGAAGCGGGTTTGCAAAAATTGATTTCAATTGTTTAATGACAAAGGAAGACTTTTGCTGCGTGAACTGAACTTCTGTGAGTGTCTGAAAGGTGTGTACACAAAAGGATTTCCCTGCAGCATTATCATGTGAAGAGTTATGAAATCAGTCTCATTACTTTTTGAACAGACCTCGTATATTGGCTGAAAAGCAGAATATCTTTTACTAAATTGTTATCAATGCCAAAAAATTGTACGCCATAGAAAACATAACAACATTAGCTGAATTGTTTCAAAAATATATGGCTTCCAAAAAAAAGGCTATGAATGGAGATCACACCCAAGCTGCTATAACCAGATACGTATGAGATACGAGCACCATTTTCATGCCACTCTTCTGCGCCATGGCTTGTAGCCAAACAATTTGGCATCTTCATCGGACATAATATTAATAAGTAACTTGAATACAATGTTTTTTCTAATAGCATCCCACAAATAAAACGCATAATCAAATCAATAACTTTACCACAATCCAGACTATAATGCTCCTAGGTTGTTCAATTGAATCGGTTGATAGCAGTGGATGCTAAACTTCCACAATGCCGAAAAGCTCAGCCATAACGGGCAAAGAAAATGGAAACCAGAAAAATCGACTGGGAAACAAAACTCCAACACTGATATTGCTCTACATGCGATCAAGTGACAAGATGGTAATAGAATAACTCTGCTTCTTGCGTTCTTCCGGTGAAGTCATAGGCACAGCAAGCTTGATCTTAAAAGCCTTGTTGTTTTTATCGACGTTTCGTTGGTCATGACGACCAACATCATCAGAATACGAGCAACGATAAAGAACTACGACTGAAGCTACGTAGCATCAATACGAATTGTAAGATTTTTGAACTTTTAAAATCCGAAAGTTAATTATTACATCACAACAATAAAAACAAATTTGTAGAAAAGCGGATAGTGTTAAAACTTTGGTCACAAAAACTACAGTATAAACAAAAATGATATCAAAGCATCACGATACTAAAGCAAGGAACGATAAACTATTGGAAAAGATTCACCATCTGAACGATTAATTACTTTTGGCCTAGAAAGAATAAACCAAGATTCGGCGGTTAATCTTTTAGAAAAATTACTCTCAGTTTTTAAAATTCCTGAGTTGGCTCAATCAATTACGTGATCAAATAATATTACATGTTCACATAAGGCGGAATTTTCTAGTTTTTGTTGCTTAATGGCTCTTTGGTGCTCTTTTAATCGGAATTTAGATCTGTTTGGTCTGGCCAGCATAAACAAACGTCAATAAAAACAACAAGGCTTTTAAGATCAAGCTTGCTGTGACTATGACTTCACCGTAAGAACACCAGAATCAGAGTTATTTTACTTATGCGCGGTGAACACCAAACCTTTAGGCCTAGTAGGCCTATACTTACGTTTGCAATTTTTAAGATGATTGTAGCTTACAAAATTATTAGCCAAATTATACAATCAACTCGACGCGGTCCAGCCCAAAACTAATAAATAATTTATTTAAAATTTATCAAGCTTTTATCTGCTTTTGTATGACATACTTGAAAGAGTGAAGCTCCTGCTTATAGGCTAGCAGTGGACAATGGACACCCACTCTCTCTTTTCGCAGCACAACATAAAAACACCAAAACAGCAGAAGCTGCGAATCCTGCGATAGCAATTTTCGATAATCTTTATTGGATTGACCCAACTTGGAATCTAATCAGATTTTATCGATATTGAAGTTGTCGCAGATTATATCGCTAACCAGATTTTATTGCCAGCGAAGGCCTAGTCCCTTAATACTACAATGGTGCATGCTGTCCCGGCGAGAACTTAATGGACGGTGCCATCACAGGCGAGCCAGGATTTTTGATTGGGGGGCCCAAATCACATGCAATGACGTCTTCAAACATTTTTGAAATGAAGCACTTTTTACGGGACAAAGATATCGTAAAATGGAAGATCAGAAGCCGTGGCCTGGTTTGGCACGCAACTAGGATTTTGCTGAAGGGGGAGAGTTTGAAGTGAATGTTAAAAAATTAAAATGTCTAAATTGCAAAACATGGTGATTAATTTAGTGTAACTCAGACGTATTGCATACCGGGGTCCAGAGGCGAAGCCTTCCTCCGCTGGGCGATTTTTTGTAATTTTTTGAAAAAAATAGCTATTTTAGTGCCATTGCATCACATTTCGCGCCTTTTTAGAGTAATTTGAAAGAACCAGATCTTTAACATTTAGAAACAGAGTTGTAAGTCGGGCCGGGCTTTTCAGGTTGGGTTCGGGCCTAAAGTTGACAAAAAATTTTGGGCTTACTTCGGGCCTGAGACGTGGTTTTTGTCTTAGGTGCACAAAAATTTAATCAAAAAAGCTTGGCAGCATTGCTAAATTTTTCAGACCCAACTTAACTTTCGTTTTTTTTCGAGCATGATTTGGGCTTCAAATTAGTTTTCGGGTTCGGGCCTAAACTAGTCGGCCTGTTTACAACTCTGTTTAGAAAGCCAATTGAAAACTTAACTTGTGTAATTCTCTTTTTTTGTACAATTTAAGTCCAAAACACGTTTAAAATCTTGCATTTTGGGGTTAAATTTTGTATGTGATTTCGCCCAGGTGGGCGGAATTAAGGTATATTACCTTCTAAAATGTTTGAGCAATGGATCATGAAAATAACCAGTTGTAGGAGTACATGTAATGACTTAGGGGCCAAGCCCCCTTAATTTCAATTCAATAATTTGTTCAATGCGCATTTTCGCTTGCTAATTTTTTTTTTTTTTTCAAAAGCATTTTGACGCGCAAAAACTGGTGAGGTGGAGGTGAACTGTTATTGAAAGTTAATTGGTACATTTGATGGTTATTGATGTGGCCTACATTTAATCATGCGTTTCCCCAGGCTGGATTTACATTCCCCGGGGTCTCCAGCACTTTGGGGATTTTCGCTGCAATTTCTAGTCAATATAGGTGAGACAAAAAAACTCTTAGGCCCACCATCTAAACGCGGGCCCCCCTGGTACTGCGCCATTTCGTAAATCCGGTGGTGGTTATTGTATTACGTTCATAAAAAGGTTAGATAAGTGCCTGAGATTACCACTTTTAAGACAAAACTCTTCATTTCTCCCGAGCTATACACTTTAAATTGGTTGGCAAAATTTTGAACTGAGGGGGCTCGGACCCCATGGTTGTCCATATTAATGTTATTGCTAATTACAATTGAACGCGTGCATTTTTGTACGGAGAAATGCTGAAAGAAACTGAAACTGCAGAAACACTAGAGTTTGTTTTAATATGATTATCATTGAGGGCATTTTAATGGGGGGGGAGGGCTGACGCCCTCTTGGCCACGCCTATCCGTGTCATCCCTTGAAGTAGTAAAGACAGGCTTTGCGGAACGACTTTCAAAGTTTTCAAAGTCATGACATTGGAATTAACGCCCAAAAAACGCCCCAAAAGTTTGGCGTGAAAGAGATCTCATTCAAAAAATATTTCACATGGTTTATATATCTCAAGATACCCTTTCATCACTACCATCCCACTTTTGGCAGCGATGAGTTTGTTTTTTTTTTGTTTTTTTCCTTTTTTCTACCAAAATACCGTACGCTTATTTCCTAAACGGCACGACACCGAAAAAAAAAAAAAAAACTGCATCAAATGTGCTATTGCGACATACGAACATTGCAAACAAAGTCTACAGTGTACAAACAATGCAAACAAAATTCGCGAGATTTCGCAAAAAAAGTAATGGTGATTAAGTTGGACCCCACTAAAGATTTTGACAAATCGACGCGCCTGTAATGCCAGATTGGGCCAAAAGTTGCAAATCGGGCTACTTTTGAGAAAGCCTTGCTACTAAATTTTCGAACTTGCGACTTTTTGGGCCACTTTTGGAAAGGTGTTGGGCTTTTTTTTCTAGCTTCTTTCACTAACATTTACCTTTGCAAATTTTGAAAAAAAGCACGAATTTTTAGCCAATTTGGAAAGTGAAATCATGGAAGCATTACTTTAGCATGCAGACGTGGCTTATCAGATTTTGAGGATGCGTATTAAGTTTTTCAAAGAATTGATTTGTAAATAAAACACTTTTCTGTTACTGTTTGGTGTTAAACTTTGTTTGTTTTTGGTAAAGCTCTTAAGTGCAGGTGCTGTTTGTACATTTTGGTGATAACGTAGGCCTATTTCATTCAATAGTAATCTATAGACAGTATGCAGGGTCTTAATAGCACAATCAAAACTATGATCAGCAAGCCTATGATATACAGTGCTGTTCATAATTCAGGAGCCACCTTGCAAAAACACTCGTTTTTTGGGTTCCAGGTTTAATTTATACTATTTGCTATAATTATATATCTACATGTTATATATTTTTGTGAAGAGTTTGTTGCTGGTAATGTTTCGGAATAATTTTTTTTTTTTTTTGAAAATAATTTTAAAGCCAAACTGCCTCCCATTACGTGACGTCATGCCAAAAAACTCATTTCCTTACTAACAGCAAATATGCATTACAGTATTGGTGTCAAAAGCAATTAAAGGAATAAGGATAGTTTATCGGGTATTGTAACAAGTTTAGGTCATGTCATATTTACTTCATGATTTCATCGCGCGTCACTCATTATGACGTCATAATTTATGATATTTTCTTGGTTTTATTTAAAGCCTAAAAGCAGCATGACATTTTTTTGCTAAAATGTCAAGTTGATATCGTACCTGTAATAAAATTAGGAAAGATTACAAAATTGTCAAAATTATTAACACTCTTTTTACAGAATAGTGGCTCTGAAAAGAGCCGTTTGATTTGGCAAGGACTGATTTAGTATTTTGTTGGCCATCCATGGTTTTCGATCACCATTTTGCATCGTCGAGGAAGTGATTCAACAAGTTTGTTGAGTTCTTCGGGTGAAATCACTCGAAACCAAGCAGCAATGACCTGTTCGATAAGCTCTCTTTTCGTCTTTGGTTTATTCTTCCCAATTATGTAACTAACTCGGTACCACAAATTTTCAATCGGGTTTAAATCAGGAGATTGGGCTGGCCAATCCATTCGTTCAATTTTATGGGTCCTGTACCACTGTTGGACTTTTTTAGCACGGTGGCATGGAGCATTATCGTCTTGAAAAATCCAATCATCGTCGGAAAACAAAGAACGTGCACTGGGTAACATTTTATTTTTCAGCACATCAATATACTTTGTCCCGTTCATCATCCCAGACACCACTTTGAGCCTACCAATACCATTTGCAGCCATGCAACCCCATACCATAATTGACTGGGGATGCTTGATGGTCGGTGAAATACAATAAGGCCGGTACTCTTCCTCTGGTTTTCTTCTCACAAAATTATTTCCAGCATGGTTGTTTACAGTAAAAGTCGACTCATCACTGAAAAGAACTTTCCTCCACTTCTCTATTGGCCACTTAACATGAGAGCGTGCCCAATCTAATCGGCGTTTTCTTTGTTTTTCCGTCAAGAGTGGTTTTTTTCGAGCTTTACATCCTCGAAGACCATTCTCCAGCAACCTTCTCCTCACTGTTGGAGCAGACAATTCAACGCCACTACTTTCCTTTAACTCTCTGGCCAACTCTTTTGAATTCAGTCTCCTGTTTCCTAAAGAAATCCTGACCAAAGTTCTATCAGACCTCTTTGTTGATTTCCGCTTCCTTCCAGATCGAGGCTGACATTTCGCATCTCCTGTCTCGATCCACCTCTTTAACACTCCTTGCACTCCTTTACGAGATGTACCAGTCTTTTTTGCAATAAATCTCTGCGATTTTCCTTCATTGTAAAGATAAATAATCACTCCTCTCTGTTCTGCACTAATCGGTTTGAAGCCCAGGGGCGTATTCTCCATAGGTGCGGAGTGTGCGGCGCACGCCCTGTGAAATTACACTTACAAAAAATTATTTATTTGAAACTTTTGTTACATCGATTTAATGTTAGAAACATTTCTGCCAGCGCAACACAATCTAATGCTTTTTTTCTTTCACGAAACTACTGGAGTATAACGAAACCGTTCGATTCGTTCAAGAAACTTTGCGCACCTGAGCCATGCTATACCTTGCCGTGTATTTTGGCTTGGAGATATATAGCGGACGGTGACGATGCCTTTTTCGTCAAAATCCACGCATTTTAAATGATCGGCTCGTGCGCTTGGAAAAGAGCACGAGACAAGGTGTGACGCCAAATAAATGCGTGCAAAAAGAACAAGACCATGAAATTGACAGCAACTTCCGTTTTGTTAGTCGCTATAGTTTTGTTTGTAAGGTTTAAATGTAAATGTACATTTAAATCAATAAAATAGTTCAAAATTATTTCTAAAATCTCGATGGAAAATCGTGCAGACAGCATAATAATCAAACAGCCGTTTCCAAGCAAAAGCTTTAGTGAAAAATTAGGTATGCGTCTCTATCAAAACTTGACTTTTTCCAACTACAATGGCCTACTAAATTCGGTGAATATAAAGCAAATTTCCTAAAGATTTGTTAAACAAAGTACAAACAATTTGCCGACCTCTGTTTGATTGTATTCGCTTAGAAAACGAACTTTATGTGCTTTACCGCTCCAATGATTTTGTCAGAAAACACGCACATGAGCTAATCACTTTCATAAAATCTGTGAACCCCAACCTGGATTTTCAGAAGTGTACAAGCTTCGTCAATTGATATGTACTATTCCGAGTAACACAGCTTTTGCTGAAAGAAAATTTTCCGCTTTGAAGCGAATATGCTCATGCTTTCGGTGTAGTCAACATCAAGAACGTGTTAGTGGACTAAGTGAGGCGAAAGCCATTTCACTTTTGCTTTGTTGTTGTTTTTTTAAATCAATATTTTTAGCCGCAAAAGTGTTGACAGAATATAAACGGTGACAAACTCCAACCCGCTCTTAGTGTACAATGAGCCAAGTATAAACTCTTAAGCTGAATGTCTCCTAATCTGTGAACTATATGCGTCATTTCCATAATGGGTTTGTTACTTTGTTAGTTCTTTATTTAATTGTTTAGTTTTTGACGCTTCTAAATTTTTAACGGCAAGCTAGGCGACATCTAGCTGTTACATTTGCATTTTAACTTCGCCGGTGGGTGTCACTTCTGCGTGACGTATATGTATTGTCGTCAAATTTTGTATCGGAAATTAGTTTGAACAGAAAATGACTTTTTTGCGATATTTATTGGGAAAATAACTGGTTTGCTTAAACTGAAGTGTCAGCGCACACCCTGAAAAAATGCTCACCGTACGCCACTGTTGAAGCCCATGATGACTGAAACTGAATAAAAAGGTTGAACATCCAGAAAGTCCTGAAATTGCTTCCATTATGACGTCATAGGGAGCAAATCGTGGTGTGATCATGATGTGACCCAAGATGTGACCTCAGGTCATCAGAATACACAATAATTACAAACATAATTTTTCGATTTCATTTTGCTAATTCGATCATTGCAACCATGTTACCAATATAAAAATGGCCCATCAAAGTGACGTCATGCTTAAGGGGTGCATTTTGGCTCCAAATAATTATTTCAAAAAAAATTTTTTTTTCAGTAAAATTCTCGTAGCAAAGTCTTTACAAAAATATATAACTTGCCCATATACAATTAAAGCACATATCATAAATTCGACTTGGAACTTACAAAATGGGCAATTTTGCAGGGTGGCTCCTGAATTATGAACAGCACTGTACTGTTTCGGAAACGACTTTCGTCTTACATTCCTCTTCAGTAGGCCTGTAGCTACGATTACAGACATGAACGTAGAAAAGCAAAGTAATATTAATATAAGACGAAAGTTAATTCCGAAACAGTATGCCTTCGGCATGTTGATCATAGTTTTGAATTTTGATTGTACCTTTAAGCAGGGATGCAGTGCCAAAAAAAGTGTGGGAACGCACCAGCTATAGCACCTTCATAGCATAATAGGTAGTCTCAAAACTCAATCACGAGAAAAAAGCATTTATTGGGTCAACCAAACCACAGTATACCAAATGATAATATGATTAGTATAATTAGTATACTGTGATTAAAGTCATGTGCACTCTGGATAAAGAAGAGCATACCGGTACGAAGTCACACTACATATAAGCACCCGCTCAAGGAAGCAAAGTTGGACCAAAGGCCGTCCCATTTCGCTATCAGTGTATAATATTAACCTCTTTGTATTCATATGAGCTCTGTGAGTATGAAAGTTATATTTTCCTTGAAAGAAGCTGTATTCATTTATTAGACTTTAACCCTTTATTGCCATAATTTTCATTAAAAAAAAAAAGTTGTGTTTTTGCTTTTCGTTCTTGCAGGAAAGTGCTTGAAGAAACAACCAAAAAAGCGATTTTCTAAAGTAACCACAAATAAAAAATTATTTGGAATGTTACAAATACGCTGAAACTCGCAGTCTCGCGTAGTTCGGCCAAAAGTCTTGTCCAGATGGGGAATACCTTCACTCAGAGCGGCTGTGGATGGTTGAAAAAGTGTCTGCAGCTCTCAATACTACTCCCACTACCATCCCACAAACTCTACACATTTCCAAAAATCCACAAAAAAAATATCCCACAAACTTCTAACTCCTGCAACTGGATCATTGTAGCACGGAATCGCTTGCATGTGGCTTGAAACAGTAGAGATCAGCAGCGGTCACACTTCTCCAATGCACGGCACTGTGGCTACTCAAGTAACGAATGGCCTATGAAATTTACAACTTTCTGGTCGACTTCTATCATTTTGTTTGAGGAATTCTTATCACCACGAATATTCCCGAATGGACTGGAGTCAGCGACGTTCGAAAGTGTTATTTTTGCTCTTCTTTCTTTTCTTGACTACAACAGCATTCACACTATCTCAATGCAGAACAACATCAAAATCAAGTTGACTTACATCGCTCGTTGACTAGTCCATCGCAAATCGCAGCAACAGCTGCTGTATCCTATTGTCTTTTCCCCCTCTTGAACAGCACATTCAAAATAACTTTAATGATGTTAGCCCAATACGTATCAAAGTGCATCCACCACCCCCAAAAAAAAACACTTTTAAACACCAATCAGTGAACTTCGTGATTGAATTGTTTTTAGTGATAGAATTGATTGAATTGCAATTTTTGTGTGTGTTTTAAATTTCCAATAAAATCATTTATACATTCAAAAAAAAAAATATCCCACAAACTCCACACATTTCCAAAAATCTCCAAAAAAAAAATAAATAAATAAATTTGAAACGTTACATACATGTTGAGCTTGGCGACATAGAGTTTTAATCAGGGTGTCGAACCGAACCGTAAACCCGAATGAACCGTTTCATTTTGGTGAACCTGAACCAGAAAATTTTACTTCAGTGAACCTGAACCAAACCAGAACCCTTAAAATTGTGCTCGAGTGAACACGAACCGAACCTGAACCCCTAACAAAAGTAAGAATATATTTTTCCATATCCGGATGCTGCTGGAGCTGGTACACGCACAATAAGAGCAGTGGTGAACTTCAACGAGATCAGCAAATTCTCTTTTTTTTTTCTGGACGAAACGAGTAACAACAGTTAAATTTTAAGTCAATGAACCCGAACCAAACCTGAACCAGTTATATTTTACTTGAGTGAACCTGAACCTCGAAAATGGTGCTCAAGTGAACCCGAACCAAACCTGAACCGCTAAAATATTTTGAGCCGGAGCTAAACCTGAACCCGAACCGTTATTTGAAACGGTTCGACACCCTGGTTTTAATGGAATTTTTATTGAGATAATTTTGCGTCAAAGGTGCCAATCAAAAAAGTATGGGAATGCGTTTCCACGCCAGAAAAAAAGTATGGAAGCGGCGTTCCCACAGGACTGCATCCCTGCCCAGTGCCGTCGCTACGGGGAGGCTAGGGAGCCGTGCCCCCCCTAACGACTGCTTGTGCCCCCTATTTCGGTTTACTCAGAATACTTTTTTGGAGCATCACGTAACGACAAGACAACAGGCAATAATGGGAAACGAAATAATAACGTTTGAACATAATTCTCATTTGAAGTTTTCTCGATTCTTTGCAAAATTGCTGAACACCAACTGCTGTACATTTTGTGAAGCAATAATCCGTTTAATAAACACACCTTTACGAACGCGTCGCGGAATAGAGACGTAAGTCTATAGAATTATTACCGCAACTTCGTTACGAGTTATGATCTGAAACAATACGTGAAAACATTTTTTAAAGGACCAGCAGTTATTAATTTTTTAGAGGACACTCATGACTTTTTTAGGTCGCAGTCAGTTGCACAATCGGATGGAAAGGGCTAAGGAGTCATCAGCCCCCTTCAGCCAAGTCATTTAGAAAACATAACCCCAAAAAATCAGTGTTTAAAAGTGTTTTGGACTTGACTTAAAGCAGTTAGGGGGCTCAAAGGCCTAGGCAATTCAATTCTTTCAATGACTTCTGAATTTTAGCAATTAACTGCAATTATTTATATGGCTTAAAAATGTGCAAAATGTGATTGAAATGGCGTTAAAATTGCTATTTTTGCCGCAAAATCGCAAAAATCACCCAGCGGCTGGGGTCTCTGCCCCCAGGCCTCCTTTGTGATATGCTTGAGTTACATCGGTTTTTTCAGCACAAAGCCTAAATTATACAATTTTTGTGCAAAAAAAATTTACTTTTGATCTAAGCCCTCTCTCTCTCACTAAAATCCAGGTTCCGCTTTTGGTCGCATTCACTGCTGCAGACAGATTTTTGAAGCGATCATACGCGCCGTATACGAAACGAGCTGATAAACGCTGCCGGGCTTTCAGCTCTCTTTTTTCAAACATAAATGCAAAATTTTTGAAGTAGCATAATATTTGTAGCCGTAAAATATCAGTTTTCAAGTGCAAAAGTTCACTCGGCAAACGCCCTCCCATTTTCGGCTAGTGCCCCTTCACTTCTTTTGCTCAGGCGACGGCAGGAAGACTGTGTATACTGCTTATAGCTTGTTTAATCATTGGTAAAATGTGTTTGAATAGGTTTATTTTTTTGGAATTAGATGAATATTGCTACAAATTACAAAAAATATCTGGCAACCCTGTTATTGTTAAGGTAAAACTGAAAAAAAAACGTTTTTTTTGGAACATTCTTTCCATTGAAACTTAGGAAAAGCCATATTTGGGTTTTCACTTCCCAAAATCCGCATGAAAGAAAAGAAATTACCCAAAATTGCAACAATAATATTATTAATAATTTAGTACTGATGTTTTGACCAGGGTGTCGAACCGTTTCAAATAACGGTTCGGGTTCAGGTTTAGCTCCGGCTCAAAATATTTTAGCGGTTCAGGTTTGGTTCGGGTTCACTTGAGCACCATTTTCGAGGTTCAGGTTTGGTTCAGGTTCACTCAAGAAAAAATATTACTGGTTCAGGTTCGGTTCGGGTTCATTGACTTAAAATGTAACTGTCGTTACTCGTTTCGTCCAGAAAAAAAAAAGGAGAAATTGTTGATCCTGTTGAAGTTCACCACTGCTCTTATTGTGCGTGTACCAGCGTCAGCGGCATCCGGATATGGAAAAATATATTCTTACTTTTATTAGGGGTTCAGGTTCGGTTCGTGTTCACTTGAGCACAATTTTGAGGGTTCAGGTTTGGTTCGGGTTCACTGAAGTAAAATTTTGCTGGTTCAGGTTCGGTTCGGGTTCACCAAAATGAAACGGTTCATTCGGGTTTACGGTTCGGGTTCAGGTTCGGTTCGACACCCTGGTTTTGACGTTTGCTAGCCAGAGCTTTTTTTTAATTAATCGTTTGCGTGCTATCTGGCCTAAACGTTACCAACGCGGAAGCCTAGGGAAGAGTTATCAGAACGGTGACTACTTAAAAACAAGAAATGCGAAAAAGTTGTTTTCCCGCAGGAATCCAACCTGCAGCCTTTGGATTATCAGTCCACTGCTCTACCAGTTGAGTTTGAGCTAGAGCAGTGGAGACCGGGCGCCACGGGGGGGCATTTCGGGGCAGTGCCCCCCCAAATGACTACTTGCGCCCTCCAAACGAAAATTGTGTCCCCCCCCCAAGCGAGGATTGTGCCCCGAAGAAATTAACAGGCTCGGGGCTACTGGAGTGCAAATCGAGGCCCAAGTAGGTGTTTTTTGTGGACTGACACCGGATTTCATGATGTTTTTGGGGGAAGAACTCTTTTTTTTTTTTGGAGATCACCGGAAAAACCGCTAGAATTTTCGATTTCGGCTGGAAAATCCCTTGCAATTTTAGTGAAGACCTTTTTTTTTGGAAATCACCTGTTTTCGGCCGGAAAAACCGCTTGACGATTTCGGCCGGAAAATCCCTTTAAATCTTTGCTCCTTACCTTGTTCATTTGATCCAGACTGGGATGAATTTCTCGTTTCCCCGTGCCCCTCTCGAATTCCCACAAAATAAGCTTTTCGTGCCCCCTCAAAATTTATTTCTGCCCCCCCAGTCACGCTATCCTGACGCCGGGCCTGGAGCAGTGGATCGGTAATCCAAAGGCTGCAGGTTCGATTGCTGCGGAAAGAGAACTTTTTCGCATTGCTTGTTTTTCAATTGTTGCCGTTTGGTGACTCTTCTCTGGGCTTTCGCGGTGGTAGCCCTTAGGCCAGATAGCACGCAAACGATTAAATATTAAAAAATAATATTATTTTCTATGGATAAGGTGCCCTCTTTGACTACCGGTTTCGTTTGGACTACATTCATTGTATCATACCGTGATGCAACCAGGGCATATTTGAGTTGCTTTTATGTAATTGTTAATATTATTGGTTGTAAACCACAAGAGCGCGGCGGAGCGTTCAAGCCTTGCTATGCTTTCTAGAACTACAATCCCTGGTAAACTAGATTTGAAGCAGTCGTCAAGGATGTAGTCTCTTTTATTAAGTATTGCAAGTTTCAGTAGCAGTTTCAAGTACACATAAAATCCTGCTAACTCCACATTCAAAGTATTAAAAAGCAATCGCTAATTTAACCGAGGTTTCGCCTTCTTGTGAAATTAAAAGCTCCTTCTTCCCACGCAAAAAACCAAAAGCTGATTAAGAACAAAACAATTCTAAAAGGAAACGAATAAATTGTGCGCAAAACGGCAGCTGAAAAAAGGCTGTTTGTAATTTATGCCTTTAGCAGCTGCAACAGAAAACAAAGCAAGCAATAATAAATGTGAACGAAGGATTAGAGATCGCTTCCAGCATACGACAAAATAAATAGCGATTTAATCTAAAACTCAAAGAAAGACTTTTTAAGCGGATGCTGGAACAATTATTAAGATACTATTGATACCAGGGGGCACATGACAGAAATTTCCTCGTTCGCTTTAATAACGAGTTTTTTTTTAAGAGGCGCTAACGAACGAAATACTCGCTAAACGTAAGAGGTCATTTTTGCACGTGTATGTAAAGTCTTGCGAAATTCGTTACGTCATTCTTTCTCGCTAAATTTCTTCGAGCGATTGCGGAAAGCAGTTCGAGCAAAAAAACGTCACATTTTCCTCGCCAACTTAAAGAGGATCTTGAAGCATTCTTTAAGCGCGCGAGAAATCTTTTTGGTTAAGAAATTTAATGGCGAAATGTTGAAAACTTCTAAGTCATGCGAATTTTTGCTGAAAATTAATTCAAATCGTCGCCATGTTTGCTATTAGACTGCTAAAAAAAAGCGAATTGCATTGGGAACCATTTGCTGTTTCGATTGATAAAGATATGCTTAGTAGTGCAAGTTGACAAAAGTAGTAACTCACTCCTTTTATATGAACGATTTTCTAAAACACGAGGCTCATTTTTGCTCAAAATTTGAGAACAAATTAAAAACACTGCCAGCCTCGGCAGCAAAACAAACCAAAAAAAAAATACAAACGAATCAAAGAAACTAAAATTCGTGCTGATTGAAAACGATAAAATTTCTGTGATTTTCTTGTGTTTGCAAGCAAAATTGCAACTATTCAAGGTTATAAAGTTCTGCTGCTCTGCACAAGCAATTGAGAAATTTTTTTGGCGATTGTTCAACTTGAAAAAAGCTTGCTTGTTTGCTTTTGCAATTTTACGATGCTGCAAAAGCAAGAAAAAAACCTTCACTTAAGTCTTAAGCAGACAGAGCTATAGGAATTAAACTGTGTTTTAAACATGCCCGCTGAAATTGACAACGATGCTCTCAAATTTTTTACAAAATCAAGAACAAATGAGACTGAATATTGGCAAAAAATTAAAAATAGCCAGTCTAAACTCAAGATTTACCGGTTCTAAAAAGGAAGTGTACTTCGACTTGCTCACTTTTGAAAATTTTTGAAACCTTAAGACCTAAAGTTACTGTTAACAAATGAGTTTACCCACCAACAACCTCAAGGGCGCTTTACTTCATTAAAAAAATTATACTATGGAAAAAGTTGTTCTTATTTTACATTGATCCAAAAACATAATTAAATTCTGTCGTTCATTTACTAATTGTTATCAGTTGAAGAATTTGCTTGCGTAGAATAATCACGCATAGCTTAAAGTATCTTTTTCCATAACAATGCAGTACCGGTACATACAATATGCTTGAACGCATTATTTTAAAGTAGAAATACATCTGACGTCACAATGAGATATTTATTACGTACTAACACAAGTTACGAACATCTCATAAAGAAATTCGAGCAAGCCGTTTTAACGTGTGTTGGGCGAGGCGGCTCAGAAATGGCAGTTAGTCTACGAAGATTTTTTGCTCGTTAGCGCTTTTTAGCGAGCGAGAATGGCCTTTACGAGCTCGCTGGCACGTTCTGTCATGTCGCCCCAGGCCCGGCGCCAGGATAGCGTGACTGGAGGGGCACAAATAAATTTTGGGGGGGCACGAAAAGTTTATTTATGTAAATTCGAGAGGGGCACGGGAGCACGAGAAATTTAATCTAGTGTGGATCAAACGAACAAGGTGAAGACCAAAAAAAAAAGTTCTTCAGTTCGAAAATTTCCACAAATTCTAGTTATCGTCTCAAAATTCTTGCGATTTTTCACGAATTCTTAAGTGAAGACCAAAAAAAAAGTTCCTCGTCCCAAAACTTTTCTGAAATCCGGTGTGAGTTCACAAAAATTCTGAAAATACGGGCGGCAAACACCAATTTGGGAGTCTTAGGCCTCGATTTGCACTCCAATAGCCTTGAGCCTGTTAATTTCTTCGGGGAACAGTCCTTGCTTGGGGGGGAACAATTTTTGTTTGGGGGGCACAAGCAGTCATTTGGGGGGGCACGGCCCCGAAATGCCCCCCCGTGGCGCCTGGCCTGATTGATACTATATCTCATTCAAATAACTTATCCAGGCTTTTACGCTTACCCATTTTCTACAGTTTGGTGCTCTATAAAAGATAAATAATTCAAACCAAACAAATAAAAATAAATTCAAATAGAAAAATTTACGGTACCGGTACGTCTCTAATTTCAGAACAAAAGATCAAGTAAATTATTAGGAATGGATTTTTGAAATATTTCGTATATATTTAATCGGATTTAATTCGTTCACGCGTGACGAACCTCATGTGCCATTTTTATCTTTCGTGCAGTATGAATGTGCCGAGCTGTGGAAGCTAAAAGTTTGGTTAGGATGGTGTTGTTGAAGATGGAAGATAGATTACATCTAAGCAGGGTAGATCTCATTTATCACAGTTTGTGCATACTTTATTGCTATCGTAAAACCAAAAAAAGTTAAAATATCTTTTTTGTGCCAGTTATTTGAATTTCTAAACTTAAAACAACACAGTGCAGTAGGCCTAATTGCTATACTTTTTTAAAAAATTTAACTCAAATTTAGCCATTTAGATATAAGTTAGGCTTAAAAAATATATGGTTATTAATTTATATTGTACAATATCCTAAATTGTTCATAAAATTTATAAAAAAATGACTGAAGTAGAAACCAATCAAGCTGAAGTTCAGGTAAGGCCATTTCTCACTACCTACTGTACGTACGGTTAACCGTACCCATGACCTACTTGCAAAAATTAAAATAGTTATCACTATCAGAATTCTGCCCCCCAAAGGTTCAATCAAACGACATACCGGTAACTTAACGGTATTAACTGCAGAAAAGTAGAAACCAAGAAAAAGCGCTTTAAAGTTAATTGTAAATCATAGCAACATTTCAGGTTTTTTTGGCAATTAAAATTTTGATACTCTGTAGCAAAATGTAAATATATATTTCAAAAGATACCGACACAGTGCCTTTCTGTTTATCAGGTGAATTTTTTTTTTTTTTTTTTGCCATAGATTATGCATTGTAATGCAGTTACCGGTACATCATTTTACCTTTGCAAAACTGATTTTGTTCCTGCCACGTTACAACTGTAAACTGACGAAGCTGAAGCAAAATTTTGTTAATTTTTGGTATTATGTTTATAATGTGCAATAGGCTAATTATTAGATAAACATAAATTTAGCTAGGCTAGTGAAGCTCAGTGCTATGAATAGCATGCAGTTGCTTCTAAAATTTTTGTTAAGTTTTAATTTTAAGTCGGCAAGGTGTCCATTGTTATGGTATACCATCTCTCTTAGAGGCTATATATTGGTCAAAATCTGATATCCTGCTTAGAAACAATTGTCAGAGACTAATAATAACCAGCTAACAATTAGGCATTATTTGCTTCAAATTCTTTGTTTTGAACAACGTATCGGTACAGTACTAGTAGCTTATAGTTGGAATGGAGTTACTGGTACCTTGTTTTGTCTTTGTGCAGTAGGCTATACAAGATCTCTGATTGCAGTTGCTGATGGCTTGCAAACAGATTAGAGTTGAAATCGGGTGTTGATTTTTTGAGGCAAGGAAGATATGCCTTTTTAGTTTTACAACCCGTTAAACACAAAAAGTAAAAAAAAATCCAAAATTTGCAGTTACCGTACATCAATTTACCTTTGGACAGTAGTATTGCAATTACTTTGATATTGTACAGTATTCATTCTAATAAAAAATCTGAATCCAATTAGAGAACAATAGCTTGGACCTTAAATCTTGTGAATCAAAAATGCGAGTAGACTAGACGATATCAGGTAACCGGTATGTAGATCGAATACTTTTTGCAAGGTTACTACAATGGAAACTTTTATCACTTTTTCATTAATTTTAACTGAAATTTAACTTAAAAATCCTTACTCTAAAACCAATCCAAGATCAACTCTAATCTTGATCTTTAATGAAATAAAAATTGTGAAGATGAATATTCCATATTTTCATCTTACTTTTTTAAATTTAGTATTTTGTTGTAAAATTGTCACTCTTAAATTTTTGTTTAATTTAACCAGATCCAATATTCTTAAGTTTATTTTATTCACTTTTGTACCAGTGACTTTGAACTGCACAGTTAGATTGATTCTTTTATGATTGATAACACAATACTAGGCTTATCTGAGGATATCGCATGCAACCATGATGCTGATTTTTATCAGTGAATTTGAATGTTAATGGGCTCAAGTCGACTCGTTTTCCATTGTTTACTATCAGAAAATTGCCAGTTTTGGTGGTGCATACTGACTCACCAAAACCCTAAGAGGGAACACTGCTGTATGATATGGATAATTCCAACAGTCAATAAAGACTAGCCTACTGAAAAACGGTAGTGACTAATAAAGTAATATGCAGTGGCATAGGCGTCGATTTTTTGTAGATCTAGCAAATTTCGAGGGGGCAAAATGTTTTTGCAAAATTTGGTTGAACTTGATAATTCTATTTCAGTTCGGAATTTTTGCCCCCAAATTCAGGTGAAGATAAAAAAAAAAAAAAGGTCTTCGCTGCATTCTGTTTTTATCTCAGTCCAAAATTTTGGATTTCTTGTTCAAGTGGGTATTACTTGCCAAAAAACGAAGGGGCCAGACATATTTTGCTTCCTTCGGTGGCAGACCCAAGAGGGCGCCGGCCCCCCCGAAAACAACACCTATGTACAGTGGTATTTACTTGTGGTAGAGGTTCTGTTTTAATGACTAAGGTATTTTTTAGTATTTTGTTTTCATTGTTGTGTTTGTGTTTCAGGTAATGAATGTTGACGAATCAATTGACCAAAAACCAGGTTGGTGTGCATTTATCAGTATTTTTTTTCCAATAGCCATATTTTCCGATACTAAATATACTGTAAAAATGGCATTGTGTTTAATATGTTTAACCAACTAGTAGTTTTAATATGTTAACTGCAATATTTAAAGAGAGACTAGTTACTAGTTAGCTTTGATTTAAATTAAGCTCTCAATTGCACAGTGTTTGTATATTTTGATAAGCATATACATATAGTGATCTAGCGTGATTGTTGTAATAATGGGAAGCTATAGCTCTGCGCTCATAAGAAATTATTTATGAATACTTAATAATTTATTGCAGATAATCTGCATCTAATTCCTGGCCTATTAATGTCTGAGCCATCAGACCTTGCTTTTAAATCAAATGCATCAATTTTTTTTGAAGTGTATTGTTCACAAAATTTTTACAATTGATTACACGATTTTAGGACTTGTGGTTAAATTTTTTTCAATATTGTTTAAATTTAAGTAAAATGGTAAACTTTTTTAGTTATTCACTAAAAATTTAGACAGGTTATTGATCACTAAATGACCAAAAAAAAAAACACTAGGTAATAACTATCATTGAATTTACTCTGTGCGCTTAAGCACTTGGTGAAAAAAGGTGTGAAAAGAAATTTAAAGTGCATGGTTAATGAAGTGGTTGAAAAACTGATCGTTCAATTTTATTTTTCAGATATTGAAGAAATTGACATTACAGATGAAAAAGGTACTGGTATATTATAACTTTTCTTTGGACCATCCGGCAATGTCCTGTATTGCATTTGCTTCAAATAGCCAAACGTTTACAAAGCGATTGTGTTTTCGCTTACCTGAGAATTTTGAAAGTTTGGCTGTTATTAGAAAATAAGATCAAAATAATTTTGGTGAAGCCACTTGGTCAAGTGGTAACGCATTTGTCTATGGAGCCGGAGGTCTAAGGTTTAAATCTCAGGCTGGTCAAATCAGACACAGTGTTGCCAAAGGCTCACCACCGCTGTGACATTTCTTCAATAGAAGCTGTGTTGCCTGTGGGCTCAATAATGCGAAGATGGGCCCCGCCAACTCATTACATGCTTCAGCGTAATGCAGCAAGTATAATGAAAAATTGATTAAAAGAATTAGTAAACATCGCCCATTTGTTAGCTTTGTTAAGTTTCTTATTTGTTTGAAGTTGTTTAAAGGTCAGTGTTTTTCTTTGCAAATTTTTAGACTATGGGTATGGTAAGAATCAAACCAATTTGTCAAATCATTTTCATTATTATGTGTGGCAGTCGAAAAGTAATGAGTCCTGTTCAATTCAAGTGACTTAGACAAGAAAATTTATCAGTATGCAGTTAATAAACTCCTCTAAAGATATACAGTAAAAAATTATGTTTAAGTGCTAACACTTTCTGCCAGCTATTTTAGAAATGACTTCATCATTTGACATGTGTCAGAAGCACAGGGCTTCAATTGAATTTTTTGTTTTGGAAAAAGAACCAATAAAAAAACGTTTTTAAAAGTTTGGAAAAGGCTTAGTGGCTTATACGGGATGCTGCAATAACTACAGTACCGGTACTATCAAAAAGAAGATCCAAGTTTAAAAGCGCTCTGGGGCAAGCACAGAAGCAGAAGGCCGTCAGCGGTTAGTCTTAAGGTCGAGGAACTCATCAGAAATAATCACTGAGTTATTCATGATAAGATTGTTGGGTGTTTTGGAATCAGCAATGGAAGTGCTGTTAAAATAGTGTTTAAGCTAGGCTTTGCGAAGATTTGTGTCAAGTGGGTTTGAGGCAACTTTGATGCCCAAAAGGAAGCTTGTTTCGAAGCCTCTTAGGGGATTTTTGAGTTTCACCTAAGTGATGAAGTTTCTCAAACTTATTGTGAGAGGAGGTGAGTTGTGGGTTTGTCACTATGAGCCTAGAAGAAGTGATAGAGGGACAACAATTTGCTACCAATGAACAAGTCAAGCTCACTGCGATAAAATGGCTAAAATTGCAGTCTGAGAAATTTTACAAAACTGGCATACATGCCCTTTATTCATCAATGAACTATTGGCAATGAGGAAAAAAGAGATTTGCATTAAAAGACATTGAGAAAGAAGGAGATGGATTGAAAAAAAGGAGATTACATTGAAAGCCCTAAATCTCCCATTGCTAAGTTTTATTTAGATGTGTGTTTGCACTTATGTTCCACTAAATAGTGGCAGGAGAGATTTGGGCTGAATAGCCTACTTTTTGACTGCCCCTGGTACGATGTTGTTTAAACTTTATACAAAAGTGTTGTTGTTTAGGTGAGAATAAATTAACCAATGGAAATGATAAAGGTATGCTTATGAAATTTGGTTGATAGATCTCCTATCTTCAACTTTTAAGCCAGAAAGATTAGTAACTAAAGCATGAAGCATTTTTTGCTTGATGAAAAATTATGTTATCACTTTCATCTCTTATGTTGGTAGTGATTGGTGTTTGTTGTGAGCTTTTAATTTATGGATTTACTTGAAAGATAGTAGTAGCTGTTTTGGTGGTGCATAACTTGGTGAAAATACGGCACGTGTTGTTACCTTTTTGCATGTTCAAATGATTCGACAATTAATTATTTTGTCGCTCCTTTTTCCAAGAATAACTACAAAGATTTTGATCATAAAGTTGATGAATTATTCATTTTTGATGTTGTGCGACTAATGCACAACATGAAAGTTTGTATTTGATTTTTAGTTTAGCTGTTTCATGGGTAAAAAGTCGCATTAAGTTATGATTATTAATTTTTTTAGAACTATTGCACCCAATGTAATTTAGTATCGTAAGTAACAAAAATAAAACTTACCGTAAGTTTTATTTGACTCGTTTTTCCAAAGAACATCTTTATTAGCACCAAATAAAAACAAAATGGTTTGTATACCGATATTTGCATAATACCTTTGTTAAATAATGTTAAGCTTTTTTGTCTAGTGCACGAACAAAACTTAAATTAACCCTATTTTGTACAAAAAAGGCAAAAGTATTCCCTTTTAACTTTTTTCTGTGATAATTCCATTACTTTGAATCAACTTGACTGTAAAGTCAGAATTATTTACAATCTATCACCAGAAAAGTGTTGCTCGGGTGAGAGGAGGTGCTTCAAAGGAGTCATTGAGCTAAATTTCAACGCTTTTTGCCTGGGATGTTCATTTCAGAATTTTGAACCAATTCAAATTCGAATCGCAAATCCTTTGGAATTTTTATTTTTGGCAATTCGCAGCGATCATTATTTCGTTCCGATTCTTTTTTGTGATCAAATTGCAAGAGTTATTGCACAGGCAATGTATCGAAAACATTTTAAAGTTTCACAAAGTATAATTAAAGTGCTGCACAATTGACACACAGTATAGGCGACTCATTATCGCAATTTTCAGCTGAAGTGTGGAATTTTCCTGTTTTTTCAATAAACAAGATTAGCTTTATGTTTTTGTAAAACTGTAAATTTTGATTCAAAAGTATGATTCAAAATTTCGGATTCAATTTGGAATTGCTTGAGATTTGGTTATGAACATCCGTATTTATTGCTCTTATTTAACTTATATCACATCATAAAATATAGTTTTCATTTTTACTTTAGTATTTTGTGCTTTATATTCAGTTACGTTGCTTTCTGTGACATCATCATCTCGAACTCAAATAAAAAATATATTGGAGAAAACTAACTAAAGTTAATTTTAAATTGGGCGCTCCTATGACCTCTGGTTTAGAAGTTAAGTAAGGGGCATTGTTGCCTCACTTCCTTGTGTGAAATGCTTTAGCCTGTGTGAAATAGGTTAATAACAATAGTTATTTTGAAGCATGCCAATAAATCATAATGCTAAGAAAGAAACATTGACATTTGTCCAATACTTTCTTCGAGATTTGCAACTATCCATTTGTTAAAAGTTAATCGGTGCTGGTGCATTGTACCTTTTAAAGCCTTTTTTTTGAAAGTACGACTAATATCGATTTGATGTAGGAGCTTCGATGACTGAATCTGACAGTGACGATGAATCCGGACGAGAAATGTCAAAAAATTCTAAAGATTCTACTCAAATTTCTCAATCTCAACCACCCCTTACTGCTCTTCCCCAGGAGATGGCTGAGGTACTGTTTTGTTGCATGTCTATGACGCAGTGGTACTTTATTGTGCTCGTAATCGTGATTACTGTTTTTTTTTCTGGAGTTGAAACTCGCAACATTTTTAGTAATTATATAGTATATCGGTAAGATAAATGTATTGTTGCATTACTTCTGTAGTTCTGATAATGGGTTTGCACTGCACTCTGGCATTGCTCTTTTCTTACGTCATTTGCGTCCAATAAAGCCTGAAATGGATCCTGTAAATCAGAATTAACCAATTGTTCGTTGTTGGTGCTACTTTATTAATCATTATTTTCAGGTTGCCTTGTTTTTATTTTTGTTTGCAGATGTTGAGCGGAGCTGGTGAAACTGGAACTGGAAAGTCAAAACAAAGCAGAAGTGAACGAAAAGCTAGAAAAGTAAGTGGTTAGTTGCAAGTATCGTGTAACTGGTACGCAGTATTCCTATTTGGATTGCTGTATGAATATATCTATTTGGTTGACCATAATTTTTTCTTGAAACAGGTTTTGTGTATTTTTGCGTTTTATGCTGTGTTGACGTACATTATTGCTGTTCATTATAACCAGGGGTACCCAAACTTTTTTGAGAGGGCGGGCCGCACAATCAGTGCCTGCCCGAACTAGAAAACGTTTTTAGTGAGAATTGATGCAAAAACTGTCGGAAAATTAGGTGAAGGCCAAAAAAAGGTCTTCACCTTATTTTGGTGTGATTTTTACCGTAACTTTAATTACCGCCTCTAAAACTTCGTATGCGGCCCGTAAAACAAAGTTTGGGCAGCCCTGATTTAAACTTTTGGTTTGCGGTGCAGTACCTCCAGACTCCACACCAGTTTCTATGAGCGATGTGTCCTTGTATTTCGTATTTAGGTGTTTTTGTATGTTTCCTTCTATTAGATCAGCTAGTAGTCAACCACTCATCATTTTTCCTTTTACTGGAATCTGTAATGCTTCTCGTTAGGCAATTTCGTCCCTCGGTCTCAAGCAAATTCCGGGGATCAACCGAGTAACGATCAGGAAATCAAAGAACATCTTATTCGTGATCAATAAACCTGATGTGTTCAAGAACCTCGTTTCAGACACCTACGTCGTATTTGGAGAGGCGAAGGTAGAGGAGTTCATAAATACTGTTTCAGATGACGTAATGAACGAGCTATTCTTTTTTTTAACATTCATCCAGTAAATTTTAGGCTGAGCTTAGCTGTTTTAAAATTTTTACGAATTTTTAGCCTCATTTGTCTTAATTATTGTTCTTAACTTTTTAGGTGAATAGAGTAACGTAAATTTATTCTTGCAACGTGAAAAGTTGTCTTTCGTTGTAGATCAAGCTTACCTGTTACACAAATTAAAAATGGCATTACCGAAAAGGCCAAGAAAACGTTGCTGACAAATGCGTTGTACTGTCCTAATTATTTTTTCAAACTTAGACTGGCATTATTCCTAAATTTTGAGCAAAAATAGGCCTCGTATTCTTAAAAAAAAAGTGCATATCACATTAGAAAGCCAACGGCTTTTTGCAAGAAGTTGTTGCCTAAATCCATTGACTTAAGAATGACCTTGTCTACCTTTTAATAGCCGTCGTTGTACAATCGCTACCGTTATCTCAACAGCATAAGCTGACTTGATTTTGTTCGTCAAGATATAATTTTGGTCAAATTTTAGATTGAAGATTTGTCTTCGCAAGCTCAACAAGCGGCGGCGGAGAAATTTAAGACCAAGACCCCGGTGGCTTCAGTCAATGCTACAACTGTGCCAACAGTACAAGAAGAAAGCGAAGACGAAGAAGATGTAGGCTTTTTTTGTATTATCTAGACTAGATCCTGGAAAACGAATCGACTACTTAGATTTCATGGAGTTTTTCACCTCTTCCATATCCGACTGACAGTTGGGAAGTACCAGACTACGATACTAAATTTTTTCTGAAAGGATTGCCTCGTAAATTTTCGGGTATTTGAAAATCACTTTCGAATGCTTCGAAGATGCAAAAACTGCAGTTTTTAAAGTAATTCACTCCTCGAATTTTACGAACCTCATGGTAACGTTTTGTGAGGTGTCATTTTATACAAATGTGTAAAACCAAAGTGCTTCGTCATCAAATAATGCTATTCGCGGTTTACTTTCGCCGCTAACTTCTGTGCGACATTAGAAGTTTACTTCCGTTAAAAACGCTGGGTTACGTCGCGCAAACCTACTCGACAAGCAAACGACAAAATGGTGTTAAATTGTTTTCTGTTTTAGGTCAGCGACTCCGAGGTTGAGGCGAAGGACATTGAGTTGGTTGTACAGCAAGCTGGTGTGTCGCGAAAGAAGGCGATCAAAGCCCTTAAAAATAATAATAACGACATAGTTAATGCAATTATGGTAAGGCTTCTATTTATGCCTCAATTTGGGTTCTTGTAGAATGCTGTTTAGGTTCACGCTGCCAAATTTTGAATTGGCTTTTTTAGCCAAGCACTGGTAGGCCAAGCCAGGCCAATTTTGAATTGGCTTTTTTAGCCAAGCTCTTTACCTTTTATCTAATTCTGGGAGTGTCGTATAAGTTAGTCTGACCTCGTTGTTCGTAGTCATACGCTCCTTCTCCCGCCAGCCAATCTTGATTTGAGGTTTCCGTTTGACAGTAGGCTGACTTTCGAATGCATTAATGCTTTTTAAAGGAAAAATGTAAATATAGCTCATACTCTCCTTCTCCCGCCAGTCAATCTTAATTTGAGGTTTCCATTTCACAGTATGCTGACTGTCGAATGTGTTGATGCTTTTTAAAGGAAAAATGCAAATATTATACAGTTTTAGACCGTTTAACTAATGTTTTCGATTACTTCTCGACACTAGTATTGACTTAAAATTTTTTCACGGCCTTTTTCTCACTTGATATAACTTTCCACCCAGCAGTAACCGAAAATGCCTATTAGGTGATTTTAAGTCACTTAAGTAGTAATATTTTAATTTGCTGAGTTTGAATGACCAGTTGCCACCTTAATTTAGCCGAGGCTAGAACCCGACTCAGTGGCATGTTGGGCAACGGCCCTGCAGTGTAGGTCAAGATGTAATATTTGAAAATTGATAGGAGCACAGAACTTCAGAATTGCTTGAATTAAAAGTTTCCGTTTCTTCGAAGCAGCTTTTCGAAATTGTACTAGTTCAGACGAAAAGCTGCTTCGAAGAAATGATTATTTCAACTAAAGATGTAATTTTTCAATTTTGATTTCAAATTAAGGTCTCCTACCACCAGATTTAATATTGATATTGAACGATCTTTTGCACACCCAATCGTTAGTAGCTGTTCTATTTCTCTCTAGCTGCGAGTTAATCGAGTCTCAAAAGCTGCTACTAACCGCAACACCATTCACTAAACAAAAAACATCTTGTCAAGCAGCGTAACTCCTACGTTCTGATGTAGTATAATAAATATTATTATTAAGTTGCCTTGGTCGGGAGACAGCTAAGGAACCTTTCGTTCTTCGAGCTAGCTGCCTCCTGTCCATGCTTCCACCACTTACAGTCGAGGCTCTAGCTCTGCATTAAAGGTTAGGCACGGTACTAGTTAGGCAGCTGTGCCATAGCTGCTAATAGCCTTACGTACGTCGAATTCTTGCTCAATAAACTTAGACTAAGCCAAATATTAAAACAATTTTTTATACTTTGGTTTATTTTTAGGCGTTGACTATGTAGCGGTGGCTATTTCCCTCGCCAACGTCCCTTTTGTGTATAATTTCCAACAGCTTTGGGATACCTTGTTTGTCAAAAATATGCGCTGTGTTTATCCAAATCGCATGATGAGCTTGCTGTGTCAAACAATTCTCCATTTCAATGCTGCTCCACTCCCTAATATCGTGTTAAGATTTACGTTTATGCACACGCATTTGCATGAACTTGCAACAGGCTATAAGCAGTAGCTTTTTTAATAAAATGTTCATCGTGGTTATACGGAGTTTTGCGTTGTTACAGATGCTATGTTGCAGTCTAGACATTCTAGAGAATACCTTCCCAATAGACAACCAAGAGGATTATGGTGTTATCTTGTGCGAGCCAAGTCAACTGACCGCGAACCAACGGTTTCGTTACAGTGATTTCGTTACAAAGTGAGGGTTGGGGCAAGATGGCTATGGGGATAGTAAAAATATATTTAGGATCACTCTTCTCAGCCAATTGGCGTTGTTCGCGGTCAGTTGTCTTGGACCCTATCTGGTGATAGTGCTCGCGCGGAGCCGTCGATCGGCTTACTCTGTAGTGTTGCATATTACGGTACTCCGTTTCGTCGTTGAAATAGGCTGCGCCACCCCCCGAATAGACAGCGTCGTGACGTTTCTGTGGGGTAATAGGCAAGGCGCATGCTCTTGTGTAATTAGATCAAAAGATTCTATGATGGTGAGCAACAATATTTTAATATACCATCCTGTTGGTCATTGGCCTGAACTAGTAGCATTTCGTTAATAATTTGTTCATCAAATGGGTTTTGATACTGGCGTAACTCATGGTGGCATTTGCGTTTTTAGATGTGGGCCCTCTACTCAAAAATGCCCCCCCCAGGAGCAATGCTTTTCAGAAGTTACGTCCGATGAAAAAATTCACCGAATTCCGCTGAAAACATTTTTATTCTTTTTGGTCTACATCAAATTCGACAGAAAAAAACTGCGAATTCTTTGATTTTTTTTATATTTTGTCAAATAGTGGGCCCTTTATAAGTTTGTCCCCCAGACACAAACTTTTAGTAACGCCATTGGATTTTGATCATAACGATTTTCTTCCAAGTCCGGCTTCCCAGTGTCCACTTCTGTATTATGCTGGGATGGCAGTCGCATCGATCACTTAGTGCGATATTATGCAAGAAAATTGCGATTCGAATTAAAATAGATGCAATTTTTTCGCGATAATACTAATGTATTTCAATGTGATGAATCGCAGCTAGTTCGCGGTTATTGATTTTTTAAACTTTGAAATTTGAGCTGGTAGCGTAAAATAAAGTAAACTAAAGTTCAGCCAGCGCTAGACTTCAGTTTAATAGCATTGGCATTCTCAACAACGAAAATAAAGAAAAAAAATCAAATCGCGGATTTTTGGTGAAGTTCTGTGATGCGATACACTGGAAGAAAAATGGAGCGATTGGATTGCTATCCCTGGCAATGTCTAACAGTCAGCTACAACTCGTGGGGTGGAGGTTTCAAACTATCCTATCCCTTGTCACATGCTAAGAGCCGCAAATACGGTGAAGGGGTCTACTTACGCGTTAAAAGTTCTAATTTTTGAAATGACTAAAAAAATGAACTTAATACAAATCTGGTTTTGATTGTTCAGTTGTTCACGCTTATACACGTACTTAGAGCATGCACGACTTTTGATTCTGCGAGGTAACGGTTTAATAGTTTTTGTACGGTACTCACTCTACTTACCAAACAAAATATTCACAACGCACCAACAACTGTACATTAATTGAGCGAGCAAAATTGCCCTCAAACGACATTAAAAAACTACAATATAAAACTGTTAGCAAAAACTAAAGGCACAAAGTTTAATTTTCATTTCCGTGGTTATTTTTAAATCATTTAGGGCACTTTGTAATATTTTGCGATCAAAAAACAGATATCTTCGAAAGCTCTCAACTTGATGACGGCCCTAAGCAACTAGGACAGTATAAAACTATTTTTTCTAAATCAAACAGTTGCAAGTCAAAAAAAATCTTATTTACACAGGGCTAAGCAACTAAAACTGACCTGTACTCTTCTAAGTAGTGATATATTAACAAAACACGAACTGCGGCCGTGGACGTTGAAAAATACGCGGCCGTTTACCAACAATTCCAAAAAGTTAGGCGGGCGTTCTGGTATATACTGAAGCGAAACAAACCAAAAAAAGTACATACAATGACAAAAAAAAAAACAGATTAGGGCCTAATTTTTACGTAACAACCAAATTAGCGGCGAATCTAACGAGGGAACCAAGGCCGTCCCTACAATGCAGGTATTACAGTACCAAGGTTGCAAGTACTTACTAAATATGATGGTACAAATATACTTAGCAGTTACCCGGAACGATTTTAAAAGTAATCGTGACAGATTATGGCCACACTGTAATTCATTACATCATCTGCAGCATCGATTTGTTAACCAAGATAAAATTCCACTGACGTAGGGGGCAGGGAAGCATTTTACTCCCTGGCTCCACAGGTGTAACGAATTCCTGAAAAACAGCTACGATAAAAGCGGAAAAGTCTTCACCCTAATTCGAGCGAAAAAAGCAACAAATTTTTAGTGAAAAGCTTTGTTTAGTCTTCACTTAAATTCGGTTAAAAAGTAAACCAACGAATTTTCCGTGATAACCTCTTTTTCGTCACACAAAATTTACGGAAAAATGCAACGATTCTGGTGAAGTTTGTTCCCCCTTGGCTCACACACCTCTACTTACGCTACTGGACATTACCTCTTTCTGATTAAGCTCTATCACGTGACGCACATCGTTTAGCGAAACAACGAAAATATTTCAAATACTAACATAGCTTCAAATTGGAATAGAATTTTGCGGCTACTGTATGTGCAGAAGTGCTAAAATATTCTCGTTCGCCCGAAAAGTTAATTCTCACTCTATCATTTTAGAATGATATACCGAAATTTTCATCGTAGATTTTTCAATCTTGTGTCCTGTTTGATTTGAAAATGGAATTGCACTTATCAAATGCTCAAACGTCTATTACCGGTGCGCATAGGTGGGCACAAGTATGTTAATCGTTAATTACGAAGCTGACTTTTTCATTAACTCGTTAAAAAGTTTTTCATGTTAACGGACTAAATTAACTTCCGTTAAGTTCTGGTAACTTCCGTTAACGTTTTTATCGTTAATATCTTGCACCATTCATTCATCGTACCGGTACAAAACAGTTTGCACTGGTAACACATGTTGCGTATTAGCACTAGTTTTATAGAAGGAGCTCTTTTTTGTGGCAAATAATAAGCGACAGCTTCATGGGTCTATTAATAACCGCTGTTCGCAACATTCGAAGATTTTCGATCGCAGCTTCGTTGAGCATTTGAACTTATTTTTGTCTTGAAATTAGAGTAGACTGTAAAATGTAACTTCCAAAACACAAAAAGACCACCATAGCTATAAATATTTCCTTACAATCAGCTCAACAGCGTCAATACGTGTTCTAGAAGCGAGTAAATAAAACGAAATGTAAATTACCGTATATACTCGTTTTACCGGCCGATCTTGATTAAGGGCCCGTTTGAATAGCCGCCCTTGTGAATAGAACATAAAAATACATAACGGCCCGTGCTTGAATACCCGCCCGGTGTAAAAGCTGATTTTTCAGTGGTAGAGAACGTACCACTTGTTGAATAAACATAAATTTTGATTTGTTATTTCTTGTTAGTAATATAAACTAATATGAGGGAATTACTCTTAAGACGTCAATAATTTGCGTTTGAAGTGAAAAAATTGACATGAAAATAGGATTAATGTGAAATATTTGCCTTCAACGATAATTTTTGTACATAATTTTACTTTGAAAATAACAAGCGCTCGTGCTTGAATAAGGGCGCGGTAGTGAGTTTGATTGAAAAAACTAAGGGCCCGGGCTACAAAACGAGTAAATACGGTACACGCAAATTATTAACGGACTTTATTGACTTCCTTTAATTAAAGCTGAAAATAACTGATTAACGTTAACGGAGGTGTGAAGTTTGTTAACGGACTAGTGGTTAACGAAGCTAACGTTTTGCATTAGCTTGCCCACCTATGCCGGTACGTCAACCAAAAATTTTTAATCAAATAATGTACGATTTCTGCAAAGTTGTGCGTTGTGCACCAAACATTAGCTAAAAGCGCAAGAGGTAATATAGGCCAGTTACTCAATTAGCAGTTACATGGGCTATCGACACCTCTTTTTCTTCTGTTTCTCCCTCATGTACGCCCACTTCCACTATCATATTGTCTTCATGATCTCGGAGGTGCTGGGTTAGTTTGTTTACTGTTGAAAAAGTTTCATCACAGAGCATGCATTGAATTTTTTCTTCTTGTTGAACTTCAGGATTCAAGATTTCATGGTTAGCTGCAGTGTATTTTTTCATCTGGGATTGTAACTGCTTCTGCATCCTAAACTGAATTACTTCTCTGCGTAACGCATTATCATTGTGTACGGCTATCCTATGGTTTCGAAGGGCTAGGCTAGATACAAACTTGCAAGGGCAGAGTTCGCATGTGTAAAAGGCTGGCTTATGAATTACTTTAAGATGCCTGATTTTGTCCAAATACGAACTGAAAACGGCGTCGCACATCTCACAAAAATGAAAAGTGGTAGAGGCTGGTACTTCAGGGTCAACATTAATAAGTCGTTCTTCATCATTGATCAATTCAGGGACTTGCCACAGTTGTGCGCATTCAAGCTTATGATTTGTCAGCAAAACTCGACTGGAGAAAGTTTGGTGGCAGTAGTTGCACTTCAACGAATCGCGGCTGAAGTGAATGTTTGCATTGTGATCTTGAAGCTCACTGTATTGGCTAAAATAAATATCACAAGAGTCGCAAAAATGAGCTTCCACATCTTTTGGATCTGCATGTACACGGAGATGCTCTTTTAACCCTTCTGGTGTGTGACAAAATTGGAAACAAAATGGGCAAGTTTCTTCATCTGTTGTATGAGCATTGAACATGTGTCTTTGCAAATAATCGTTGCAAGGAAAGGCCTTAGGACAAAATTTGCACTTAAATCCGTTCTCTCCCACGTGAGTACGCATATGACGCACTAATTTTCCAGTGGTTGAACATTTCACTTTACAGATGCTGCAAGTAGTGTTCTCATATCCATCTGTGTGTATCATTTCATGAGCAAGCTTGTCTGCTTCTGTAGCAAATTCCTTTTCACAAAACCTGCAATGAAATCCGGAGGCCGATAAATTAGCAGGTCCACTAACTTCACTTCTAGGCAATGAAGGGAACTTGGGTTTCCTACCTCGATTATCAAATTTCTTTTGAAGTTTTTGGGCATACTTTTCATCTACTGGGTCCATTTCATAATCTAAACCAATCAAGTCAGGGAGAGTTACCCTAACCACAACTTTACAAGGATCATCAACCATAGGACAACATTGATGTTGTGACAATTCGGTAGTAGTTTCAAACATGGTGGAACACATTAAGCAAACATATGGTTCCGTCAAAATGTGTTTTCTTAAATGTCGATAGAGTGCGTCTTCACTACTAGATATATTGCCACAAAACTCGCAAGTAAAGCTTAGCCTATGGGTGCAATCATAATGGCGCTTCAGCTGGGACTTAAAAGCAAATTCCAAGTCACATTCTGCACACAGATATGTTCGTCTGTCAGCTGCATGTAATCGAGCAATGTGACGATGCAAAGCAGTTGTAGTATTGAAACCTTGACCACATTCTAAACAATAACAAATCTTTTCGCCAGTGTGAAGGCGATAATGAACTTGAAGATGGTCCTTTCGACTAAATCTTCGTCCACACTTTTCACATGGAAAAGGCTTGATAGTCATATGTATGTATTCATGTCGCAATAGCTTAAATTTAGTAGGAAATGTCTTGTTGCAAATATCACATGTATATGATCTAACTTTCAGCTTTTTTACATTCTCCTTGAAAACCTGAACTGCCTCAGTTGTACCGTCATGCAAATGGTCAAGTTCATGAACTTCAAGTTCACTTTTTGTTGCGTAAGTCTCGGAGCAAATATCACAAACAAATTCTTCTTCATCCTTCTCAACAGACCTCTTGCTTTTTTTCATGGCCTTCGTGACTAAATGATGTCCTTTTTGATGAGATTTAGCATGTCGAGCTAAATTTGCTTTTTTACCAAAAACTTTAAAGCAAACTTTACATTCAAACCGTTTGGTATTTACCATCGTTTGAATATCATGTACGTATAATTTTGAGAACTATTTGTGTGATGAAAAACCTGTCAAAAACAGCAGGTAAAAATAGCCTACTAAATTTGAGCCAGGCGGCAGCGTGGCCGAGTGGGTAAAGGCGTCGTTTTTAAGACGACCCTGATCGAATGATCTGGGTTCAACCCGCACCCTAGTCACGTTGTTACGTCCTTGGATAAGACGCTTTACGATGATTATCTCTGCTTGGTGGCTTCGAACAAGCAGGAAATTCAGTGGACAAGAATTCGAAGAAATCCACAGGAACATTAGATCATCGGAAACTCTTAAGCAGGTGTGGATTCCTCCAATCACGAAGTAGTGCTGGTAATGAAAAGTGTGCGGATCGTCCAACAAGTTAGCGTCTGACGCTGTTGGTGACAGGAGGGTAAATATGCGCTACAACAACAACAACAAGGCAGTCTTTTTATCTTTATTGTGGTCGACGGTCAACGAATACTGAAATTTGAAGGTTACCTTGATGCATAATATGAGTTTCACATACTGAGAAAATTAGTACAGATTTCTAACGGTTGTTTTAAACATTGAATAAGTATAGTGAGCTAGGGTTTGGATTAAAGTTGGAGGTGCATACTATCCTATGCTTACCTAAACAGGCAATGCAGAATTATGGTAGGTGTAGGAATTGCCTTAGAGCAATTCGACACTAGGCCTATACCAGTTTTTTACTAAGCTGATTACAATTGTCAGCAATTCAAGGATTTGTTAGATCGATGGCAAATAATTTTTTTAAATATATATAAACAAAGCTTTAAAAAAGCCGATAAATTTGTGAAAATATGACTTTTAGCATACTTTAATATTAAATTGGTGCAAAATTTTGGGCACATCAACATGTGTAATTACAGCTTTGGCCACAATTATTAAAGAAAATTTGGGCACCTTCTGGTTAGCCAAAAAGTTTGGGGGAACACTTGCCTGTATTATGCCTGTTTAGCAGTTGGTACAACCCAATTTCAAACTTATGTTAGTGAAAAAAACTACTGTCACTCCATTTCATTGCACCTTTAAAATAGGTGCAATGGTTTATCACACTGTTGCATAGGCTAGAAAAAAAAACTTTTTCATGCTCATGTATCAGCTGTCCATTGTCTGCAAAGGTAGAAAAAGGATAGAACAGAAAACAAAGTGAAAAACTGGTAAGTACGTTTCACATGTAGCAGGTACTGTAAGTATGATATTGATAAAATAAAGGTATTGACTACGATATTTCACTTTAAAAATAAATCTTCTGGCATCAGATATGCGATTTATTGTGCATGAGTTTTGCAAGTCAATATTCAGAATACTGTTGTATGTTAATAAAATGTTTCAGATGAATGCTGTTATGCATAGGCTTACCATATTTTTGAGACAGCAAAACGGGAAGACGTTTTTTTTTGAGATAACTGTAGATAACCAGAATTTTTCTCAAAACAATTTGCAGAACGTGAGGTGAAGACCATAAAAAAAGGTCTCCACTGCGAGAGCCCACAAATTTCTATGAGTTTTTAAAGTGAAAACCAACAAAAAAAGAGTCTACGCTCCAGGAGTCCACAAATTTTCGCAAGTTTGGTCAGTCAAACGTTTCAATACACCAAGACAGTTTTGTTATCATTTTGCAGGACATAATCGTTACCAGGCGGGACAACAAATAAAGGCCTGAAAAACAGGACTGTTCTGCCTTAAATGGACGAATGATATGCCTAGCTATGCGAGATAGATTGCATATCCATAATCCATTTCTTCAGTTTATCAGTAAAATAATATTACCAGATAGACAAACATAAATTCAAGACTTGTTTTTTGGTCATAGAAAACTTGAAGCTTAGTCAAAAACCACTAAACTTCAAAGGTTGGCAAATTTTGTAAAAACATTAGTCATGTGACTTAGTTTGCATATTTTGAAGCATTTTTATTGACTTCAGATAAGCTTTGCAAACAAAAAAATCAAAAAAGTAACTTCCAAATCAATAATATAGACTAAATTTCCAGTTTGAATACTTTTTCTCATTTTCAAAATAACTTTTGGTCGTTTTATAAAAACTGCAATATTTTTGTCAAAAATTGAAACTTTCAACAATTTTTTTATTTACACATAGAACATTTTTTTACTGATTACTTGCATTTCTGCTTTTTTCAAATTATACAAAATTGAGTGAAAGTTGTACAAATTTAAATATGTATTTTTTTTTCATTTTTTCAGACAAATTGTCTGCCATTTTGACATCATATGCCAATCACGGACTTAATTTGGATAATTTTTATTGCTATTAAATGAAAAATCACATAATATGCCTTGACAACATACATGGTTTTGTGGGGTTTCAAACTATGTTTAGAGCAATATTTAAAAACATTTAAAAAGTTTGAAATTGTTTTCCAAAAAGGCAGTACTCAGTAGCATAAACATTAAATAAATCAGATACTTTCAAATTGTTTTTGGGAAGGGGTATCAAATGAATGATGTTTCATATAAATTTCAAACATATTTCTTACACAAAAATTAAATTAAATCTATATTTAATACCAGTTCATACAAAATCTAAGATTGTCACATGTAATAATGAGAAAGTTTTTGCCTTAAAGCATGTTTTATTTTCAAAAAAATATGGCCATAAAAAAACTTTTTTTGAAAGAAAATTTAATTGTAAGAGGAAATACAAATTGTGCTTTCCTATTTGATGTCTTCTCACTGTAATCGAATGGTTCTTAATCTTCGAATGACTAGTTATAATGAAACATTTTTTAGGGTTCGGCCATGCATGTGGCCAGGAATTCGCAATGGGGGGGGCTGTTTCGTAGATATAAAACAAACTAAAACGATATTAACTTGGAACTGGACCGATTTTGGGTCCGAAATTTGGTGAAGATCAAAAAAAAGGTCTTCACTCAGACTTGAACTGGTTTTGTACCCAAAATAAGGTGAAGAAGAAACAAAAAAAAACACAACTAAAGGTCTTCTTCACTCAGACATAAACCGATTTTGTGCTCAAAGTTAGGTGAAGACCTAAAAAAAGGCCTTGGCCCAGGTTGGGATCGATTTTAGTGACTGAATTCTCGTCAAGTCCACAGTCAAAGTAGACACATTCTTATTGCCAATGCCAATGGGGGGGGCAATTTTTGCTTTTATTGCAAATATCCATCTCAAAAGTACTAAAAATGTGTTTTTTTGCATACTCTGCATGCCAATGGGGGGGCTATAGCCCCCCAGGCTACACTACTGGGTTCGGTGCTGTGGGTTAAGCATTATGCTCCCATGCAGATTGCAGATTACGAACATATAAGCAGTTGTGCAACCAGGATGGACTACTGACTAAGTATAGTGGTTTCAATTGGCTTCAAAATGTGTAGGCTACTTAAAGGTGTTAAAAAGGCTATTTCTTTTTCAAAAAATCGCCATGCTGATAAAGGGACAATCCCCGAAAAGGGAAGCCATTCAGCAATGGAGAATATCATATATATCTTTATAGAAATTTTGCAATTCTGATAGTAATTTTTTTTAATTGTAAGCTACCTTTAATTATTAGCGTGCTGCTGTTATGTTACACACCTAAGAAGAATAAGGAAATAAATCGCTATCCTAGCCTTAACCCCAACCTTAATCCAAACTCTAACCCTAGCTTTAACCCTAATATTAATCATAACCCAAACTCAAAATCTAACCCAAAACCTTAACGATAATTTAAAATAAAAAAAAGAGTTAACTGGCTCTCACTCTTTGCTCTATTGCTCTTATTCTCTTTATAGGTGTTATGTCATGTTATGGGGCGTCGTTTGTGTACCATAATTTGTGCAAAGTTTTTTGCATATTTAATTAAATAGTCATTTTGATTAAATATACAAAAATAAATATACAAAAAAACTAGTGCAAAAATAAATATGCAAAAATTTTTTGTGCGGACTTTTTTTGACTAATTATTTTTGCTATAAGAAAAAACTGCGCAGAATATACCGTTGCAAAACTAAATAGTCAAAAAAACTGCGCGCAAAATAAAGTGTTGCAAAAACAAATCGTCAAAAAAACTGCGCACAAAATAAAGCGTTGCAAAAATGCGTTGCAGACATTTTTGTATATTTGTTAATCGAGCGCGGCAAAGCGCTCTCGGCTGCTCATAGAGCACATTAAAGAAGAGCCGATAGCACATCAAAGAGCAGCCGAGAGTGCTTTGCCACGCTCCATTAACAAATATACAAAAATGTCTGCAGCGCATTTTTGCAACGCTTTATTTTGTGCGCAGTTTTTTTGACGATTTATTTTTGCAACGCTTTATTTTGCGCGCAGTTTTTTTGACTATTTAGTTTTGTAACAGTATATTCTGCGCAGTTTTTTCTTATTGTAAAAATAAATAGTCAAAAAAAGTCCGCCCAAAAAATTTTTGCATATTTATTTTTGCACTAGTTTTTTTTGTATATTTATTTTTGTATATTTAATTAAAATGACTATTTAATTAAATATGCAAAAAAAGTTTGTACAAATTCGGGTACACAAACGGCGCTCCATATAATGTACCATACTAGGCTACTGATTTTGTACGGTTTCCATTGGAAAGTTCATATGCTGTGCCAGAGAAATCCAGAGCACAGAATCATGAAATCTTGTGCCAATGTGGCAGAGAAAACATTAAAATAGCTTTGGCAGGAAAAAGCGAAAATTCTAGGAACAAATTTGATCTGTCTAATTTTATTTATCTAGGTCACTGGTAATTCTTTGCACTTTGATCAGTGTGGCACAAATACAATACAGGGCTAGGATGGTGCAAAAATCTAGCAAAGTGTACTATATTTGAACTTTCCAACCCGGAGCAAGACTGCTTTAAGAATAAGCCTAGTGGAATATTTCTAGTTCTACGGAATGCTACCGAAGTCATCTCTCAAACAGATTGGCCCACCCAACTCGACCCAATGCAAGACAGCATTCGGAATAAGACCACCAGAATCGATGTATTACGCCGACTACCTTAGGCTTAAGTCAAACTGAGCAAGTCTTTG
The DNA here is from genome assembly GCA_963965965.1 of Trididemnum nubilum. NCBI lineage: Eukaryota > Metazoa > Chordata > Ascidiacea > Aplousobranchia > Didemnidae > Trididemnum > Trididemnum nubilum. The sequence continues at coordinate 7,583,569 of OZ014484.1, read as the reverse complement.
CAACAACGTAATAATTGACCAACTGAATTCAACTCGGCAGAAATAAAAGGCAATTAGGGGACAAAATGTTAAGGTTAAGGGTAATACATTGACATGTATTGAACAAAATTGCTGAAGCAGAAAAGTAAATGGTAAAAAACAAACGAAAGAAAACAGACCGAATTACTGTAAACAATTTTTTTTTATGAACAACAAAACTAACCCTAAGCTTAGCCTTTGTTTTTGTAACTGGGACGACATGTTTTAGTTTTGTTTGGACAAACCAGCTCACTATAGCGGCATAACGTGCTAATAAACTCGACATATATTTAATCATCTTCGAAAACGACTTGTCCGTGTCGACTTGTTTAAGGGATGTGTTAGATGGTTACTATTTCTATGACAACCCCTTCTCAGCCAATGCTTTAATACTGCAGTAGACGGTTCCACACACCAGTGCAGTTTCTGTCTGACTGTCTGAAAGAAAATGTCATATGTCTCAAAGCCACTGTGCAAAATTATTTTTTGTGACAAGATTATCTGGGCCCACATGACAAAACAAGTTAGCTAGCTCAAAAGGGCCATTTTAACTCACTAAAAGACATTAACAAGCAAAAATCTTTGTAGACAAAATGCTATTTCCCAACCGTCTCGCCTAAAACTTATTAAAAATGCTCGCTTGGATTTCTTAACAAGATGTTGCGTTAGATCAGATGCATTTCTACTTCAAAATATGGCTTTCAAGCATTCTGTGTCTGTACATAATGCAATTGTTATGGAAAAAAATACTATGGGCCATGCGCTAGTATTCTAAGCTTGCAAAATCCTCCATTGATAACAATTAGTATATGAACACAGAATTTAATGATATTTTTGGATCAATGCAAACAAAAAAAAAAGAACAACTTTACCATACCACATTTTTTTAAATGACCTAAAGCGCTCTGGAGGTTGTTGGTCATTAAATATTTATGTTAACAGCAACAATAGGTTTCAAAATTTTTTAAAAGTGATTAAGTCGAAGTACACTATTCTTTTTTAAAACCATTAGATCTAGAGTTGAGACTGGCTGTTTTTAATTTTTTGCCGGTTTCAGTACCGTATCATTTATTCTTGATTTTTTTTTAAATTTTAGATCATCGATGTTAATTTTAATTTAACGACTATATTTGCAACAGTATTTAATTTCCTCTTTTCTTCGCCTGAGTAAAGGCTTTATTCTTGCTTGGCTGTATCGTAAAACTTTTTGAGCAGTCGTTCAACTTCAAAAAAACAAGCTTTTTTTCGAACGACTGCAAAAAAAAACTTAAACAGCGATTTATACTCTTCGAATAATTGCAATTTTACTTGTAAACAAATGAAAATCACTAAAATTTACCATTTTGAATCAATACAAAATATACTTTCTTTTCTTTGATTTGAATCTTTTTTTTCGTTTGCTTTTGGTTAATTTTGCTGCTGAGGCTAGCATTGTTTTTAATTTGTTCTTAAATTTCGAGCAAAAATGAGTTTCATGTTCTTCAAAAATTGTGCTTATAAAAAGGGGTATCATTAAGTATGAGCTGTCGGTTTTTTTTTCGGAAGCTTTGCGACTTGTGAATAAGCACGCGTGCGTTCTTTCTTTCTCTCCGATCTAAGCTATTCCCTAAATCTAGCCCTAACATGCACACTCATACACAAGTCACAGAGATTCCGAAAAAAAGCATACGGCTTCTACTTTAACAACACCCATAAAAAGAAGTGTACTTTATTTTTGTCAATTGGCGCTACTCAATATTTTTTTGAAGTGACTTTGCGCAGGGAACATGCACGGTTAAATGAGCAAAGATTACAGTGACGTCACTCGTTTTTGGAAATTTTAATTTTGATTATTATAGTTATAGGTTAGGGTTTAGGTTAGGCTTTGGGTTAGGGCTAGGATTAGGGTTAGTTTTTTGGCAGTGGCTGCTGTTATGGTAAGTAACACTTCACTCGTAGGATAATATTACACAATTTGTAACATTTCAGCAGTGAGATATTTTTACGTGAATTTTGCCACTTACCAGTAGCTCTTGTGATGTTTATTGTGAAGCGACAAGACTGCAAGTGTGTGTAGCATCGTAGAAGGTAGAAGCGCAAGAATAATTATTAAATTAGTGTGTTTTTTTTTTAGGCACATTAGGACTGTAGAACGCATTAGGACCAGTCCTAACAAACCGATACTTTTTTTTAGGACACTATCAAAAGTCAACTCAACTCTAGTTTATATAATTAAAAGTTCAATTGGAATTCAACTAAAATCAACTAATATCTAGTTTTGAATAAAACATTAAATGCGAATTCATGCAGTAATAAATGCAGTACTGGTACTAAACACATCCAACCTAAAAAAAGTTCGAAAGTTTTTTTAAGGCTTTTACAACGTAAATACAATATTTTGATGTTCATAAAGCAACTTTTCGATAAGGTAAGATCGGGTAATTTTGGACAAAAATCTGCTATTTTCGTTCTGTCTGCTTTCTTCTTCAATCAACTCGAAATCTATTGCCTTCATTTGTGCATTTCAATAATGGACTTTAGTATTTTCACACTGGAATATACAAAAAAATCCATTCCTAAAGTACCCTTGAAAGGGTAATTCCGGACATCTACGTATAAAGGCAAAAGTGCAAATTTGATACTCTTTGATAGCATATTTATAAATATTATAAACTGGAATAATATGCTAAGAAGCGTAATTAGGTACTTTTTTGAAAATTTTAATGCACTCCGCCAGACATTTGCGCCAGTCTAGCGCAAAATTAGACATTGCGCCATGTCGATTAAAATGGATAAACCTAAGCCATGGTGATCAAAATTTCCCTTTTAACACCTTCATTGTGGTTGATCGTCAAATAAAGATCTTTATTCTGCAAAATGCGCTTAAATTAACAGCTGTTTTTATTCTAAAACCACTCCAAAATTATATATCACAGAGTCGAGGATTTAATTTGTTTTGTGCCACGCCAACGCCAGATTTATGGATTTATCTGTGATTTTCTGCCGCAAATTGCGGATTTATCGAGTGCAGCTTGTCACTTTTTAATGCATAGGCCTTTTTGTACCTACAGCAATTTAGGCTTTTTTATTTTTTACCCCCAAGCTATCTTCTAAATTGTTTTTCTTCTTTTACAATCATTTCGACTCACAAACTCATATTCTTGCGGATTTTTCTAAGGTAAAATTGGACACGGAGTAGGAATGGATTTAACTTTTTCCAGAAAAATCCAAGTTATGAATCAAAAAACCTAGCAGGAACCTGGTTTGCTTGGAAAACAGGGTGTGAGAGCATGTTTGGGTACTATATAGGACAAATTCATATCTAACCTAATCTGCGAAAAAAAGCAGAGTGCATCTACGCAGAATAATTTTATTAGACATAAAATGAACAAGCAATTATTTAATTACTGATATGATAATCTACATTGATATAGGTAATACAAAAACGCACTAATTGCAATTTTACTTTCATGTCCGGAATTACCCGATCTTACCCTAGTGTAGTAGTAAGTGCAAGCGTCTCCCGATTTCTGCAAACGGATTCAATTTGCTGCAATTGCGATGGCATACTACGCGATTAGGAAGACTCGCGGTGATTATTTTTCGTTCTTTTAGTTTAGAAACTTGCATTCGAGATGGGGTTCGGGCAGCGATGCCACCCTGCGAGATAGCAAATCCAAGTACAAACACAATGCTTTTGATTGCCTTAAATTCAAGCTTTTTTACGACGGAGGTATTTTAGTATAGACCCGTACTGCATTCATTACCGCATGAATTTGCATCTAATTTCTGTTCATAACTAGATTTTAGTTGATTTTAATTGAATTCCAATTAAATTTTTATTTAAATAAACAAGATTTAAGTTGATTTTTGATAGCGTCCTAAAAAGAGTATCGGTTTGTTATGACGGGTCCTAATGCGATCTACAGTCCTAATGTGTCCTAAAAAAAACGTACCGGTACTAATTTAATAATTACGCTTGCGGCTTTTCTCTTCTACGATCCAACACACTCTTGCACTTGCAGTCCTGTCGCTTCAATAAACATCGCAAGAGCTAAGTGGCAAAATTCACGTAAAAATATCTCACTGCTGAAATGTTACAAATTACGTAATATCATCCTACGAGTGAAGTGTTACGTACTGTAACAGCAGCCACAGCCTAGTTTTCTTAGGTTATATTACAAAATGCCTGCGCACATGGAACGTGCGCCAAGCCTTTTCCTATTCTGTATTTTTTTACCAGTCAATACAGTGAACAGTTCTCAATGCAATTCGCTTTTTTCTCAGCAGTCTAATAGTAAACATGCAGACCATTGTTATTGTTAAGTAGCTTGATTATCCAAAAAATTCACTTTAGCTGTTTAGTTAAGAGTGTTTAGCATTTTCATTTTGCCATTAAATTTCTGACTAAAAAAATATCTTGGTTGTTTAAAGACTGCTCCAAAATCTTTGTTAAGTTGGCAAGGAAAATGCGATGTTTTTTTACTCCAGTTATGGTAGGCCTATTCGCTTATCTCCAGATCGATCCAAGCAACTTTAAAGTGAAAATGACGTTACACAGCTCGCAGAGCTTCAGATGCACACGCAAAATTAACCTCTTGCCTTCAGCGAGTATTTTGTTCGTTAGCGCTTCTTAAAAAATTCTCGTTATTAATGCAAGCGAGGAAATTTCTGACATGTGGGGCCCTGATCACTACCAGTAGTAGCCTACTCAGTACTGGTCTATTAGTCCAACAGCAGGTACCAGTAGCATAAGCAACCAGTAGGCCAACTAGTTTTAGTTAAAAAGAGAACCGGTACCAGTAGATTTGGATAAAGGCTAATCAAACGGCCTTCACCAATGATCTGAATAGGCCTATTCATTCATTGTCAGAGGTGAATACAGTACTCCGTAACAAAGCCTTTAAAACTTTTGACTTTACTTCAATGACCTCTGCCTGAACAAATAGGCTATCTGCCTGTCCTATTTTATAAGCCAGCAAGCTAACCTTTAGGCTATTTAGCGCAACGTAACAGTCCCATTGTCTACACAACAAGAATTACCGTATGTCAACAATAATTTAGCCTATTATTCCCTCCAAAGTTCTACAGTTCGATTATTTTGAAATTACTGAGAAACCACGTTGCCACTGAAAAAAAGTAATTTTGTGACTCCGCATTTCGGAAAGGTCGTTGGGCACAAGTTGGAAAGATTTAACATAAAAAAACAAAAGTAAATGAAGCGGAAAACAGACAAATTAGCACTCCAGAGAGTCTAGTTGTATAAGCCGCTAGGAGTGTGATAATCTCCAACAAAAATATGAGACTCCTTAGCCATAGGTTGGCTAGTTAATGGAAAACGTGAGCTTCGTTAACCACATACCCGTTAACAAACTTCATACCTCCGTTAAAGTTAATTCATTATTTTCAACTTTAATAAACGGAAGTTAATGAAGTCCGTTAATTCGTTAACATTTTGAGTGCAATTTACATTTCTTTTTATTCACTCCCTTTTGGAACACGTAATGACACTTCTGAGCTGATTGTAAGGAAAAATTTATTGCTTGGTGGTCTTTTTGTGTTTTGAAGTTACATTTTAGTTTACAGTCCAATCTAATTTCAAGATAAAAATAAGTTCAAATGTACTAACGAAGCTGCGATCGGAAAATCTTTGGAAATTGCGAACAGCTATGACTAATAGACCTATGAGGCTGCAACCTAATATTCGCCACCAGTAGCGTACGCAGGATTTTGAAAAGGGGAGGCCATGCCTCAATTTTGTTCACTTTTCTATGCAATTTTTGCAATCCTGGCGACCCAAAGGGAGGGCATGGCCCACCCCTAAATACGCCCCTGTTCGCCACAAAAAGAGATCCTTTTGTGGCGTGTCAAAAGGGAGCGCGCTCCGATTGCGGTTAACCGGCTCGGTTGTACAACCTTTGAGCTGCTATGATCTGTTGACTTATAAAGCTATCGGTTCCAATTATCTTTCATTTGTGGTTACTTCCATGCTAGTTTCCACATCGCCACTGGATGAAGCAGGAACTGCGACACTTTCTTCGCTTTTTCTTCTATAAAACTCGTGCTAACACGCTACAATTGTTACCGGTGGAAACTGGTGTGTACCGGTACAATAAACGAATGGTGCAAAAAATTAACGATAAAAACCGTAACGTAAGTTAACGAAACTTGGAAGTTAATTTTGTTCGTTAGCATAGAAAAAACTTTTTAACAAATTAACCATAGGTGGGCACAAGTCCGTTAATCCGTTAATAACGTAGCTAACTTTTTCATTAACTCTTTAATCCGTTGAAAAGTTTTTTCATGTTAACGGACTAAATTAACTTCCGTTAAGTTCTGTTAACTTTCGTTGAGGTTTTTATCGTTAATATCTTGCATTAGTTATTTATTGTACGGGTACAGACCAATTTGCACTGGTAACACTTGTTGCGTATTAGCACGAGTTTTATAGAAGAGAGCGAAGAAAGAAGCTCTTTTTTGTGGCAAATAATAACCTGCAGCCTCATAGGTCTATTAATTATCGCTGTTCACAATTTCCGAAGGTTTTCCGATCGCAGCTTCGTTGTGCATTTGAACTTAATTTTATCTTGAAATTAGAGTAGACCGTAAAATGTAACTTCCAAAACACAAAAAGACCACCACAGCAATAAACATTTCCTTACAAAAGCTCAACAGCGTCGATACATGCTCTAGAAGCGAGTGAATAAAACGAAAGGTAAATTACACACGAAATGTTAACGAATTAACGGACTTCATTAACTTCCGTTAGTTAAAGCTGAAAATAACGGATTAACGTTAACGGAGGTGTGAAGTTTGTTAACGGACTAGTGGTTAACGAAGCTAACGTTTTGCATTAACTTGCCCGCCTATGGAATTAACGCGTTAATGAAAAAGTTTGCCCCCAACTTTGTCTTTAGCTCTTCATGGACAGTTTTGTTGTAATCTACAGAAGTACTGGATAGGTAAGCAGTAGCGTAGCCAGGGGAGGGGGTTAGCCTACAATATGTCAACCAATATTCAGAAAAAGAAAAATTCCAAGTTTTAACTCTTTTGATATTGTCTTTAGCTGTCAAAAATAAAACCCACAAATCAGTCAAAACTTTAAAAAATTGCCAAAAATGCGTAGTCAATTTTAATCGCTTGTTGAAAAATGCTAAACAATAAACATATTTCATAATTTTCATCAAAAAGTATATAAGCTTAGGAATAGGGATGGGGGAGCTATTCAGTATTAGTTATTTACCAATTACTTCTCTCAAACAGGGATGTGGAAGCGGTAATTTTGAATCGCTTCCACTTCCACCACTTAATGACGTAATTTTTGCTTAAAATTTTTTTATCTTAAATTTTTTGGCAAAAACTTTTTTCAGTAACGTCAAAATAAAACAGCTTTGCTATCATTATCTTAAAAATATATTCGTATAGAACCAAATTATATAATTGTATTCAGTGGTTGGTCATCGTAAGGATTTGCGCATGGGGATAGTCAGAAATTCGGATTTGCAACAGCCCTGAAGCGAGAAGTCCAATTAATCGCGTGGTCGTTATGTTTCAGCTAATGCAAATTTCTCTGAACATTCACCCAGAAGTTTAAAATAATGAGTGATTATTTGGGGTCTGGGGACGGATTTCCCATGCGCTCGGGATAAGAACTTGTTTCAATTGAATCTGCGATGTCAAGCGCAAGTCTTTACTTGGTTATAATTATTAGTAGCCCTGAGGCGAAGCATCCTCATTTTCAGAATTTTGTTAGCTCCAAAATTTTATTGGGAACGAGTGTATTTATAATACAGTTAAACGAAAAAAACATTGTACTTCGCTGTCATAAAAAAACATTTAACCGATCAGTGGTCGAGTGAATAGATCTGCAACTGAAATGGTAGATTCGGGTTCGATTCCATGTCGGGTCAAACCAAAGACTATAAAAATTGGTATGCTCAGCTTCCCTGCTTGAAGTTCTGCAATTAAAGGGACAGTGTGAAGCCTCTGCAGTGTGTGGTAAACAGGTGGCAGCTTGACTCCAAGACCGAAAGGTTTCTTCGCTGCCTCCTGGCCAAAGCAATTTCGTGAATAAAATGCAAGTACAATTACACTTACATTGCAAGAATTATGCGGTTACACACAATACCATATTACAATAACTCTTGTCGCAAACGATACTTAGCAGGGGCGCAGCTAGCATTTTAACATTGAAAGGGACCCAAATTTCAGCGGTACAAAAAAGTGTGTCTTTAAAAAAAAAGGTGTTCGAGCGAGGAAAAAGCTTGATTTCCTCGTATTTGGTGCTTGACCTTGAAGACTTTAAAAGAGTGCGAGGCGCTGGGCAATTGGCCACTTTGCCCATTGGATAATCTGGCTCTCAAGAGCGCAGTGTACTGCTGATGTATAGTGGTTACCATCGGTGGGCACAAGTCCGTTAATCGTTAATCCGTTAATAACGAAGCTAACTTTTTCATTAACTCGTTAATCCGTTAAAGTTTTTTGATGTTAACGGACTAAATTAACTTCCGTTAAGTCTTGTTAACGGACTAAATTCACTTCCGTTAAGTTCTGTTAACTTCCGTTAAGGGTTTTATCGTTAGTTTCTTGCACCAATCATTTATCGTACTGGTACAAACCAGTTTGCACTGGTAACACTTGCTGCGCATTAGCACAAGTTTTATAGAAGAACGCAAAGAAAGGAGCTCTTTTTTGCGGCAAATAATAAGCTGCAGCCTCATAGGTCTAATTGCTGTTCGCAATTTCCAAAGATTTTCCGATCGCAGCTTCGTTAGTGCATTAATTGAACTTATTTTTATCGTGAAATTAGATTAGGCAGTAAAATGTAACTTCCAACACAAAAAAGACCATCATAGCAGCAAATATTTTCTTATAATCAGCTCAACAGCGTCAATACGTGTTCTAGAAGCGAGTGAATGAAAAGAAATCTAAATCACACGCAAAATATTAACGAATTTACGGACTTTATTAACTTCCGTTAATTAAAGTTGAAAATAACGGATTAGCGGTAACGGAGGAGTGAAGTTTGTTAACGGACTAGTGGTTAACGAAGCTAACGTTTTGCATTAACTTGCCCACCTATGGTGGTTACTGGTAACGATACAACACCGCTAAATAAACAAAATGTCGTTATAGTCGAATGCATTCAAGTCTACTACAGTTCAGGTCACCGCAAGGCCAGAAATCTGCAAGGGGGGCGGAGCCTTTATCCGCTGGAGGCAATTTGGGGTCTGGGAGCAAAGCCTTCAGCCGCCGGAGGCACGTAGGTCTGAGGGGCGGAGCCGTCAGCGCTCGAAAATTTTTGTATTTTTTGCAAAAATAACTTAATTTTGGGCCTATTTGATAAAAATTAATGCTATTAAAACGCGGCATAGAAATTAGAAGTGCAAAAACATAGTTGCATAAATGGGCTATGAGGGAGGTACCTATTGCTAAAATTTAAGTTGTCTTATTTACAAGCTAGTAAATCATAAAATCCGATAGGCTCTACTGATGATTCTTTAAAACTCTCAACGAGTAATCTATCGTCTGTATTTTGTAGAGAAAGGTATAATTAAGGGGCTAATGGAAGGAAGTTTATAAGAAGTGAGTGGTAATAAACTAGTGCTGAATGCCCCCTCCTCCCATTCCTGAGCTTATATATAATTTTTTTTTAATGAAATCTATATTAAGCAGTTTTTAATGGGCGATCAAATTTGATTGTCAATTTTTGGCTATTTTTGAAAGTTTTTTTTGATTTATGAGTTTATTTCTGACGAATTAGCCATGCCCCTCCCCCCTAAATACACTTTTCAAAATATGATTTAAAAGACAGTTTCAGAAGTGCTAAAAACGTGTTATTTTCCTTAATCTGCATTTTGGTCGGCAAACCAATGGGAGGTGAGGGGGCTAGAGCCCCTCCCCCGCGCCCCCTGGCTACGCTACTGATTCAGGCGAAGTCTTGCAATGAATTGAGAAAAAAGAAAAAGCTAAACAAATTCAAATTAAGCATTGAAAACAGCGTTCCTAACAAAAGCCTAGCGTTTAAAAACACATAAAACAATGACACAGTGCTAAGATAGTTAGGTCTACCCTGCTCCTGAGCAACTATGTTATGAAGACAGTCAAATTGCAGTCACCTACTTGAGATCACTCATAGCTAACTGTTACGTACGAGTATGTCGAAAATGTTGGGGGGAACCGATTAATTTTTTCAAATATTGGGGGGGACTGGTACACTGGTTCCCAGACTTGGGATATATTTGTAATTTAAAATAAAATACGTACTTGAAATACAAAATACTGCATTTTGTATTTAAATGCAGTTATTTTTATGTATTTTGTATTTAAATACATTTGGAGAGTATTTTGCTTAGGTCTGCTGGATCCCGACCCTATCTGCGCCCCTGGTACTTAGTAATAATTAAGACAAGCATTACAACGTCATGTTTAAAAGTAATGTAATATTAAACTTCGCGAAACGTTATGATGCTCTCTTTGTTTGCTTTTCAAGATTCTATTGTCGCAGAGAAATAAATTAAAATGCTGGAACTGAAAACTTTATTTTATGTTGCTGAATGCTGTTTTATATGAACATGGTCAGAGTATGGCCAAAAAAATGGGCAAAGCCCAATCTAAAAGTATTTTTGAGAATATCTTGAAAGTTTAGGACTAAAATACAGAATTTTTGAACACTTACCGGTATAATTTTAGAACCGAGTTGGTTAGCTAACATGGTTCATCTTTGAGTCCATAGAAGTGGGGTTGTCCAGGATGTAAGTGAACCACAAACCTAAAATGTTTCTTTGCAAGTAGTGATCGATCAAATATTCACTTTTCGTCGTAATTAAAAAAAAAAAAACTGCACATTTAAGTTTGACGTTCGATATAGGTAAATGGCCAAAGTGAAAGTGGTTTTACCACTTGCAGCTTCCGCGAAAGTTTGCCGCTTCCACCACTTCCGCTTCTACATCCTTGCTCTCAAATCTCGTTCCAGTAGTCCCCCCCAATTATCTTTCTCCATAAACAATGGACGAAATACTTTACTCCTTGCAAGTTTTATTGAACTATAGGTTTTAATAATTTACCAGCTATTTACCATCGGTGGGCAGAAGTCCGTTAATCGTTAATAACGAAGCTAACTTTTTCATTAACTCGTTAATCCGTTAAAATGATTTTTCATGTTAACGGACTAAATTAACTTCCGTTAAGTGCTGTTAACGGACTAAATTAACTTCCGTTAAGTTCTGTTAACTTCCGTTAAGGTTTTTATCGTGGATATCTTGCACCATTCATTCATCGGACCGGTACAAACCAGTTTGCACTGGTAACACTTGTTGCGTATTAGCACGAGTTTTATCGAAGAAAGTTCTTTTTTGTGACAAATAATAACCTGCAGCCTCATAGGTCTATTAATTATCGCTGTTCACGATTTACAAAGATTTTCTGATCGCAGCTTCGTTGTGCATTTGAACTTGTTTTTATCTTCAAATTAGATTAGACTGTAAAATGTAACTTCCAAAACACAGAAAGACCACTTCAGCAATAAATATTTCCTTAGAATCAGCTCAACAGCGTCAATACGTGTTCTAGAAGCGAGTGAATAAAACGAAAGGTAAATTACACACAAAATGTTAACGGATTAACGGACTTTATTAACTTCCGGTAGTTAAAGCTGAAAATAACGGATTAACGTTAACGGAGGTGTGAAGTTTGTTAACGGACTAGTGGTTAACGAAGCTAACGTTTTGCATTAACTTGCCCACCTATGCTATTTACCATTAGCCACCTCCCACATAGCCCATTTATGCAACCAGAGTAACCATATTTTTGCAGTGGTAATTCTTATTACGTTGGAGTGTGACGCTACAGAAGCCTCCAAATTTGGTGGTTTTCGTAGATTTTAGGTAACGACCTTTTACAAGAGGGCCCTTTTCTCGGGGAGCAAATTGACCCCTCTCCCGTCAGCTACACCAGTGGCCACTACAGCATTTAACGTTAACAAAGGGCCCGTACGGCGTAAATATTCGGCGTAGGCAATGGAAATGGACAATAATCACTACCCCATTTTTGCCTTATATTTTAAAGGGGGTGAAGTATTCAGCCAATTCCGGAAGTTCACAATGGCTAAAATCGCAATATAATTTATCAAGTTTTTGTTTTGGGGCTACAGTTGCAAAAATACTCAACAATTACAAAGATATTCTCCTTAACACTTCTTGGAAAACCAGAGTTTCTTCTCTAAGCCAGAAAAATGGGTCGTCTCGAAACCAGAATTTCCAGAAAAAGCGGTCGTTTACCAAAACTGGATTGGTCACAAACTATTAAAGGACGGGTAAATTCTAAATTTTATTATTATTCAATCTCTCTTTTGCCATGGAAATTCAGGCTAAGAACAAACTCAGGGTTTCCAAAAACTTTAAAGGGGGATATAATAATAATAATAATTGCAATATATATATGGGCGATCGCAGCTCCAAAAGGTGACAAAAAATTTCAAAAATGGCATTTTGATTTCAGGTATTGTAAACTACCGGAATAGGTTGGATGCTTAACCCCCTTGCCTTGACCGTAGACAAAAAACGCTGTGGTCAAGCTGCCCATCAGTATAAACTCTTGATGCTAAACAACACAAGCAGGAAAGGTGTAAATTCTGGTTGTGCATGATTTAACAAGACCACGAATATTATAGATAATTTTCACCCAAGATAACTGCCTCATCTAACTTACATCCATTACGATTATCTCGGCATTCGGTAAACAACATTAAGCATTTACTGTATTTTTATTTACACAATATGTTGCACAAGGTTACATTTACTACACATAAAAACTACAAAAAGTACCGGTAAAACAGTTAACAAAAACAAAGTCTAATTTCATAAATAACTTTAATGCGTTAAGTTTTTGTGTAGCACGAAGTAATTAAATTCGATTTTTTTGGCGGTAGATTTTCTGCATCAGCACCGAAGCGTGCGAAACGTTTCCATGATAACCAGGAAATAGAGCATAGTTATTAGTCACCACTAATAGCATAAAGCACCGTAACTTCAGATGAGGTACCCCAACATTAGTTTTCTATGAGATTGCCCAGGGTTAGATATCCCTTGAAACTGCCTCAGAAAAGTTGGTTTTGAGCCGAATCGCTCCGACGGTGAATGCAAAAATAATAAAGACCGAAATAATCTGTAAAACATTTTTCCAACAGAAACCTGATACTGCAGGACAAAACAACCCCGGGACCGGTACATATAATAATAGCACAGTGAAAACACTTAAATAGCAACGCTTGTGGGCCTGTGATCCTAAACAGTGGTTTCGTGCAAAGTGTTATACTTAAGAATAAAGCACCTCAAATATATACATGCGTAATCGGACTGTTCTACACATACTTCAGATTTATTAACGCTAAAGGCACTTTCTACACAGTGCGTAAAATCGTGAGCGTACAAGCGTATCCTTAGTATATTTTAAACAGAAATTTAGCACGCCCGGTATCACCTTACCTGCGTACAAACTACCAGTTGGTTAAAATAAACTTAACATAAGCTCGCACGCTCGCGATTTTAGTGCAGTGCAGACCGGGCCAAAAACTTGGTAAAATTTTTGTCCGAAATTCCTTGGTTATGTTGATGTCTATAGAAAATAAGTGGTATCTAGATCGTTTTTAATAATATTCACTTGTAGTAAAGTATAGTTAGACAGTTACTCGTTAGCAACAATGAACAAACTAATGCTCATTGCAATCTACTAAAGTACTCAAACCAAAATTATAGGAATTGATCTGACCAAGTGATTTTTGTTGTTTTGTGGCTTAGTTTGATAACGTTTCGAGGCCAGGCAGACGCATTATTTTGTTAATAACCGCTTACAAATTTATATATTAAGTGTAACCAACCAATTTGCTTTTTTGTGTATTTTGATAAGAAACTTCTCTTCTGATGATCCCGTAAGGATCATCAGAAGAGACTTCTTTATCAACATACATAAAAAAGCAAATTGATTGGTTTGATTATTTGGAAACCTTATTACTTGAAAATCTTAAAAATAATTTATTTTATTCACTGGCAAATTTGATTATTTGAACACCCTTAACAGTCTGTTTCACCCATCAAAAGTTTTCAAATAATCAAATTTGACAGTGAATAAATTTTAAACCTGAAGTGCAAATTTTGTTTTTTGTGTATGCTAATTTTCTTTATGTATTTGTACATCATCTCCCAAAGGGGTTTGGGGGACTGTGATCAAGTCAGATTATTATTCCTTTTTTTTTTCAAAATCAAGGCAAAAAACAAGTAAATAAAACATAATTGGGACCAATCGTTTCCAAAATGTATCAGTCTCAAACTTTCGTTGACCGTACGAAAAAAATGCTTACTAATAGGCACTGTGCTCTTCTGCAGGCAAGGCTTTAAATAGGTTGTAAACCTGTGATTAAGAGGTGTGCTACTTGCGCAATGTGTACCTCGGTTGACATGCATTATTTTGTACAGTTTGCAATACATCAAAGAAGTATACAATAACCTTGCATCTCGCGGTAATTTGCTACTACTAGGCTGCAACAAAAATACTGAAATTAAAATATACTAATTAAAAATAACAATTTGTGAAAACTCGTGAACTTCGTGAAATTTGATTGTTCTTTTTTATTCCGGGTTCTCAAACCTAAAAATAAACGTTCATCAACACTTGAGTAAAAGCCAAAAAGACATGTGATTCCTGAACAACTTTTTCAAGCAAGCAATAAAGGTTCAAAAGTTGTACTATGCCAAAATCAAGTCAATTTGTTGTTTATTTTTCAAATGAAATCTTTCGTTATACTCGCTGTATTGCGCCAAAGCGTGTAAGGAGTTGGCGGGGCCCATCTATGCGTCATTGCGCCCGGGCAAAACAGCTCCTTTTGAAGAAATGTCGCACGGTGGCGAGCCGATGGCAACACTGCATTCGATTTGACCAGCCCGAGATTTGAAAATCAGACCTCCCGCTCTAGAGATGAACGCGTTACCACTCGACAACCTGGCCGGTCCAACATAACAGAGAATTAATGTTCAGAAATACTTCAATAAGATTTTTACTTTGAGTATTGCAAAACAGGGATTCAAACTCGATCGATTTTTATTCGAGTTCAAAGTTCAAGTTTGGTCCATTTTACCAAACTCGAGTTCTTCAATCACCGCCAGTTGGTCGAGCTGTAACGCGTTCGTCTCTAGAGCGGAAGGTCTGAGGTTCAATCTCGGGCCGGTTAAATCGAACACAGTGTTGTCAACGGCTTGCCACCGCTGCGACATTTCTTCGAAAAGAGCTGTGTTGCCCAAAGACGCCGAAATGGGCCCCGCCAACTCGTTACACGCTTCGGCGTTATACAGCGAGCGTAATAAAATATTTGATTTTTGATTAAGTTCAATTTTAAGGTCAGCAAAAATATCAAGTTTTTAGAGTTTAGGCAGACAAAAATATTGATTCTACTTGCTCACTGCCGGTGCTCATCGCGAATAAAAAGAAGTGAACTATTTCGCTTATACAGTAGCGGCTGAATCATCAAAAAATATTTCACAGATTGATCAACTAAGATATTTCTTTTCGACAATTTTTTAATCTTTAAATTTCTTCTTAAGTAACTCGAACAGTTTTAATTTTTTTGCTCTAAAAGAGTTAAAAATTATTTTTTCGCGTTCAAGTTTAGCAAAACATTTGAGTTTGTTTAATTTGCAGCCCCGATTGAAAGGGAGTCGTGAAGAACTTGATGTAAAATGACGCAAACATGTAATGAAAAATTTGCTGTCCAAAAAAAACTATTTCCAAAGTGCATTTTGTCGTAAACCTTTTTGTCACCCAAAACTCGACAACAAATTCCTCATTTTGTTGCTAAGCAACAAAAATTTGACGTTGCTAGCAGCAATTGCAAAAATTTGACGTTGTTTATCTCTCCATCTACTCGCACGCCCACATGTTGTCATCAGATGTACTTGAAAAAAAAATTTCATCATTATTTTTCAAGAAATGTTAGTAAAACTTACTGTTGCAACCGCTTTCTCAAGGTTTTAATTTGCTCATTTTTGCTACCCAACATTTCACGAAGATTTTTGTACGCTCCCGTCTCGCGAAATTTCTTGTCCAATTCTTTCTCGGTCATTTCAAGTTGCTCCTGCATTAGTAGAATGTTAAATCACGAAAACAGCATAATTAACCCATTACAGTAGTAGCAAACTCGAAACAATACTAAATTATAAAAACATATGGTAGTAAGTACCGTACTTCTATAAATGGATTTAGATTTGCACGATGTTCGCTTTTTTTTCAACTCTTTTCTAACCGAGCCTTTTCTTTTAACACTGGCTATTTGACCAAACTCTTAAACCAAAAGTTTTAATATGTTAGCGATCTTGTAGTTGTTTTTATTTTTGTGAATAAAAGTTTTATTACAGTAATTTCAATCTCTACCTGTACTTTGAGCATATTTTGCATAGTCTCGGCCAATTGGGCGGAGAGTTTGTCGTTTTCAGCGCTTCGAGATGCAACATCAGTCGACAATTTTGATTTCAAACTGCCCAACTTTGCTTCTAATTTTTTCAGTTCGTCTTCATTCTGCAACACAGCAATAAAAGACGATTGTTAATGGCCTTTTTTTAAGGAAGTCCGACCCTCTTTGTCCTCTTTGCTTTAATATTCTTTAATCAATTCACTGGCCTTTTTATTGTTGTCAAATACGTTTAGCACAAATACGTTCTGTTTTTACAATTATCAAAACAGGGCAAGCGATAAAAATTGGGTATAATTGCTAAACATTAAAGAGATACTGCTCGAGATCGGTTTTATTGAAGAAATGAGAACTATTTGAGATTATAAAAAGATTTCCCAAAGCTTGTTCCATTATTTTCCTTTTTTGTGAAAATAGATTCAATCTGTTTGAATCCGTAACATTGGCAACCCTGCGTTTCGAAATATTGAGATACCAGAAAATGATGACTTTGCAAAATTTCTTGTAGAATATCAAACATTGCGTTGCTAATTCTGCATAAAATTTTGCACAGTCATCCTTTTCTGATGTCACACAATTTGAAACGCAGGGTTGCAAATGATACGGAGCCAAATGGAATAAATCTATTTTCGCAAATAAAGGGATCCGTGGACCAAGGTTTGGCACCTCTTTATTACCTCAAGTACAATAGTTCCAACTACTGCAATAAACCGATTTCGAGCAGTATCTCTGTAAGTGACAATCTCACCGGATTCCCTATGTACGTTAAAAAATACAGCACAAAATAAACATTCTTTTTGCATCAACTTACGCCTTTTGCTACCACGGGCTTTACGCCCAGTTCCTTAAGCTGTTTTTTCAGGTCTTGGTTTTCTTTTGATAAGAGAGTTAAATGTTCGCTCATAGTTTTATCATCTTCTTGAAATTTTTCGTTTTCAGTTTGCAATTTTTCAATTTGCTACAAAATTGATAAAAAATGGTGATTGAACTTTTACTACCCAGTTAATAACTAGTGTGGTCAACTCGGCCAGAGAACTCAAAGGGATAGTGACATGCTTTTTCGGGTTCAATCGAACGTAGACATCAAACAAATCAAGTCTGCACATTGACATTTATACTATTCGGTACCTTGCTCGTAATTTTAGTCTGCCTAGGAGTTTTTAATATTATTTTGAGCTGTAATCCTACTCCTATTGTGATGACTAAAATGGGTTTTGTCCAGGTTGCTGTTGGAACACATGTCTGCACATAGTTGTAAGTCGGCCCGGGGTTTTCGAATCGGGTTCGGGCTTAAGAACAGCAAAATGTCGGACTTGTTTCTGTGGATTCTCGTACATTGAATTTGCTGCTTGTTCAAAGCCACCCAAACAGAGATTAGCATCGTAGGACGCAATAACGTGACCACAGTGCGAATTGAACCCAGATCACGCAATCAGGGTCGTCGTAAACACCCCTTTATCCTCTCGACCACGCTGCCAATTAAAAACGATTAGCTAGCTAGGTTGCGGTCCATGAAAATGCTGATTGAGATAGGTCAGATCGTTTTCTCAGTGACTAGTTCTGTTTCACTATGAACCAGCTGCTGTGCTTAACTATTAAAGCTTACCCGTTGAAGCAAGGCAACACCGCCAGTTTCGTTTTGAGGTGCTATTGTTTGCTTTATAAAAACTGGTGCAGTATTTCCTTGCCCATCGGTTTCTCGTTTTTCAAAATCTGCAACTTTTTCCAAAAGTTCTCTGCAAATTTAAAATTGTCACAAACAGTAGTAAAGATTAACTGAAAATCAAATAATCACGCTTCAGCTTTGATCTAGACGTTGACTTGTTCAAATCAGATACATAAATAAAACGGAGCGATTTTACGTTATTTAAATAAGAACTGAAGACTTCTAGACACAACGAAACCAATTTAAACGTTTTGAATTTTTAAGGTAGCCTACATTTTCAAAACATCTAACTTTTAAATCGTTGCTCCATAAACCTTTCAAAGTACCGTAGTTATGTCTGCCACGTCTGAGCATTTAGCCCTAAAAATGTCAGAGAAGAGTAAAATCAGTCATAATGTTTAAAAAAAACAAACTAACTTATGCTTTTTTCAAAAACAAAACCAGTAAATTTAGAGTCGAGACAAGTCGTTCTTAAATTTTGTTGGAGAATAAAGTGACAAATGCACCAATGCTTAGATGAAACATCTTTTGGTATAAATCATGATTCTAGAAATAGTCTTTAGAAACACCACAAAAACTCTTGTTGGGTACAGATTACTTAAAACTGCATCGTATTAACTAACTCAAGTTCTTAAATACTTTTTCAAGTCATGGCGGGCATTGTTCTTAACTTATGAGCAAAAATGAGGCTCAGGTTTTTATAAAATAAAAAGTGAAATCACGCATATTCATGAAAGGTAAAAAATATCGGTGCTTCATTAGAGTTACAATAAACCGCCCACACGGTGGGTCAAGATGCGGCTATTGTCTTGATTGGGTAATGGGTACCCATTAGCACTGGTCGCCCATGCGGTGGCGGGGTGAGAAAAAAAGAGTAATTTTTTCTCTGCCGGTTTATCCAGTGTAATATTGCCACAAGCACCATGTTCTCGAGCCTCTTATGCCAAGGAAAAAGCCGGGCTGCTGCAAACAACCAACTATTCAGGATCAAAAATACCTGTTTTCAAGTTCTGACATGTCTGCGGAAAGCTTTAAGTGCCATTTTTCAGCTTGCGATAAGAGTTGACGTAACAGCAGAACGCTTGTATGACTGGAATGTAATAACTCGGACTCCATCTCTGCTCGAACTGAGTCTAATAAACCTTCAAGTATTTCATTTATTTCATCCAAGGTGTAAGTGTTATCGTAAAGTCTAAAAAACAAAAATCAAACCTTCAACTATAATCACAAAAAAGCAAATTGAAAACTGAAAACTTCGCAATGTTTAACGCTTCTCGAAAAAATTTTTTATTTCAATCATAAATTCGCTCTACAAATTAATTTACAAACGGTCCAGTTTGCCTTTATTTGTCCAGTCCAGTTTGCTCTACAAATTAATTTACAAACGGTCCATTTTTCAATGCAGCGATTGAGACAATCGTGTTACACAAAGGTCGTTCGGCAACAAGACTCTACTAAGTCCGGAAATATTATCAATAAGCATCAAATGACTGCACTTTGATTTGATTTTCTGAAAGTTGATCTTCGATTCTAGGTTCAGTCTACTACGCGTAAAATCGTGAGCGTATGCTTACTTTGTTTTAACCAATCGGTTGGTAGCTTGGCTGTTAAGGCGGTACGCTGAGCGAATCGAATTTCTGTTCAAAATAAACTTAAAATACGCTCGTAGACTCACGATATTACACCCAATGTAGACCTGGCCTAAGGTGAACAACAAAAAAAATTGATTATCTGAAAAGTTTTTAACACTTTAAAAAATGGTCAAAAATACCTGGTGTCTTTCACATCTTGAAAGCAAAGATCGACAGCTCTCAATCGCTGATACCTCTTATAACGACAAAACCTTATGAAATTCAGGGCTTGGAGAACATGATGATCATTTAATCCAAGTTCAGACTAAAAATATATTTCAATTAACTCCACCCAATCATCATCATACCTTGTTGCATCTAAACTTCAAACATTACAAATGCACAGGTGTAATTACAAATATTACCGGTACATCTTTTTACCAAGATGCCGTGGCCACAGGATATGAAGGAACCTTGCAGTCTTTGAGTCAAGCTGCCGCATGCCCACCTGTCTACCACACCATGCGGTGGCTTCACAGTTCACACTGCCTCGTTTTAATGCTCAAAATCAAGCAAGGAAGCTGTGAATACCAATTTTTGTAGTCAAAGGTTTGACCTAACCAGTGACAACCGTTCAAGAAGAGACACTCAATCCACCCGACCACTGATAGGTGTAGAGCTTGCTTCTGTTAAATCTTGTTTGAACTGCACTTGCTGTACTATGGCGACACATACAGCAAGTAAGCATGGTTCGTCTCCACATCATTGCAACACGACTTCAAAGCTTTTTGCAAAATGTTGCAGCACTGTGATAGGTAGTGGCAAGATGCACCAAAACTTGTGTTCTAATTTGGCTCATGTGAACAAAGTGACTGAAAAAACTCCTACTCCAAAAAGCACTACATGGTAATCTACTTTAATTGGGAGTACTTTGCATTCTTGCAACATCAACTATTAGAATAAATCAGAGTAGTCCCTAGGTAAATGTGGTGACAACTATCAAGTTAGGAAAGCAATCGTATTTGCTCCTAACACACGCAACTTGTCTTGCTTGTATTGTAATCACAATTCAGCTTTGAGCAATTTTCAATATTCTAACTGAAGTGCATTAAATTGAACACTATAAACCTAAATATTAATTAATGTACAGTATACCGTATTTTTCAGACCATAAAGGTATACTTAAAATACACACAATTTCTACGAAAGTGAAGGTGTGCCTTATATGTGAGGATCAAGATATGCTCTCTTTCCCTTCATGACTTAATCCAGAGTTATTAATTGGAGCTTTATTACACTTTTTGAAGCTGTGTAGTGTGTAAGTTGTATTTAATTTAGTGGGCCTTATATTTCAGGGTGCCTTGTGTAAGAAACTAAAAGCCATAAAGGCCATTTATTGATACTGCGCCTCATAGTCTGAAAAATGTGGTAATATTGACATGTAGTGTGTAGACCAGGGGGCGGCAACCTTTTGAACTAGTGGGCCACAATCAGTCCAAACAAGGTTCCAGTGGGCCGCCACCATTCTAGCGGACCAAAAAAGGAAGGTCTCTGCCCAAAATTCAGGCCTTTTTTTGGTCGAATTCATGGTGAAGATCAAAATAAAAACTTAAGTCTTCGCCAAAAATTCAAAAAACAAGGGAGAATCATTTCGGCGGTTTGTTGCTGCATATCTATCATTGAAAAAACGAAAAGGTCACGGGCCAGATGACAATAAAAGGTCACGGGCCAGGTGAAATGCCTTGGTGGGCCATATCCGCCCAGCAGGCCGTACGTTGAGGACCCCTGGTGTACACCATATGCTATATATCATTATCGACAAGCTTACCATTTTTGACAAAATTAAAGATGGCTTTAGGCATTCAAATACAGAGCAAACTTTTTAAACACCTGGTCTAAATATCTGAAAACAACAAGACATCAGCAAAATTATCTAGCAAAAAAGAAAAACAAACATAAACAGCATTACAGTACATCACAACAAAACTAACAATCTTCTTGGAAAACACTCAATTTATAATTTTACTCAAATAGCAAATTCAAGCTTTTCAGTGTATTAGTGCGCAAACAATTAATTAACACATCACTAAATTTTTATTTGAACTAAATTCATATAGTTCAAATATTCTCTCCAATTTTTAGTATATACATACTTAATTACTTAGGTAATAGATAAACACACTGTCTTTCATAACCGACTCTTAACATTTTAATTGATTTTGCTTTTTTGACAGACATAAATTTATCAGATCACTGAAGAGCTCTATCCTACGAATTGAGGTATTGCATGCACATATACATAATGGCTAAATTAAAAATCAAGCAACTTCTTATGAAAAGTGGAACAAGAACAATTTTGTAGGAAGATTTCCAGATAAAATTTTTGGTAATTATGCATAAATTTTTAAAAAATTCCACTTGAATCACTTTATGCAAAATGTGTCTCAAAATATAAAACTATATATAACACTCAAAACCTCAAATTTTAATGACTCTTTCATTTTGCAAAAAGTTTAATACCAACAAAACTATCAGTTGTTTTTAGACTTTTATAAGTTTTCTGATTTACAGGTTTTTCCATCAAAACATGATGAAGGAAAACCAACGGTTGAAAGATACAAAACATTATGGATTGCACAAAACCAAAGATTATGTTGTGTTTCGCACAGTACATATTGCCACTTCTACGTCCAGAAATGTCAGCATAAACACAAAAAGGGTTCATATAATTTGCAAGCAAATATTACATCCAATATTAGCATTGATAACAATCTGCTATTGAGTCAGTACCACTAACTAATTCAGTAATTCCAGTACAAATTTACCACATTCAACAACTTTTGGTGTTTGAGAATAAATAGCGGTGCCAGTTGAAACATTAGATTTGAGCTTAATACTGGAAGCCATTTCCTGAGCAGATTCATGTCCATACAAAAGTGTACCCAATGAAACTAAAAATCGAAACATAGCTTCAGTACCTAATAAAGCTGCAGCATCAAGGTAAGCAGAACAGACTTCTAAGCAGCGAAAACGCATTTTCTCCACTGATTGGCTTGATGTAGTGGCAGCTGCTTTATCATTGAAAGCTACAGCAAAGTTAATTAGTAGAGTTGAAATTGCTACCATCAGATTGTTATTAGCATTACTAGTTGGCACAAGATTTGATATAGAAGACATGATTATATCAAATGATTCTAGCAAAAATGATTGGCCTCCCACAGAATTAAATAAATTGCACAAAATTCGGACAGCCAAAAGCTTATTCACATTCACAGATTCTGTCTGCAAATGACTCAACAAAAGTGTTATTAAATCTCCTTCTCTCATGGCACATGCAAGTTCAAAAAAATCCTTGTGTGCTGCTAAGGCACAGCGAAACAAATCAAGAGCTGGTAAAACCAAAGAATCATTCCACGACAATGCAGCCCACAAAGTCTGTGATCCAATTTGAATTGATTCTGCACTAGAAATAAGGCTCAAAAGAGCTTTTAAATTCAATATGTTTTCGTTTGTCAAAGTAAACTTTGCTTCTTTTGCATTTGCACTGAGTTTATTAAACATTGAAGCAGCATTCTGTGTTTCAAAGAAAATAAAGCCAAATTTCGGAAAGTATTTGTTCTCATTTGAGAGCATCTTTTTTGTTTTAGGAGCGCTAGGCTGATCATCATCAGTGGGAACATATCGAGATGGATTTAACATTGGGTCATGAAGCTTTGCAGAATTGACACCATAGGTAGTACCATTGGTACTGGATCCTGGTACATAGCGACCAGCACCAGTAAATGGGTCAAACTTTCCTTGCGGTTTGGCAGAGTCACTAGAACTAGGCATATATCTGCCTTGGCCAGTGAAAGGATCAGTAGATTCAACTGAAGGGGCTAGAGCTTGGGCTCCTTTAGTATTGTCAATAATAAAGTTGGCTACAGTATCAAGAAATTGCTGGCTAAGATCATTATCATCAATAAATTTTTGAGCAGCAAACCATGGATCTTCATCCAAATTATAAGGAAGATGAAGTGGAGGTGCACCTTCCAAAATATCAACTGTAAATACATAGTCATATTCTTTTCCTTTGTATGTGCTCTTATTAGAGCCACTTGATCCAACCACATCACCAACTTTCATCCATTTATCTTCGACAACACTCCATTGATAGGCTTCAACTACAGCTGAATTCCGAACTAGCAAAGTTTGTCCATCTTTTTGACCTCTTTCTTGAAGAGCTTCGGGTCCTTTTAGTGTGCTGGGGTCGATATCACCTAAATTCATGCCAGCTTCAGGGAGTGCAAGTTTTGCAAGTTCTTCTTCATAGGCTGCTCTTTCTGTCTCACTAGCAGCTCGAACAGTGGAGCAAGAAAATACTCGAATTGAACCATCGCTACATCCAACAGCAATATCTCCATTTGATAGAGCTATTACTTTCCAAGCACTTATGGCTGGTACAGGCAGTGTCTGTTGAGGATTACTGCTGGATGTAGTCCACACTTTAACAGCTTGGTCTTCTCCGCTGGTGACAAAAGAAGCAGCATCTGGGAGTAAATCAACAGAGTAGACAAAACTTTTATGTCCATAATATGTTTGTAAGCAATCACCAGCCATATTCCACCTCTTCACTGTTGCATCATTTGAGCAAGATAAAAATTGAATGGATGAGATTACTGCTAGACCACGAACACAATCAGAATGACCCTTGTAAATCATCTTTGTTGCACCTTTTTCCCATAACTGAACTGTTTTGTCAGCTGATGCAGTCAAAACTAGTTGTGTGCCAGGCACAACAGCTATATCCCACACAGCAGCTGAATGGCCAGAGAACACTTTAACGCAGCTGCCAGATCCATATTGAGATGGGTCTAGCTGCCATACTCTTGCTGTTTGATCCCATGAGCTGCTGTAAAATCTACCATCAGTACCACATTTTATGCTGCTTACAACATTTTCATGGCCTTCAAGAGTAAATAGAGGCAGTTCATCAAATGGTAGGTAAACATGAATAACCTTGTCATTACTTCCAGTTAAAATTAATCCATAAGGATAAGTTCCTTTAATGGGCTCCATAGCAGCAACACAAGAAACAAATTTTTTGTGTCCAATATAAGAAGATTTTGACTCATACCTTACACTTCCATTTTCTGGAATCCATAGTTTAGTTGTTTTGTCTCGAGAACAAGAAAGAATTCCACCCTTTTCATGAACTGCATTTGCCAATCCACGAACATCTGCATCATGATCTTTTAATGTGCAGCAAAAGCGGAATTTTTTTGAAGCCATAAATGATACTAAAATACCAAAATTAATAAAAATTATATGCAATTTCTGTTAAAAATATTATTTTCAGCTCAATTCAATACCTAAAAATTTAGTGCATCATAGAATTAACAAAAAAATAGATTCAACACCAGCATGACAACACATAATTTTTCAGAAAACAACCCGATTAACATTTTAAGGTTTTAAAAGATACAAAAATGAAGAGAGCAGATTCACGGAATCAGATTCAATTTAAATTTTCAGGATCTTTTTCTAGGAAAAATCTTTGTGCAAGAAAATATGTGCCTTAATACAACTAAAAAAGCAGTGCCTACATCTGACATAATGCTCTTTAAGAAAATATGAATCACCAGCACTTTTCATATCTTTTTAAATTCAGAATTAACAGAGGTGGGCAAAGGGCAATTAGAAGTGCAAAGCGCAACTTCCACAACCTCACAACTTTCGCTTTAATTTTTTACTTTAAAACATTGCGGAAGTTGCGCTGCGGAGTAAAGTCTTTAACATTTGCAGAGTAAAGTCTTTAATTGTGCTGCACTTTCAAAATTTTGTTCGGTTAATGGCGCAATTCTATACATTGAACTCAATGTTGTTCCATTTCGATCGCAATATTAATAAATGTCGACCTTTTCTAGCAGTTATTTACTTTTTTTTGTCTTAAATGGCAAAGCATGCGATATTTGCTTTGTTTGTGAAATTTGAATTGCGGAAGTTAGGTTGCGCTTTAACTTGGTACGAAAATGCTGTTCCGCCATTGTGCAGCCTTTCAACTGAATCAAAAAGTTTATTGCGGAAGTTGCGGTGCGCTTTAGAAATTAAAAACATTAAATTGCGCATTTTGCGTTGCATTTATACTGGTTGAAAAGATCGTTGCACTTTGTTGCGTTGCGCTTTTGACATAATGTTATTTGTGCCCACCTCTGAGAATTAATAATTAATATCAACGTTTGGATCAAAGTTAAGATTACAGTCAGGATTAAGAGTTGGGTTTGAGTAAGGGCTAAGATGACTTTTGTATTCTTACAAATGTAACAGCAACTTTGTCTTAATAAAACTGAAAAGTGAGTTGGTATATAAATATTTAATTCATCAACAGACTAATGCTAACTCAAACTTAACCATAACTTTCCCCTTATTTCAAGTATGGCAGAGGCTGCTGTTATGTTACAAAAGAATAAGAAAATTGCTATCCTGTATCCTAGCCCTAAACCCTACTCAAATTATAACCCTAGCTATAAGCCTAATCTCTGATCTATAATGCTAATCCTAACCTAAACTCAAAATCTAACCCGAACCCTAACAGAAATTTTAAAAATAAAAAGAGTATACAGGGTGGGCCAAAAGCACGTATACAACAATCACAATCCAAATTCTTGTAAGTTCCTTTTACGTTCTAAGCAGCACATTCCAAAGCACTTCCATAACAAGCTGAGTACCACAAACTGAAATATAACTTGAAACAAAGTATATACCACCAATAAAAAAAATCTTGAAACCCTTTCAAACAATAACTGTATACCTAATTATGGCCCACCGTGTATTAATGAGCAATATTTTAGTAATAACACTCATTCTTTGTTATGTAATGTAACACTAGCCATCAGGACATGGTATGGAATGGAACGGAAATATTGGTATGGAATATGGAAGATGCCAGAATGGAATGGAAGATTTCAAGAATGGAATGGAAGACAATCTTCCATACTTCCATGCTAGATTTTGTGCATTTTATTCACAGAAACATACATACCGATGTCGGGTAGTGATAAATAATAATGTCACAGAAGTATTTAACTTCAATATCGACGCATATTATTTGTCGAAAAATTGCGGTACTTTGGTTGTGGACATTGCGCAAACAGTGCACATATTGCATTATTGTGTAAGTACATTGTAATTTAATTGAAGCTTTGATGTTACAGTTTACGACCGTGATAGGTTTGACTTGTTTTTGTTTTTCCTTGAGATTGACAATTTGCCCAGTTGTAAATTTTGTTTTCTTACATCGTCACGAAAACTCATATTTGCTATTTTATCCCCGCTTCAGCTTAATTTTATTTATATTTTTAGTTTTTAAGCTTATATCAGAGTAATTCTTTTTGGTGTTTAAGCTTGGTATTTCTACTAGGGTAAATATTCTAGTTGATGAGGGAGCAAACTAGAATGGTAATCATTAAACCATAGGCATAGCCAGGGGGCCCAGGCCTCCTGCCTCCCCTACCCCAATTGAAAAGCTACCAATGATAAAAATGATGACACAAAGCCTATTTATTCAGCTTTTAGCATGTTTCGAGTGCAACAGTACATGCGTACAACGGCAATTAACAATCACTTTATATTAATATTGACAACCAGGGACCCAGGAAACACATTCCATGTGCCAAGTCACTTTGTAAAAAAACAACAACTAAGATTTAAGCTCAATCAAGAATAGAAAAGTAAACCAGTGATGGTGCTACTGCTAACGGGGGAGAGGGCGGTTCGCCCCAGATGTCACCATTTTTGGGGTGGCACCATTTTATGATACCAATCAAAAAAAGTATCTCACTAACTACTAAAAAATACTAAGCAATAAAATTTACGAAGTGACTTGGCGCACGGAACGTGCGCGGTTAAATAAACAAAGATTCGGGTGATGTCACTCGTTTTCCGAAATTTTTACTTTGAATATTACAGTTATAGGTTTGGGTTACGGTTTAGGTTAGGCTTAGGGTTAGGGCTAGGATTGGGGTTAAGGTTAGGATTAGGGCTTAGGGTTAGTTTTTTTGGCTTTATTACAAAATGTCTGCGCGCACGGAACGTGCGCCAAGCCTTTTCCTAAAATTTAATACCTTGTTGAAGCATGCTGAATATCTGATATAGATTTCATAAAAAAGACTCATGATAAGCTATATATGTATATAATCAGCTCAGGAATAGGAGACAGGAGGGGAGGGCTATTCAATTAAATATTAATTAATTACCAATCACTTTGACCCAAATATTGCTCCACTAGCCCCTCCCCCAACCAATCATTTTTTCCATTAAACATAGATGAAATGGATCCTACTCCTTCAGACTGTCAGTCCTTGTGAGTGTCATTGAACTATACGATATTATGATTAATGGTATCAGCTTGTAAATAAGATAATTGAAATTTTACCACTAGGCACTTCCCACATAGCCATTGCCTGTTTATGCAACCAATTTAATCTTGTACTTGCACTGCTAATTTCTATGCCATGTTTCAAAAGCATTAATTTTTATCATATCAAGCCTAAAACTAAGTTATTTTTGCAAAAAATAAAAATTTTCGAGTGCTGGCCGCTGGGAGCACCCCCAGACCCCCAATGGCCTCTAGTGGATGGGGGCAGAGCTCCCAGACCCCCCAAACAGCTTCTCCCCCATTGCAGATTTCTGGTTATGTGGTTTAGCCTATAGCCTACCAAACGTAATCTGCTCATATTTTTTCAAGTTTTAGAATCTTACAATGAGAAGTTTTGAGCTAGCTGAAAAACAACTTATTTCTACTGAAGGCTGAAGCAGCACCACTATCTTTAAAACGAAACCTTTTGCAACTACTACTATACATTATAAAGAGTGACACCACAAAATTGTGCCCAGGGTGTCACCATCCTTTGAGCGACTTCACTTAACCATTTTACATGAGGTTTTGCAATGGTGTTGATGAAAATTTTCAACACCATTTTGTCACTCTGTTTGTTATTGCATCACAAAGTGCAACTAAATCACAAAAATTTCATGAAAAGTTGACAATTATATAAGTAAAGACAAATCTTTCTTACGATGGAAGAAAGTTTTGTCACTAGGCAAATTGTCATTCTCAACACCAAAATTAAGCTAGTCAGCATCAATACAGTTGCAAATTACAATGAACATACCGATAGGTTTATTCTAATGATGCAATGCCTATAGACTGCAGCGCTTGCAGAAAGCTCATGATCGAATTACCAGCACGGTAGGCCTACCCAATTAATTTGCCAGCAGATGGTTAGTTGCTAAAGTAAACATTATCACATCTGTTTAGTTATCCCAATCTGACTACTGTATCTGCATATTTTTTCTGTAAATGCCATGTGCGAAATCTAGTAGCCAAGGATCTGAAGGATGGCAGTACGGTACGTTCAGAATTTGCGTACTATGTACCTTGAACATACCGTACCAACGTACCGGTACCATACTTCAGTTCAATTTTTGGAGCATACCGTACTAAAGTACCGTACCTGTACCATTACAAAAATGGCGGACAGTACTTCTTAGCAAAAATTGAGGCGCATTGTACTTATGTAGGCTATCGTACCATACTGCTATCTTTGCTTTTAACTACTCGCAACTTTAGCTGACTTTGAAATCACTAATCTATAAATCAGCAATCTCAATTTACACATTTAGTGTCAGCTTCAGCTGTCTTTTGCCTTTGCCCTCTATATACAAAAAGCTGGCGCAATGTGCGAAAAATCCGGGAATTTTTTAACCAATGCATATTTTGCTAAAGCAGTATTTCTTAAACATTTTTTTCTGTGACCCAAATTCGTATAAAAACCCTATTTGCAAGAACAGCTGTGACCCAACTAAATAGTTATATACAAAAAAAAACAGATGCTTTATTACCGTCAACTGGGGTAACTATGAAAGGTTTTCGAGAATTTTCAAGTGTGTTGTCTTAATTGTTTATATAAATGCAGTGGTTGAGAGTTAAATTTGCCGAATAGGGTCTGATCTTTAATGCCACATATGTTTGAAACTAAATTCCTACGATTTCATGTTTTTTAAAAACATTAAAAATTTATCAATCTTACCCCAATGTTGGGGTAACTTTGAGACTTCATTATATTTTATTGAGTTATCAATGATATGATTCTATGAGGTTTCATTGATAAAATTATTGCGTTTTAAAAAAACAGACAGAAGCATACTGGCAGTACTGGAGCCTAATGGCAGAATGGTGCAAGTTTGAAAAGCACTAGGCAATGGAGAATATTCACAGCGAACTAAATAAACTAAGAAATGAACATAATACGCTGGTAGTACTGATACAAATTTGGCAAGCACTAGTTCATGATTGCATGGGCCAACTATAGGCTTCAAAGTCCCAGAAATAATTACACTGACTACTGTAATACCTTCCACAAACCACATCACATGTACAAAAAATAAAAATTGAAGAACACAAGCAGTAATGTAATCTTGTTTTTGCAGCACAGAGCACCCATGATAAAAAGAATAATACTAAAACATGATAACACTAACACCATCACTTTAGTGAAAATAACATGCTAGAATGAAAACATGAATACTATCCAGCAGCATCAGTCAATAATCCGTCTTGTGTAATCTGTTAAACCAAGTTTATCAATGATATTTACATATCTCTTCAGGACTTACAATATTGTTTTTTCTCAAACAAACAGTATGATACCACACATTGTTTTGGCACTTATCACAACTCTCCCAGCAAATTTTAGTAACATTGCCAGGCAAGTTCCACTTCTTGCAAATATCACACACTTCACCTTGTTTTTTTTCATCATCAGTTTGATCTGTTTCACCTTCACTTTCTGTTTCATCATCATCATTGGCCTCCTCTAAACTTATATCATGAATCAACTCATTTAAACTTTCATCAGCAACATTATCTGATTCCTAATCATCTTCTCCTTGTCTTTGTGGGCTTGTGTTGTGATTGTCAGATGCAGCAGCATTGAGATTTGTAACTGCTCTTCGTGGTACTATTCTTCGACCTCTTCTGTTAACAGATCGTCTTGAAGGAAGTAAATTGTCTCTTAAGAGATCTGCAACTGATTGCCCAAGTGCTTCTTGTACAGGCTGTTGATTTTCTGGTGATAAACATTTTAGTACCTGTTGAGGATCTAATGGAACAATGCCACATGCTTTAAAACCAGCAGTTAAATTTGTGCTTTTTGCATTCAGTTTGTTGCACAATTCTTTCACTAACTTTGGAATTACACTTTTGGGAATTGGTTGTTTAGTATGACCAGATTTATGCCAGTTAGCAACAACACGTCTCCACATCTTGTTTGCTGGCCCAAGCACACCTACATCTAATGGTTGTAATAAAATGAGTTGCATTTGGGATCAAACAGACAAATGCAATGTTTTTCAGGCAAGCATCAATCACTTTTTGGCTGAAGTGCGAGCCAAGATTTACTTTATATACTTGATACAATGAGGCATGTAACATATTTTTTATGAATAAAGTTATTCATAAAAAATATGTTACATGCCTCATTGTAGCAAGTATTTGCCAATCCTTACCTTTACAAGAAAACAATATCATATGGCAACTTTGATAGCAAGTTATTTTAGATGACAATGAATCATAAAAACCTATGGGGTAACTTTGATAAAAATTCATCAGAGTTACCCCATGCTGTCAAAGTTACCCCCACAATCATTGTTGCCCCAGTTGACGGTAAACATTTATTGCCATTTCGCTTCAACAATTTTTGAAATCGTGGTCAACATCACTCAACGCTAAACGCATTGGATGCTTCTGCATCAAGCTCGTAGCAAGAAATCCGCAATGGTTGAGGGGCTGTTTCGGGGGTATATTGTGGGCTTTGCCTCCAGCGCTCAAAATTTTGTTGCAAAAGTAACTTAATTTTAGGCCTATTTTGATCAAAATTAATGCTTTTAAAACTTGGCATAGGAATTGGCAGTGCAAATATGATTAAACTGGTTACGTAAATGGGCTATGTGGGAGGTGGCTGATGGTAAAATTTCATTTCTCTTATTTACAAGCTGGTAAATCATAAAATTCTGTAGTTCAAAGAAACTCACACAGAGTACACCATTTCGTCTATATTCTATAGAAAAAAATGATTCAGAGAGAGGAGGGCTAATAGAAAGAGATTTGAGAGAAGTGATTCGTAATTAACTGACACTAAATACTAAAGAGCCCCCTACCTCTTATTCCTAAGTTTTCAATATACTTTTAGATGAAACCTATGTTCAGCATTTTTAACAAGCGATCAAATTTGATTGCTTATTTTTGGCAATTTTTCAAAGTTTTCACTGATTTTTTTTTGACAAGTTAGCCCTCCTAAACGTCACCTATGTTTCAAAAGATGCTTTTTTTAAATACCTTTTTTGGTCCATTCCAGTGCAAAAGACTGTTAGTGTTACAGTAAAACGTATTTCCCTAATTTTGCATTTTGGTCGACAGACCAATGCCATAGCCCCCCGCCCCTACCTCTGCTTACACTACTGCTCTGCATCCAGAAGGTTTCTATACTCGTCTTTCATAAATGCCAGAGCAGAAAATCCCATCTCTCTTAAGTATGAACTTGGAAAAGGAATTATAATTTTTTAAGGCTTTTTCACATACAATGCTGAATAGGCCTATTCGTTTACCTAATTATGAAATAAAGATAATCAATGTACTGAGGGCTGTACTTGTGTCTGCTACTCATTCATAGAGCCTTGCCGACCCAAGGTTTGAGAAACGCTGAGCTAAAGCGTCGTACTTGTTTTCGTTCAAATTTTTCTTTAATATACAGATATATGACATGCTACGATAGTCCTAAGGTCCTAGCCTCTATAAGCATTAGATATGACATCACAATTGGCCATACGTGTGACTGTCACATCATAATACAATTGTAACAACAAATTAAGAGGCTATAATACTGAATAATGGTAGTGACTATTTCACCGAAAATTTTCAACTTAAAGAGAATAAAACGAGAATGAGAAATATTCATCCTCGCTTTTTTCATTTGCTTTTTTAGGGGTTAACACGTTGACTGCCAACTACGAGTATACTCGTAGTGAGGTGTTTGTTCCCTGGTGCCAACTACGAGTATACTCGTTTTTTTCTAAACGCCAAGGAAAAAAAAACTACGAGTATATACGTGATTTCAATGCGTGAAATTGACCCTTCGGCTTATGTAGCTCAACACGAAAATTATTTTGGCACCTGTAACACCAATAATAGCCTTCAAAATTAAAAAAGTTGCCCAAGTTTACCAAACAAAATTTTGGTCGAACAAACGTTTTATACACAATGTATTGCATGCATATATTGCTTATGAAACATTGCTGTCACTTTGAGTAAAACACCTAAAGTTGCAAAGCAGTTTCATCCGTAGTATTTGTGCAGACTCACTAAAGCTTAGCAGAGTTTGGAAATGATAAACATTGTGGGATGTTCATCTTTTTTTAAGAAAATCTACAGATTTATATGAAAGTTGCAGCAGCAACTGCTGTCGAATCAGCAGAAAGAGATAGGCTAGTAGATGCTGGCACAGGAGGTTGCACTGTTGCTGCTTCTTCATCTTCATCTGAACTTGATTCATCTGTATCTGATGCTACATATAGTGCATGTACATCACTTTCAGAATCAGATAAGTCAGAAAAATCTTCTGAATGAGAGTCACTTAAGTCCTAGTAATCATCCCATTCATCCTGAGATGTATACCTTTTTCTAGCCATATGTCTAAGTCAGTGTTAGTAAACTTAATTTTAGACTGTAAGCTAAATTGAATTTGACCAACTTGGTGAAAACATAATAGTGATTAGAAACAAGGAAAAGGCTAAAATATCAAAAAAAACATAAAGAACAAAATTTGGGTTACTCAGAGTGATGTAACCTGTATGGCTACAGTACCAGTATTTGAACAGTAGCGTAACCTAATCAGGGGTGTGTGTAGCCGAAATTTTCTTCCAAAAAAATCTGGCTAAGTAGGAAATAGGATTACTATCAGAGGTGGAGTCCTCAAGGACACATCTCGAAGTCCTTGGCCTCGAAGCCTCAAGTCCTCAAAAATTGCCCTGTCCTTGGCTCAAAGACAGCACTATTTTTTGAGCCGTTGAAATGTTGTTGAAAAACGCCAGAAACCTCGCGGAAAATTTGCGAAGACCTTTTTTTGTTTTCCTCAAGTGGAGATCACCTGTAAAGAATTTTTGAAGACCTTTTTCGCCTGAAAAAAATTTTGAAGACTTTTTTTTTGAGAACACTTGCTCCTGTGTCCTTGGACTTGGCCTCGAAATTTTTTTGTGTCCTTGGCCTTTGCCTCAAGCCTCGTGTCCTCGACTCCACCTCCAATTATTATTATTCAGTTTATTAGATCTATATCCTGTCAACTGCAGAAAGAGGAAAGTGAACTTTGCTACTCTGGTATATGGAACAGTGGAAGGCTATTCTGTATTAGTATTGGTGTACTGTAGTGACCAGTTTTGTAACTGGAGGTTGGTAAATATTGCTACCAGCTTACCAGTAGCCTGGTTGACTTCTTGTTCACCAGTAAAGAAGCATTATAAGAATTTGTCCATTAGCAATTGATTTCAGCTCACACTAGCTGTTGAATCCAAATTCAAATTTTATCTGATTCTAATTTGACTTCTAGATTTCTAAACTTCTTTCTAGTAACGAGTAACCACTACACGCGCTATAGCTAAACAAAAATATTATGTGGTAATCGGAAAATGTTTTTTTAATACAAATACATGATGATATCGTAAGTTATTTTGAAGATTTTGTAAAGCAATATATGGTCATGTGTAAAAAAAAGGTCATTTTCAGCTACGAGTTATCTCGTAGAGTGACATTTTTTGACAAATTTGTTGATTCAGGTGCCAACTATGAGTATTCTCGTAGGTAGTTTTTTCGCGTGATATATGACAAATAAGTTTAGCTGTTGCCAAAAATCGACTTCATAGCTTTGTGACATTCTTACTTTAGCTCTAATACGTTTGGCATTTTTGAGCAGTTTTGGTAAAAACCGGTCGGCAGTCAACGTGTTAAGATTAGGGTTTAGGTTAGGGTTTGGGTTAGGGTTCGATTTGGGAGTAGTTTTTAAGTAAGCATTTGAGTTTGTGTTAGATTTGAGTCAGAATTAATAAAAAACTAGATAAAAACTTTCGGTGAAATAAAACCTTCCTAGCTATAACTAGATAGGAGTTTGCCAGCAAACCCAGTGAACGACCGACGCTTAGCTTATGCTGTGACGCTCAAAGTACTTTTTGTCTACCGTAAAATCAGCAATTATTCAAAAATATCTGATTATGGAACCTCCAGAAAAGTAGAGTCAAAATATTTGTCAGTTAAATATCTACTTTTGGAATTTTGGAATTCACTTTAAGACCAATCCAAATTCCATGAACTTAAAGTGAATTCCAAAATTCACCCGGTAATTGCAAACGAAAAATCGATTAGTTATTATGTGCGCAAATATCTTAAAGATTTTGGTCCAGAAACTATGCGAAGACTAATTCCGAGGGGCAGCAACCCCGGAAAAATATACGGATTAGTGAAAATACACAAGCGTGACAATCCTTTAAGACCCGTTGTATCGATGATCGGCACACCAGAATATCAATTAGCTAAATTTCTTGATTCGTTGATTAAACCGTACATTCCGCAAACATACATGTTACAGTCGACCAATCAATTTCTTGATCATCTAGCCAATTTTCAATTTCATCCAGCTCATAAATTAGTAAGTTTTGACGTCTCATCCTTATTTACGAACATCCCATTGCCATTTGAAGAAACGATCCAAATTATAACTGATACAATATACTCCGACCAATCGAGCCAGAATCAGCCAATTGTAAACAAAGAGATATTTGCAAAACTCTTAAGGCTAGCAACCAAAGGAATATTTATGCACAGGAATAAATTCTATGAACAGCATGACGGTGTTAGTATGGACTCCCCTTTAGGTCCAACCATTGCCAATTTTTTCCTTGCACACATGGAGAATAAATTGCTTAATTCAAACTTAAACTTTCAGCCAAAACTATACCTTCGCTACGTCGATGACATTTTTGCTGTTTTTAATAATGATACGTCTTGCTCAAAATTTTTGGATCTTCTAAATTCTCAACATAAAAGTATCAAATTTACAGTAGAGCATGCTTCTGAAACCATCCCTTTTTTGGACGTTGAAATTAAACTAAATCACTCTGGCATAGACACATGGATTTGGAAGAAACCAACTCATACAAATTTATTACTAAATTTTAATGCATTTTGCCCACTCAAGTGGAAATCTAGTTTGATTCTATGCCTTTTAAATCGTGCTAAACGAATATGCTCCAACAACACACTATTCCAGAAAGAAGCAGAAAATATGAAAGCTATGTTTAAGGCCAACGGTTATCCCAGCAAGTTTTTTGACAAATTATTGCAACAATTTCAAAGCCAAAACAACAGTAATCAGTCTTCCGTTGATACCAATCAAACTTCTAGCAGTTCTACCCATGAATATCCAATTGTTATTCCGTATTTTGGTAAAGATTCACGACGATTTGTTAACAAAT
The DNA here is from genome assembly GCA_963965965.1 of Trididemnum nubilum. Lineage (NCBI taxonomy): Eukaryota > Metazoa > Chordata > Ascidiacea > Aplousobranchia > Didemnidae > Trididemnum > Trididemnum nubilum. Next base: position 7,547,322 of record OZ014484.1, on the reverse strand, counting down.
TTTCAAAAATAATCAGAAATCAACTGAATGTTAAAATTATCCCGATCTACAAATCATTTAAGGTCAAATCTTATTTTCAACTAAAATCCAAAACACCTGTGGCTCTGTGTTCAAATGTTGTTTATCATTTTACATGTTCGTGTGACACGAACAAGACATACATTGGTATGTCCTCCAGACATCTGAGCACTAGAGTCCAAGAACATCTAAATTTCAATAGTAACCAGAAAAGTTCAATTAAAGACCACATAATGTCCTGCAACATTTGCTCTAATAAAAAAACTGGCTTGGATTCATTCAAAATAATTCGAAAATGCCGTTCTGAGTATGACACCAAAATTCACGAAGCTCTCCTGATCAAGAAACACTCTCCTGCTCTCAATCGTCAACTTTACGCCAACGGATCATCATATCTGCTGCGAGTTTTTTAACCATAAAATTCAACTAGATGGGAGTTTGCCAGCAAACCCAGTGAACGACCGACGCACAGCTAATGCTGTGACGCTCAAAAGTACTTTTTGTCTATCGTAAAATCAGCAATTATTCAAAAATATCTGATTATGGAACCTCCAGAAAAGTTGAATCAAAAGATTTGTCAGTTAAATATCTCCTGAAATCATAAAACACTGTCACCCTAGCTTGAGCCGTTCAAAAATTGATTTTTGGGGGTCCATTTGGGGGTTCCCTGGGGGGGGGGTGGCACCCCCAAACTATGTCAAAATATTTGTCTGTTGAATATCTGCTGATATCATAACAGACTGGCACCCAAGTTAAGCTTTTCAAACAATTCATTTTTGGGGGTCCATTTGGGGGGTCCCCAGGGGGGTGGCACCCCCAAACTATGTCAAAATATTTGTCTGTTGAATATCTGCTAATATCATAAAACACTGGCACTCTAAGTTGAGCCGTTCAAAAAATTGATTTTTGGGGGGTCCATTTGGGGGGTCCTCGGGGGGGTGGCACCTCCAAACTATGTCAAAATATTTGTCTGTTAAATATCTACTGATATCATAAAACACTAGCTGGCACTCTAAGTTGAGCCGTTAAAACAATTGATTTTTGGGGCCCCATTTTGGGGGGTTCCCGAAGGGGTGGTACCCCAAACATGTCAAAATATTTATCTCTTAAATATCTACTGATATCAAAAAAAAACTGGCACCCTAGGTTAAATCGGTAAAAAAATTTATTTTTGGGGGGTGTCGAAGGGGTGGTACCCCCAAATTATGGTAAAATATTTGTCTCTTAAATATATACTGATAACAGAAAAAACTGGCACCCTAGCTTGAGCCGTTCAAAAATTTGATTTTTTGGGGCCCCATTTTGGGGGGTTCCCAGGGGGGTGGTACCCCCAAATCATGTCAAAATATTTTTCTCTTAAATATCTACTGATATCAAAAAAAACTGGCACCCTAGGTTAAATGGTTAAAAAACTTGCTTTTGGGGGGGTCCATTTGGGGGGTCCCCGAAGGGGTGGTACCCCCAAATTATGTCAAAATATTTGTCTCTTAAATATCTACTGATATCAAAGAAACATGGCACCCTAGGTTAAATCGTTAAAAAATTTATTTTTGGGGGGCCCCATTTGGGGGGTCCCCGAAGGGGTGGTACCCCCAGATTATGTCAAAATATTTGTCTCTCAAATATCTACTGATAACAAAAAAAACTGGCACCCTAGCTTGAGTCGTTCAAAAATTTGATTTTTTGGGGGGGTCCCCGGGGGGGTGGTACCCCCAAACCATGTCAAAATATTTCTCTCTTAAATATCTACTGATATCAAAGAAAAATGGCACCCTAGGTTAAATGCTTAAAAAATTTGTTTTTGGGGGGTCCATTTGGGGGGGTCCCCGAAGGGGTGGTACCCCCAAATTATGTCAAAATATTTGTCTCTCAAATATCTACTGATATCAAAAAAAACTGGCACCCTAGCTTGAGCCGTTCAAAAATTTGATTTTTTGGGGCCCCATTTTGGGGGGGTTCCCGGGGGGGTGGTACCCCCAAATCATGTCTAAATATTTCTCTCTTAAATATCTACTGATATCAAAGAAAAATGGCACCCTAGGTTATATGGTTAAAAAAATTTGTTTTTGGGGGGTCCATTTGGGGGGGTCCCCGAAGGGGTGGTACCCCCAAATTATGTCAAAATATTTGTCTCTCAAATATCTACTGATATCAAAAAAAACTGGCACCCTAGCTTGAGCCGTTCAAACAATTGATTTTTTGGGGCCCCATTTTGGGGGGGTTCCCGAGGGGTGGTACCCCCAAACCATGTCAAAATATTTCTCTCTTAAATATCTACTGATATCAAAAAAAACTGGCACCCTAGGTTATATGGTTAAAAAAATTTGTTTTTGGGGGGGTCCATTTGGGGGGGTCCCCGGGGGGGTGGTACCCCCAAATTATGTCAAAATATTTGTCTCTCAAATATCTACTGATATCAAAAAAAACTGGCACCCTAGCTTGAGCCGTTCAAAAAATTGATTTTTTGGGGCCCCATTTTGGGGGGGTTCCCGGGGGAGTTGCCCCAAAAAAATTTCAGGAGACACAATTGCGTATGTACCTCAACAACATCACACAAAAATTAGATTTCTATGTTTTGTGGTTTAGGAGAACTCGAGCGTACAAGATTTAGGAAGAAAAAAAAGGAAAAAAAAAGGAAAAAAAAAAGGAAAAAAAAGGAAAAAAAAAGAAAAAAAAGGAAAAAAAAAGGAAAAAAATAAGAAAAAAACCTCATCGCGGCCGAAAGTGGGTTGGTAGGGATGAAAGGATATCTTAAGACATATAACCATGAGAAATATTTTTTGCCGTACTTAAGCCGTTTTTGACTTAGACCGCTTTTTACGCCAAACTTTCGGGGCGGTTTTCGGGTCATAAACCCGAAGTCACGTGACCGATTGCCTCGAAATTTGGTACAAACATAAAACTCATTAATCTCAAACTGCTGTCAAAATTTGATGTAGTTAGACCAAACGGTTCTCGAGTTATAAGCAAACGTCTGAAATCTCGCACTCGTTAGTTAGAAAATGGCCGAGTAAAAACAAAGGAACACGCGACGCGAGCGTCGGTCGTTCCAATGACAGTTGTTGGACATACTTAGTGTTTGCTATATTTCTGAAATCATAATGCTTGTTTCGTCATAATTGCTAACTCTTGTCATTGGAACGACCGACGCTCGCGTCGCGTGTTCCTTTGTTTTTACTCGGCCATTTTCTAACTAATGAGTGCGAGATTTCAGACGTTTGCTTATAACTCGAGAACCGTTTGGTCTAACTACATCAAATTTTGACAGCAATTTGAGATTAATGAGTTGTATGTTTGTACCAAATTTCGAGGCAATCGGTCACGTGACTTCGGGTTTATGACCCGAAAACCGCCCCGAAAGTTTGGCGTAAAAAGCGGTCTCAGTCAAAAACGGCTTAAGTACGGCAAAAAATATTTCTCATGGTTATATGTTTTAAGATATCCTTTCATCCCTACCAACCCACTTTCGGCCGCGATGAGTTTTTTTTTTCCTTTCTTTTTCCTTTTTTTTCCTTTTTTTTCTTTTTTTTTCTTCCTAAATCTTGTACGCTCGAGTTCTCCTAAACCACAAAACATAGAAATCTAATTTTTGTGTGAAGTTGTTGAGGTACATACGCAATTGTGTCTCCTGAAATTTTTTTGGGGCAACTCCCCCGGGAACCCCCCCAAAATGGGGCCCCAAAAAATCAATTTTTTGAACGGCTCAAGCTAGGGTGCCAGTTTTTTTGGATATCAGTAGATATTTGAGAGACAAATATTTTGACATAATTTGGGGGTACCACCCCCCCCGGGGACCCCCCCAAAAACAAATTTTTTTAACCATATAACCTAGGGTGCCATTTTTCTTTGATATCAGTAGATATTTAAGAGAGAAATATTTTGACATGGTTTGGGGGTGCCACCCCCCCGGGAACCCCCCCAAAATGGGGCCCCAAAAAATCAAATTTTTGAACGGCTCAAGCTAGGATGCCAGTTTTTTTGATATCAGTAGATATTTGAGAGACAAATATTTTGACATAATTTGGGGGTACCACCCCCCCGGGGACCCCCCCAAATGGACCCCCCAAAAACAAACTTTTTAACCATTTAACCTAGGGTGCCATTTTTCTTTGATATCAGTAGATATTTAAGAGAGAAATATTTTGACATGGTTTGGGGGTACCACCCCCCGGGAACCCCCCCAAAAAAATCAAATTTTTGAACGGCTCAACCTAGGGTGCCAGTTTTTTTTGTTGTCAGTAGATATTTGAGAGACAAATATTTTGACATAATTTGGAGGTACCACCCCTTCGGGGACCCCCCCAAATGGACCCCCCCAAAAAAAATTTTTTAACGATTTAACCTGGGGTGCCATTTTTCTTTGATATCAGTAGATATTTGAGAGACAAATATTTTGACATAATTTGGGGGTACCACCCCCCCGGGGACCTCCCCAATCGGCACCCCCCAAAAACAAATTTTTTAACCATATAACCTAGGGTGCCATTTTTCTTTGATATCAGTAGATATTTAAGAGAGAAATATTTAGACATGGTTTGGGGGTGCCACCCCCCCGGGAACCCCCCCAAAATGGGGCCCCAAAAAATCAAGCTTTTGAACGGCTCAAGCTAGGGTGCCATTTTTCTTTGATATCAGTAGATATTTGAGAGACAAATATTTTGACATAATTTGGGGGTACCACCCCCCCGGGGACCCCCCAAATGGACCCCCCAAAAACAAATTTTTTAAGCATTTAACCTAGGGTGCCATTTTTCTTTGATATCAGTAGATATTTAAGAGAGAAATATTTTGACATGGTTTGGGGGTACCACCCCCCGGGAACCCCCCCAAAAAATCAAATTTTTGAACGACTCAACCTAGGGTGCCAGTTTTTTTTGTTGTCAGTAGATATTTGAGAGACAAATATTTTGACATAATTTTGGGGTACCACCCCTTCGGGGACCCCCCAAATGGACCCCCCAGAAAATAAACTTTTTAACCATTTAACCTAGGGTGCCATTTTTCTTTGATATCAGTAGATATTTAAGAGACAAATATTTTGACATAATTTGGGGGTACCACCCCCCCGGGGACCCCCCAAATGGACCCCCCAAAAGCAAGTTTTTTAACCATTTAACCTAGGGTGCCAGTTTTTTTTGATATCAGTAGATATTTAAGAGAAAAATATTTTGACATGATTTGGGGGTACCACCCCCCCGGGGACCCCCCAAAATGGGGCCTCAAAAAGGTACGTTGGTACGGTACGCTTTTTTTGTAATGGTACGGATACGGGACGTTAGTACGGTACGGTTCAAGGTACGTAGTACGCAAATTCTGAACGTACCGTACCGTACTGCCATCCTTGGTCACAGCATTAGCTATGCGTCGGTCGTTCACTGGGTTTGCTGGCAAATTCCCATCTAGTTTTTTTCCTTTTTTTTCTTTTTTTTTCCTTTTTTTTTTCCTAAATCTTGTACGCTCGAGTTCTCCTAAACCACAAAACATAGAAATCTAATTTTTGTGTGAAGTTGTTGAGGTACATACGCAATTGTGTCTCCTGAAATTTTTTTGGGGCAACTCTCCCGGGAACCCCCCCAAAATGGGGCCCCAAAAAATCAATTTTTTGAACGACTCAAGCTAGGGTGCCAGTTTTTTTGGATATCAGTAGATATTTGAGAGACAAATATTTTGACATAATTTGGGGGTACCACCCCTCCGGGGACCCTCCCAAATGGACCCCCCAAAAACAAATTTTTTTAACCATTTAACCTAGGGTGCCAGTTTTTTTTGATATCAGTAGATATTTAAGAGAGAAATATTTAGACATGGTTTGGGGGTACCACCCCCCCGGAAACCCCCCCAAAAAATCAAATTTTTGAACGACTCAACCTAGGGTGCCAGTTTTTTTTGTTTTCAGTAGATATTTGAGAGAGAAATATTTTGACATAATTTGGAGGTACCACCCCCCCAGGGACCCCCCAAATGGACCCCCCCAAAATAAATTTTTTAACGATTTAACCTAGGGTGCCATTTTTCTTTGATATCAGTAGATATTTAAGAGACAAATATTTTGACATAATTTGGGGGTACCACCCCCCCGGGAATCGCCCCAAATGGACCCCCCAAAAGCAAGTTTTTTAACCATTTAACCTAGGGTGCCAGTTTTTTTTGATATCAGTAGATATTTAAGGGAAAAATATTTTGACATGATTTGGGGGTACCACCCCCCGGGGACCCCCCAAAATGGGGCCCCAAAAAATCAAATTTTTGAACGGCTCAAGCTAGGGTGCCAGTTTTTTCTGTTATCAGTAGATATTTAAGAGACAAATATTTTAACATAATTTGGGGGTACCACCCCCTCGGGGACCCCCAAAAATAAATTTTTTTAACGATTTAACCTAGGGCGCCAGTTTTTTTTTAACCTAGAGGTTCCATAATCAGATATTTTTGAATAATTGCTGATTTTACGTCAGACAAAAAGTACTTTTGAGCGTCACAGCATTAGCTATGCGTCGGTCGTTCACTGGGTTTGCTGGCAAACTCCCATCTAGTTTCAATTGTAAATTTGAATCGTTCTTGCTGAGTTTAACGTAGGCTAGTAGACACTAAAAATGTACAGCAATGTTTTAACCTTTCGAAGATTAGTTTATTATATGATTCGGATTCTTAAAGTTATTATTGCTATTTAGATATTCCTGAAGAGGGCCAGTGGTAGTGCCGAAAACGTTCGTTTAGAGAAATTGTAAATAATGTAAATAAATAAAAGTGATAGGCCTAAGCCTAAAATGCAGCGAATTTTGTGGTTGCTGTATATTGCGATTATTTGGTATAAAAAGTCGACCTCTTTGCCGAAACTATAAATATCTACTGATATCATAAAACACTGGCACCCTAGCTTGAGCTGTTCAAAAACTGATCTGTGTGGGTCCATTTGGGGGGGTCCCCAGGGGGGTGGCAGCCCCAAACTATGTCAAAATATTTGTTTGTTAAATATCTGCTGATATCAAAACAGACTGGCACCCAAGTTGAGCTATTCAAAAAATTGATTTTTGGGGGGTCCATTTGGGGGGTCCCCGGGGAGAGGGTGGCACCCCCAAACTATGTCAAAATATTTGTCTGTTAAATATTAACTGACATCAAAAAAAACTAGAACTCTACCTTAAGCCGTTCAAAAATTGTTTTTTGGGGGGTCCATTAGGGGAAGTCCCCAGGGGGGTGGCACCCACAAACTATGTCAAAATAATTGTCTGTTAAATATCTCCTGATATCAAAAAAAAGTAGAACTCTAGCTCCAGCCATTCAAAAATTGGTTTTGGGGGGGTCCATTTAGAGTGGTCCCTGGGGAGGTGGCACCCCTAAGCTATGTCAAAACAATTGTCTGTTAAATACCTGCTGATATCAAAAAAAGTACAATTCTAGCTTAAGCCATTCAAAAACTTGATTTTTGGGGGTCCATTTTGGGGGGGTCTCCGAGAGGGTGGCACCCCCAAACTATGTCAAAATATTTGTCTGTTAAATATCTACTGATATCAAAACAAACTGGCACCCTAAGTTGAGCCATTCAAAAAATTGATTTTTGGGGGGTCCTCGAGGGGGTGGCACCCCCAAACTATGTCAAAATATTTGTCTGTTAAATATCTACTGATATCAAAAAAAGTAGAATTCTAGCTTGAGCCGTTCAAAAAATTGATTTTTGGGGGGTCCATTTGGGAGGGTCCCAAGGGGAGGTGGCACCCCCAAACTATGTCAAAATATTTGTCTGTTAAATATCTACTGATATCAAAAACAACTAGCACCCTAGCTTGAGCCATTCAAAAAATGGATTTTTTGGGGCCCAATTTTGGGGCAGTTCCCGGTGGAGTTGCCCCAAAACATTTCGGGAGAAAAAATTGCATTTGCACCTCAACAACTTTACTTAAAAATTAGATTTCGATGTGTTGTGGTTTAGGAGAAGAAGAGCGTACAAAATTTAGGAAGAAAAAAAAGGAAAAAAAAAGGAAAAAAAGAAATAAACCTCATCGCGGCCAAAAGTAGGTTGGTTGGGATGAAAGGGTATCTTGAGACATATAACCATATGAAATATTTTTGCCGTACTTAAGCCGTTTTTGACTGAGACCGCTTTTTACGCCAAACTTGCTGGGCGGTTTTCGGGTTCTAAAACCGAAGTCACGTGACGTATTGCCTCGTAATTTGGTACAAACATACAACTCATTAATCTCAAACTGCAGTCAAAATTTCATGTAGCTCAACCAAACCATTCTGGAGTTATAAGCAAAAGTCTGAAATTTCACACTCGTTAGTTGGAAAATGGCCGAGTAAAAACAGAGGAACACGCGACGCGAGCGTTGGTCGTTCCAATAATTACTTGAGAATAGCGTAAACTCTGTGCTCGTGGGGCGCGGTCGCACGAATCTTCATTGACGTCCGCACGTTGCACATAAAACGTTTCATAGGCAAATTCAAACAGCGTACCAATGTACCGTACCCATAGGTGGGCACAAGTCCGTTAATCGTTAATCCGTTAATAACGAAGCTAACTTTTTCATTTACTCGTTAATCCGTTAAAAAGTTTTTTCATGTTAACGGACTAAATTAACTTTCGTTAAGTTTTATTAACGGACTAAATTAACTTCCGTTAAGTTCTGTTAACTTCCATTAAGGTTTTTATCGTTAATATCTTGCATCATTTATTCATCGGACCGGTACAAACCAGTTTGCACTGGTGACTTGTTGCGTATTAGCACGAGCTTTATCGAAAAAAGCAAAGAAAGGAGCTCTTTTTTGAGGCAAATGCAGCCACATAGGTCTATTAAGTATCGCTGTTTACAATTTCCGAAGATTTTCCGATCGCAGCTTCGTTGAGCATTTGAACTTATTTTTATCTTGAAATTAGATTAGACTGTAAAATGTAACTTCCAAAACACAAAAAGACCACCATAGCGATAAATATTTCCTCACAATCAGCTCAACAGCGTCAATACGTGTTCTAGAAGCGAGTTAATCAAAAGAAATGTAAATTACACGCAAAATGTTTACGAATTAACGGACTTTATTAACTTCCGTTAATTAAAGCTGAAAATAACGGATTAACGTTAACGGAGGGGTGAAGTTTGTTAACGGACTAGTGGTTAACGACGCTAACATTTTGCATTAACTTGCCCACCTATGACCGTACCCTTACAAGAAAGGCGTACCTTACCATCGTACCGTACTCGTACCAATACAAAAAAGGCGTACCGTACTTCTTAGCAAAAATTGAGGCGTACCGTACCAAAGTACCGTACTGCCATCATTGCTAGTAGCCTACAGAATTAGTATAGAAATACTGAGGTAGGCCTACGGAAGATTGTACCGGTATTGCATTCCATTCTGGCACCTTCATTTCTCCATACCGAAATTTCTGTTCCACTTCATTGGAACGACCGACGCTCGCGTCGCGTGTTCCTTTGTTTTTACTCGGCCATTTTCCAACTACCGAGTGCAAAATTTCAGACTTTTGCTTATAACTCCAGAACAATTTGGTTGAGCTACATGAAATTTTGACAGCAGTGTTTGAGATTAATGAGTTGTACGCTTGTACCAAATTTCGAGGCAATACGTCACGTGACTTCGGTTTTAGAACCCGAAAACCGCCCAGCAAGTTTGACGTAAAAAGCGGTCTCAGTCAAAAACGGCTTAAGTGCGGCAAAAATATTTCATATGGTTATATGTCTCAAGATACCCTTTCATCCCAATCAACCCACTTTTGGCCGCGATGAGGTTTATTTCTTTTTTTCCTTTTTTTTCTTCCTAAATTTTTGTACGCTCTTCTTCTCCTAAACCACAAAACATGGAAATCTAATGTTTGTGTCAACTTGTTGAGGTGCAAATGCAATTTTTTCTCCCGAAATGTTTTGGGGCAACTCCACCGGGAACTGCCCCAAAATGGGGCCCCAAAACATCAAGTTTTGGAACGGCTCAAGCTAGGGTGCTAGTTGTTTTTGATATCAGTAGATATTTAACAGACAAATATTTTGACATAGTTTGGGGGTGCCATCCCCCCGGGGACCCCCCTAAATGGACCCCCAAAAATCAAGTTTTTGAATGGCTCAACGTAAAGTTCTACTTTTTTTGATATCAGTAGATATTTAACAGACAATTATTTTAACATAGCTTGGGGGTGCCATCCACCCAGGACCCCCCCAAATGGACGCCAAAAAATCAATTTTTTGAATGGCTCAACTTAGAGTGCCAGTGTTTTATGACATCAGTAGATATTTAACAGACAAATATTTTGACATAGTTTGGGGCTGCCACCCTCCCGAGGACCCCCCAAAAATCAATTTTTTGAATGGCTCAACTTAGGGTGCCAGTGTTTTATGATATCAGCATATATTTAACAGACGAATAATTTGACATAGTTTGGGGGTGCCACTCCCTGGGGACTTCCCCAAATGGACCCCCCAAACATTAATTTTTGAGTGGCTCAAGCTAGAGTTCTACTTTTTTTTGATATCAGCAGATATTTACCAGACAAATATTTTGACATAGTTTGGAGGTGCCACCCTCTCGGGGACCCCCCCAAATGAACCTCCCAAAACTCAATTTTTTGAATAGCTCAACTTGGGTGCCAGTCTGTTTTGATATCAGCAGATATTTAACAGACAAATATTTTGACATAATTTGGGGGTGCCACTCCCCCAGAGACTTCCCCAAATAGACCCCCAAAAATCAATTTTTGAACGGCTCAAGCTAGGGTGCCAGTGTTTAATGATATCAGCAGATATTTAACTGGCAAATATTTTGACTCTACTTTTCTGGAGGTTCCATAATCAGATATTTTTGAATAATTGCTGATTTTACGGTATACAAAAAGTACTTTGAGCGTCACAGCATTAGCTAAGCGTCGGTCGTTCACTGGGTTTGCTGGCAAACTCCCATCTAATTCATACCATGCCTTGCTGCAACTAGTCTAGGACTGTAACACTAACAAGCACTCAAGGTTGGGCAAGTTAATGAGAAACGTTAACTTCGTTAAGAGTTAATTCGCTAAAAATTTTCAAGCAATTTTTTATCTAAGTTAAAGTCGGTAGGTGAAAAACAAAAGTAACGCAAGTTAAAAGTTAATTTGTTAATTAAAAAAAAAACTCAATATTAACCTGCAGTTAATGCCCAGTAAAACTTAAAAGTGACTCCATTAAAACTTACCTGTAGGTAGGCTTTAGTCATTCTGATTTCTGTTACTCTACCAGGCTATTTACTACAGTATTCTAATAAAGATACAGGACTGCAGAATAGACACAGTGAAAGCCTTTTTTATTTCTATTATTACGGCATTAGGACGCATGGTGTAGCTTAGAAATTTAACGGATTAACGTAAACATTAAAGTAGTTTAATGAAAGTTATAGCCTAGTTGATAAGTTATCGTAACTCACAAAAGTTATTTAACTTTTCAACTCGTTAATGAAAAGGAAGTGCCTATTTTGCTTCTAGAGGCAAAATAGTGTTTTTCCTCTGTTTGAGTTAGAGTTAGGGCTAGGGTTGGGATTAGGGTTAGAGTTTGGGTTAGGATTACGCTTAGGGCTATTTTGGCACTTGCGGCTAAATAGCCGTTAGGACTATTTTGCTTCCATATGGCAAAATAGCCACTGCCTAATTAAAAACTTAAGGTAACTTCGTTATTAATGAATTAACAAGTTAATGCCCAACACTGCTAACAAGTAATAATAAGATAAGAAAGCGAAATTCAATAGGACACCCTGCGTCAGTTAACAGACTTGCCATGAATCAGAGATAGGCCTAGGCTGATCTGACGATACGGCGGTACAAAACCTGTAATGTACCATACTGCACTTTGCACTTGCCTAATGCCTATCCACCTTGTTTCGGTCATGCCAATAAGAGCTTTGCGATAAACATCAAACTGTAAGAGAAAACACATCAAACCCACTAAACCGAGCTTTTTCAGCAAATTTCTAACAGTTGGACCACAGACTTTTTTTTAGTAGACTAGAAACTAGGCTAGCGCTTAGATCTTACAATAACTAGATGGGAGTTTGCCAGCAAACCCAGTAAACGACCGACGCATAGCTAATGCTGTGACGCTCAAAAGTACTTTTTGTCTACCGTAAAATCAGCAATTATTCAAAAATATTTGATTATGGAACCTCCAGAAAAGTAGAGTCAAATTATTTGTCTGTTAAATATCTCCTGATATCATAAAACACTGGCACCCTAGCTTGAGCCGTTCAAAAATTGATTTTTGGGGGTCCATTTGGGGGGTCCCCGGGGGGGTGGCACCCCCAAATTATGTCAAAATATTTGTCTGGTAAATATCTACTGATATCAAAAAAAACTAGAACTCTAGCTGGAGCCATTCAAAAACTTAATTTTGGGGGGTCCCTAGGAGGGTGGCAGCCCCAAACTATGTCAAAATATTTGTCTGTTAAATATCTCCTGATATCATAAAACACTGGCACCCTAGCTTGAGCCACTCAAAAATTGATTTTTGGGGGTCCATTTGGGGGGTCCCCGGGGGGGTGGCACCTCCAAACTATGTCAAAATATTTGTCTGGTAAATATCTACTGATATCAAAAAAAAGTAGAACTCTAGCTGGAGCCATTCAAAAACTTAATTTTGGGGGGTCCCCGGGAGGGTGGCAGCCCCAAACTATGTCAAAATATTTGTCTGTTAAATATCTACTGATATCATAAAACACTGGCACTCTAAGTTGAGCCATTCAAAAAATTGATTTTTAGGGGGTCCATTTGGGGGGTGGCAGCCCCAAATTATGTCAAAATAATTGTCTCTTAAATATCTACTGATATCATAAAACACTGGCACTCTAAGTTAAGCTGTTCAAAAAATTGATTTTGGGAGGTTCATTTGGGGGGTTCCCGGGAGGGGTGGCACCTCCATACTATGTCAAAATATTTGTCTGGTGAATATCTACTGATATCAAAAAAAAGTAGAACTCTAGCTTGAGCTATTCAAAAACTTGATTTTTAGGGGGTCCATTTAGGAGGTCATCGAGGGGGTGGCACCCCCAAACTATGTCAAAATATTTGTCTGTTAAATATCTGCTGATATCAAAAAAAACTAGAACTTTACGTTGAGCCATTCAAAAAATTGATTTTTGGGGGTCCATTTGGGGGGTCCCGGGGGGGTGGCACCCCCAAACTATGTCAAAATATTTGTCTGTTAAATATCTGCTGATATCATAAAACACTGGCATTCTAAGTTAAGCCGTTCAAAAACTTAATTTTTGGGGGGTCCATGTGGGGAGTCCCCGGGAGGGGTGGCACCCCCAAACTCTGTCAAAATATTCGTCTGTTAAATAGCTACTGATATCAAAAAAAAGTAGAACTTTACGTTGAGCTGTTCAAAAACTTGATTTTTTGGGGGTCCATTTAGGGGGGTCCCCGGGGGGATGGCACCCCCAAACTATGTCAAAATATTTGTATGTTGAATATCTACTGATATTAAAAACAACTAGCACCCTAGCTTGAGCCGTTCAAAAAATTTTTTCTTTTGGGCCCCATTTTGGGGGAGTTCCCGGTGGAGTTGCCCAAAAAATTTCGGGAGAAAAAATTGCATCTGCAGCTCAACAACTTTACACAAAAATTAGATTTCGATGTGTTGTGGTTTAGGAGAAGAAGAGCGTACAAACTTTAGGAAGAAAAAAAGGGAAAAAAAAGAAACCTCATCGCGGCCAAAAGTGGGTTGGTTGTGATGAAAGGGTATCTTGAGACATACAACCCTATGAAATATTTTTGCCGTACTTAAAGGCGGTGAATCATCCAACCAATTACGGTGGTTTACAATAGCTAAAATTGAACTATAATTTTTGATATTTTTTGTTTTAATTTCGGGATGGCGGTTGCAAAGATATTCAACAAATACAAAAAGATGTCCCCCCGAAAAAAGTTTTTGGAAACTCTGAGTTTTGTTCTTCCCGCGAAAACCACAGTAGGCTTAATAGTTTAGAGAACTGTGGTAAGCGTAATAGTTTAGAGATAGTTTATTTCTAAATAGTTTTGGCCAAACCAATGACATAAAATTAGATGATACCGCAACTCTTTTTCCCACTCTTTCTCCTCTTTGTTTCTTTATTGTGCGGATTTTTGATCTGTCTTTGCCCGCGCTGATCTGCTGACAGTACTGCACAGCCTAAGCCTTGCTTAACAACCAGCAGGTAGCAATAATAATAAAAATCGTTGTCTCTAAAAGTAGTAGCTTTGCGTAATTTGCTTAAAAACTTATGTCAACTGCTAAATTACCATCCAAAATCCAATTTTTGAGTTACTTTTGCTGGAAATGCCATAATTAATGTCATAAAAACTCGTAATTTTTTGCTGCATACAGTTATTGGTTGGTTGCTTGGTTAGTGGTTAGTTTGCGCGCTTTCATTTTTTTAATAAAATATTTTTTAATATTTTGCCTCATTTAAGCTGTTTTTGAATAAGACCGCATTTTAATACAAAGTTTGGGATGTTACTAAGCGCCTAAAATCGAAGTCACGTTACCATGTCACCACGTTATCATTTTTTTTTTGTATTTGAATTGGTTTTATTGATTTTTAAAACATTGACTTTATTATATTTTTGCGTGAAATTTCGGCTGCTAAGTTTATTTTGGGGGTCGCCGCTCAAAATAATTTTGGTTTTTTCAACGAAAAATCGAAAAACAGTCGATTTTAAAAAATTTTAGTGAAAAATTTCATATGTGGATGTGATTAAAATATGGTGTCACCTCAAAATTGTAAAACCCTGAGCCGACCCCCCTCTTTCTCAGTAACGCCACTGGTTCTTATGTCATTGGTTTGCTTGAATTTTATTCTCGCTTTTGTCGCCAATAGCAATAAAATGAAACTTTTTGCCATTGTTTCAGATTTGTCCGGTGTTGTGTAATTTAAATTTATTTGTGACTCTTTTATTGACTGGAAACAGCGCAGTCCCGTTAAGTGTGGAGTATATTGAGGAAGTTCTAAGCGATGCTGAGCTCCATATCCATTCTGCTCTAGATGAGGCTGGACCGTTTCATACGTTTAGATGAATCACTTGAACGTCCATTGTTGACCCCAACGATAATCCCGGTTTGATTTCACTTGAAAAGCATTGTTTTATCCAGCGCCGGATTTACCGTATGGCAAGCTGGTAAATTCCAGACACCCCGCGCTGACTCGCGTGACCTTTTTTTCTGTTTCTTTTTTTTTTTAGAACATATTTTCTGGAATAAGAAAATTGTAACTCAATGGTCGATTCTTCTCCGTTTGCCTGGGGATCTGCGCTTTGTAAATCCGGGCCCCCAGTTTACGTTCGACGCATACACCCTAATCACGAAAACTATGTGATAAATAAGCACTATCGCGCTTGTGTTAATATTTATTGAACAGCTCCAGCAGTTCCACTGCTCAAAGCAGTTCAAAACAAAGGGAGGAATGAAGTTGCACGTGCAGTCACAACACATACAAACGCTAAAAAGCCCAGATAAGGAACAGAGTATAAATGAAATTATTAAAGTATCGGGCAGGCTTAGTTTTGGTTGTTGCTTGATTCAATAACGTCTTAGAAAAGTCGTTAACATTCTATTCAACTCTTTCTTAGCAGTAGCTTAATTGTTTTTAACAAAAAGGCGTCGCTCTTACGACGATTCTGATCGCATGATCATAAGTTCAACCCGCACCCTGGTCACGCTGTTACGTTCTTGGATAAGACGCTTAGCGATAATTATCTCTGCTTGGTGGCTTCGAACAAGCAGCAAATTTACGTGGGAAAAAGTAAAACGTCAACCGGAAAATGGTCAACTACTAAGCGGGTGTGGATTCGTCCAAAGCATAGCGTACCGTCGCTTTCTCGTGATAGGAGGATAAAGATACACTAATCAAAAAAATCAAATTTAGTAGTTAAGGCGCTGTTTTTTACGGATACTTTTTTTTAACGCAGAAAAACTCGAAAGCAAATGCGGTTTAGTCCGATATAAAGCGCCACCGTCGTTTCGTGACAGGAGGATAACACAGAAATAAATTACCGGAAC
Organism: Trididemnum nubilum; assembly: GCA_963965965.1. Lineage (NCBI taxonomy): Eukaryota > Metazoa > Chordata > Ascidiacea > Aplousobranchia > Didemnidae > Trididemnum > Trididemnum nubilum. The sequence goes on along the minus strand of OZ014484.1, from coordinate 7,531,309 downwards.
AAAATACGAACAAAACTCAAAATGTCGTTTGACGCTTACCGTAAATACCTCCACCCTGGAAGAATTATATTTTACTTTAGCAAGTTCTTGCGAGAAAACGTCAACGCATCATTATAATACCTACCACCTTACCTATATATATTACCACTTAATACCATTATTATATCCCATTGTTATATAGCCTACCACATATTATATTTTAATACCATTATTATATTAATACCATTATTTTATACCATTTAATACATTATTTCCTATATTAACTAACATCATTATAATACCATTTGTCAATACCTACCAACCAACAGAAGTCCATAAAACCTGGGACTTCTGAACTTGGTACCAGTAAATTGGGTAACATCCCTGATCTGAATAGGCTACCCTAAGCTATAAAATCAGCAACAACCTTAAACATATCGCTTTTACTCAAATGACATGAACATAAATCCAGACTAGTTTACTTCAAACACTATTCATAACCTTGCAGGTACATAATTAGCGCTTTAACCGATCTATGTCGGCACGCACGAAAATGGCCAGTACGAGAGAAAACCAGGAGAGTGGGGCCTGCAGTGAAGCGTGACCAAGAAGAGAATAAAATGAGCGCATTTGCGGAGTTTCGGATCATCTAGTTTTATGCAGGGTGTCGAACCGAACCTAAACCCGAACCGTAAACCCGAATGAACCGTTTCATTTTGGTGAACCCGAACCGAACCTGAACCAGCTAAATTTTACTTCAGTGAACCTGAACCAAACCTGAACCCTCAAAATTGTGCTCAAGTGAACCTAAACCCCTAACGAAAGTAAGAATATATTTTTCCATTTCCGGATGCCGCTGGCGCTGGTACACGCACAATAAGAGCAGTGGTGATCATCAACAGAATCAGCAATTTCTCCTTTTTTTTTCTGGACGAAACGAGTAACGACAGTTAAACTTAAAGTCAATGAACCCGAACCGAACCTGAACCAGTAATATTTTACTTGAGTGAACCTGAACCAAACCTGAACCTCGAAAATGGTGCTCAAGTGAACCCAAACCAAACCTGAACCGCTAAAATATTTTGAGCCGGAGCTAAACCTGAACCCGAACCGTTATTTGAAACGGTTCGACAGCCTGGTTTTATGTCATTGGCCAAACTATCTCTAAACTATTAGGCCTAATAGTTTAGAGATAGTTTGGCTTAATAGTTTAATAATATTACAGTAGCCTAGTAGTTTAGAGAACTGTGGTTTTGGCGGGAAGAACAAAACTCAGAGTTTCCCAAAACTTTTTTCGGGGGGATATCTTTTTGTATTTGTTGAATATCTTGGCAAACGCAGCCCTAAAATCAAAACGAAAAATATCAAAAATTATGGTTCAATTTCAGCTATTGTAAACCATTGAAATTGGCTGGATGATTCACCGCCTTTAAGCCGTTTTTAACTGAGACCGCTTTTTACGCCAAACTTGCTGGGCGGTTTTCGGGTTCTAAAACCGAAGTCACGTGACGTATTGCCTCGAAATTTGATACAAACACACAACTCATTAATCTTAAACTGCTGTCAAAATTTCATGTAGCTCAACCAAATCGTTCTGGAGTTATAAGCAAAAGTCTGAAATTTCGCACTCGTTAGTTGGAAAATGGCCGAGTAAAAACAGAGGAACACGCAACGCGAGCGTCGGTCGTTCCAACTAGATGGGAGTTTGCCAGCAAACCCAGTGAACGACCGACGCATAGCTAATGCTGTGACGCTCAAAAGTACTTTTTGTCTATGGTAAAATCGGCAATTATTCAAAAATATCTGATTATGGAACCTCCAGAAAAGTAGAGTCAAAATATTTGTCAGTTAAATATCCACTGATATCATAAAACACTGGCACCCTAGCTTGAGCCGTTCAAAAATTGATTTTTGGGGGTCCATTTGGGGGGTCCCTGGGGGGGTGGCACCCCCAAACTATGTCAAAATATTTGTCTGTTAAATATCTACTGATATCAAAAACAACTAGCACCCTAGCTTGAGCCATTCAAAAAATGGATTTTTTGGGGCCCCATTTTGGGGGAGTTCCCGGTGGAGTTGCCCCAAAAAAATTTCGGGAGAAAAAATTGCATCTGCAGCTCAACAACTTTACATAAAAATTAGATTTCGGTGTGTTGTGGTTTAGGAGAAGAAGAGCGTACAAACTTTAGGAAGAAAAAAAGAAATAAACCTCATCGCGGCCAAAAGTAGGTTGGTTGGGATGAAAGGGTATCTTGAGACATATAACCATATGAAATATTTTTTGCCGTACTTAAGCCGTTTTTGGCTGAGACCGCTTTTTACGCCAAACTTGCTGGCGGTTTCGGGTTCTAAAACCGAAGTCACGTGACGTATTGCCTCGAAATTTGGTACAAACATACAACTCATTAATCTCAAACTGCAGTCAAAATTTCATGTAGCTCAACCAAACCGTTCTGGAGTTATAAGCAAAAGTCTGAAATTTTGCACTCGTTAGTTGGAAAATGGCCGAGTAAAAACAGAGGAACACGCGACGCAAGCGTCGATTGTTCCAACTATGGCTAGCGCAATTGTGCCGATTTTGTATTTTTTTGGTCACAGTTCACTAGCGCGATATCGTTATCACAGAACATAGATCTTACAATATTGAGATCTTACAATAAAAGATAATGAGCATTATTTGTAAGATCTATGCACAGAATCAATCTGCTTTGGTTGCACTGTATGCTAACAGGTACAGTTAGTTATAGGCAAGTAGCGAAATTTTGTGAACCTTAGACTCGATTAGGTTAATGTTATGGCTAATCGATTTCATATAAAATACAAAAGATAGAAATAGAGAAAAAAAGCTTAAAAAAACAACAAATTGATTAAAACACTTGTTTTCGGAAAGACGTCGGAATTGTAATTCGCCGCAAAGTTTTGAAACGTAGGACCCCAACGTCAATGACAGTTACGGTACGTTTACTCTAAACAGACTACGATTTCACCTGAAAAGCTTTGAGTTTAGAATCTCGAAAACTCTACTAACATTGTATAGACCTTATACAAGAAAGAGGAAGCATATTATAAATATACTGCGTAAATCTTGGGTGTTTCGCAAACGTTTTAAATAGATCCGTAACTTATAGTAAAAAATATCCATCCATTACACCCACCTCCAGTTTTTGATTGCGTAGCATTCAACTCCATTTATGAGAGAATTTTTCAAAAATTGAATACGAATACGCCCGGTGTAATTGGTTTCATCTTACTGTACTGGTGTAGTTGCAAATCGTAAATAGAAATATGTTGAGCCAGGCGCGTAGCCAGAAATTCGCAATGGGGGGCTGATTTGAGGGTCTGGGGACGGAGCCCCCAGCTGCCGGAGGCCAATGAGGGTCTGGGGGCAAAGTCCCCGGCTGCCAGAGGTTGGGGGTTTGGGGGCAAAGCCCCCAGCCGCCTGAGGCACGGGGATCTGGGGGCGGATCCCCCAGTGCTCAAAAATTTTGCATTCTTTTGCAAAAATAACTTAATTTTAGAGTTATTTTAATAAAAAATAATGCTTTTAAAACGTGGCATAGAAATTGGCAGCGCAACATGATTCAACTGGTTGCATTAATGGGCTGTATGGAAAGTGGCAAATGATAACATTGCAGTTCTCTTGTTTACTTGCTGGTAAATCATAAAATCCCATTATTCAATAAAACTCATACGGAGTAATATATTTCGTCTATATTTTTTAAAGAAAAATAATTGGGAGGGGGGCTAATGGAAAGATATTTGAGAGAAGTGACTGGTAATTAACTAACACTGAATAGCCCCCCTCCCCTTATTCCTGAGTTTATTATATATTTGTTAATAAAATCTATGCTTGGCATTTTTGCATAGATGGGCAAGTTAATGCAAAACGTTAGCTTCGTTAACCACTAGTCCGTTAACAAACTTCACACCTCCGTTAACGTTAATTCGTTATTTTCAGCTTTAATTAACGGAAGTTAATAAAGTCCGTTAATCCGTTAACATTTTGCGTGTAATTTACATTTCGTTTTATTCACTCGCTTCTAGAACACGTATTGACGCTGTTGAGCTGATTGTAAGGAAATATTTATTGCTATAGTGGTCTTTTTGTGTTTTGAAAGTTACATTTTACAGTTTAATCTAATTTCAACATAAAAACAAGTTCAAATGAACAACAAAGCTGCAAGATATTAACGATAAAAACCTTAACAGAAGTTAACAGCACTTAACGGAAGTTACTTTAGTCCGTTAACAGCACTTAACGGAAGTTAATTTAGTCCGTTAACATCAAAAAACTTTTTAACGGATTAACAAGTTAGTGAAAAAGTTAGCTTCGTTATTAACGGATTAACGATTAACGGACTTGTGCCCATCTATGCATTTTTGCATTAGCGATCAAATTTGATTGTTTATTTTCGGGCATTTTTTACAGTTTTCATTGATTTGTGATTTCAATTTTTGATAATTAGCCCCCCTCCTGAATATATGTTTCAAAAGATGCTTTAAATCACTTTTGAATCAATTCCAGCGCAAAAAAACTGTCTCAAAAAAGCTAAAAACGTGGTATTTTCTTATTCTGCATTTTGGTTGACAGGCCAATGGGGGGCTATAGCCCCCCGCCCCCTTGGCTACGCTACTGTGTTCAGCCCTGCTGAATAACAGTCTGGCTACGGCCATGATCAAAACTCGCTATGGTCAAGTTTCGAGTTTATATGGTCGCAAAATTCCGCAAGTGCATGTAGAGTGAATTACATAAACAGGGGGTATTGTGCCATGGCCCCCTCTTTGGACCATGATACAATTCAAAAAATGTGCAAAAAACGTTAAAATTGCGTAATTAGATTACAATGAAGCATGCAGGGGGAAAGGGTTACGCTATACCCAGGGATATCTAGGGCTATACCTCTAGCATTTTGGCATCATTTTAATCAGCTTGATCGTAAAAGTGGTGCAGATTAAAATTTTTTTGCTTCTGCCAATCTATTTTTGCTGTGAGAAATTTTTCAACTCAAGTTCATCACATCTATACTGTACCAAAAAGGCATGGCTCTATTTCTCTATATCTAATCATTTAACCAGACATGGCATGATAAGAAGTAGCATTTCAACCAGCTGGTGGGGGCACGTTATATTTCAGATGTTTCGCGGCCAAAGCCGAAAACAGTTTAGCGTTTAACGCTTGGCATTTTGCAAAAATCTGATACCAATAGCTGCAAAACTTTTACTTTTTTTCTTGGCGTTACTTATAGGCCTACTACCTGTGAAAAGGATAGCCATTTACTTAGCTTATGGCCTTCGGTTGTTTTTATGCTTATTTCGTGCATGTTTCGCGCTGTTCAAAACTACATACCTTTTTAGCCCAAATTTAATTTAAAAGGTCTTAAAACTGAGTTATTTTTGTAAAACAGCGTAAAAATCTCTGAGCGCTGGGTGTTCCGCCCTCAGACCTCCTTATTTCATCCGGTGGCTAGAGACTTGGATCCCAGACCCCCAATTCGTAATTTCAATTTTAAGTTTTGACTCATGCCCCCCTTTTAGAAAATCTTGCCTAAGCCGATACTGCTGTGCATTTATAACAAGTATAAAAATGCATCAAAAAAAAAAGTTTTGTCGAATTTGAAACTCCCTTCAATTCTGATTTCCCAGCAGTTATCCAGAGCTAGTTAGTAACAAAATTGTCTTATTTGATGATTTTACCACGATTTGACATAAAAAAAAATTCATTTTTATTATATCTGGCAAACAGGGGCGTTGCCAGCTTCGCGAGATCAGGGGGAGGGGCAAAGGTTTTCGCCGAAATGCGAAGGCTTTTCTGGCCGAAATCATTAAAAGGTCTTTGTCGAAATCCAAAGGCTTTTTCTGGCCGAAATCACAAATTTTCCGACCAAATAAAGAAGGTGATCTCCAAAAAAAAAAGTCTTCGCCGAAATCCGAAGGTTTTTTCTGGCCGAAATCACAAATTTTAACGTTTTTTCCGCTCAAAAACACCAACTTTTTCCTCCCAAAAAATTACCTAGGGAGGCAAGAAAAAAATCGGGGGGGTGGGGGGGCAAAAACGAAAATTGCCCCCCTGCCCCCCCCCCGCTGGCGACGCGCCTGCTGGCAAAACTGCTTATTGAAAATAATTATGTTGCTTTAGGTCTCGAACATGAAATTTGTACTGCAGATAAAATTTTGAGATATGGCTAGTTGGAACGACCGACGCTCGCGTCGCGTGTTCCTCTGTTTTTACTCGGCCATTTTCCAACTAACGAGTGCGAAATTTCAGACTTTTGCTTATAACTCCAGAACGGTTTGGTTGAGCTTCATGAAATTTTGACAGCAGTTTGAGATTAATGAGTTGTATGTTTGTACACAATTTCGAGGCAATACGTCACGTGACTTCGGTTTTAGAACCCGAAAACCGCCCAGCAAGTTTGGCGTAAAAAGCGGTCTCAGTCAAAAACGGCTTAAGTACGGCAAAAAATATTTCATATGGTTATATATCTCAAGATACCCTTTCATCCCAACCAACCTACTTTTGGCCGCAATGAGGTTTATTTCTTTTTTTTTTCTTTTTTTCTTCTTTTTTTTCCTTTCTTTTTCCTTTTTTTTTCCTTTTTTTTCTTCCTAAAGTTTGTACGCTCTTCTTCTCCTAAACCACAAAACATGGAAATCTAATGTTTGTGTAAAGTTGTTGAGCTGCAGATGCAATTTTTTCTCCCGCAATTTTTATGGACAATTCCATCGGGGACTCCCCCAAATTGGGGCCCCAAAAAAATAAATTTTTTGAATGGCTCAAGCTAGGGTGCTAGTTGTTTTTGATATCAGTATTTAACAGACGAATATTTAACAGACGAATATTTTGACATAGTTTGGGGGTGCCATCCCCTCGACGACCCCCCCAAATGGAACCCCCAAAAATCAAGTTTTTGAACGGCTTAACTTGTAGTGCCAGTCTTTTATGATATTAGCAGATATTTAACAGACAAATATTTTGACATAGTTTGGGAGTGCCACCCCCCGGGGACCCCCCCAAATGGAACCCCCAAAAATCAAGTTTTTGAATAGCTCAACTTGGGTGCCAGTCTGTTTTGATATCAGCAGATATTTAACAGACAAATATTTTGACATTTCCCGGGGACCCCCCCAAATGGACCCCCAAAAATCAATTTTTGAGTGGCTCAAGCTAGGGTGCCAGTGTTTAGTGATATCAGCAGATATTTAACAGACAAATAATTTGACTCTACTTTTCTGGAGGTTCCATAATCAGATATTTTTGAATAATTGCTGATTTTACGGTATACAAAAAGTACTTTGAGCGTCACAGCATTAGCTATGCGTCGGTCGTTTACTGGGTTTGCTGGCAAACTCCCATCTAGTTTCTCTTCTTTTTTTCTCCGTGCGTCAGTTTACAGTCTACTAATAAAGAGTCTGAGTCTATGGTTGGACTGATGACATCTTTTTCTCTTTTGAGCATTAGGGTACCTTTTTTTTTTCAGGAAATCGGTAAAACGCAAAGTTTTGCAAAAATTCTACGCGGAGAGTAGGAAAATTTTGTGCATGGGTATTTTGGGTATTTTTTTGGTTTCTTTTTCCTGTTTCAAATCCGTGAAAAAAATCATTGGAACGCCAATTGGTCTAGTCAAAAAACGCGTTTGTGGGCCCCAGAAAGATTTTTTTTGCCTATACAGCGATCCTTAGTATAGTCTAAACTTTCTGGTTAGGGTTGTTCCCACCCCATTTTTTTGCCCATTTACATCATAATGACGTCATTTCCGCGAAATTTGACCAAATTTTTTAGCTTTGTTGACTTTGACTTCATTCATTCTCAGTAGCGACCCAAATGTGAGTCGCCAAAGCTTTATGAATGGGTTGCTTACACAAGTGTCAACATAAAGAACAAGGCAGCGAGTCGCGATCTTGACGTTAAAAGGGGGGCGCGCGTTTCAGTGACTATACCTGTGGCGGCTAACGAGAAGTTGCGAGATCGAATCTTTAAGGCAATGGAAGAATGGCTCGCGCGTAGGTTGTAGCTCACAGACGCAAACACGATCCAGTTAAAGGGGAAATCACGTGTTATATTGCCAATGGAATGCACAACAGCTCCGAACAGCAAAGACATAAAGCGCACGAATCAGAAAACATACGTAAAACTACACTCCCATAAACCCGAAGGTCGAACCCACAAGTCCCAAACACACACAAAGCAAGCTACCAGATCATGCAAAACAATGCTGAGCAATGCAGGGCAGAGCAGAGCACGGAAGAGCAGAACAAACTAGAACAAGCAAGGTAAAGCAATTACTAAAAATATTTTGTTCTCCCTTAAGCCGCATTTACACGGGCGACTTTTTTGCATGCGATTTTTTGATAAAAATGGATGTGGCAAAGTTGCATCTATTCAATAATGGTTCTCATTGTGATGAAAGTTATCTTACTGCTGAAAATGACTGTCTCAAGTTGTTTCCATGCCGATAGTGATATTCTAAACCTTTTTAAAACAAAATCGGAACTGATCTCACTGCGATTTTTTATCGCAGCACCGATTCTCTTCTAAAGTTTTCAATTATGACAATATTGCTATGAAACCAACTTAAGACAATTACTTCCATCAGTAAGGTCCCAATTATCATGATCAAAACCGCCGTTGAGTAAATGCAACTTTGCCAGATCCATTTTTATCAAAAAATCGCATGCAAAAAAGTCGCCCGTGTAAATGCGGCTTTAAACGCACTAAATCTCAACTAACTTGTTTGTCCCCAAGATTTGGTAAAAATCCAAACATGAGAAAAAGGATTTTGACTGAGAAAATCACATAATTCTAAGAAAATATCGTGGACCCCAAAGGTAAAAAATTTTCACATCGATTACTAATTCACCCGTATCCGGCAAAGTTGAAAAAACATATGAATCACGACCTACAATAACACGAGGTTTCTACTTGTTTACGCCGCGTTTCCGTCAACAAGTAAAGCCCTCCGTAGCCTACTTCGATTATCTTTATTGGCTGACTGGTACTGCCTTAGTTTTGCAGCTGTTGTAGGCTACCGGTACTTGTTGTTGGCTGGTCAGCCTATAAAAAGTTAGCAAGTGCTGTTGGCTGGTCAGTTAACCGGTAGCTGTAGGCTGGTCAGCCTACCTGATAGGCAAGTGATTTTGTACAGTTGCCTGTACCGTACCAGTAGCCTAGGCTACGCTAGCGGTATTTTTATTTGCTTCAATTTTATAAGCAATTTAAGGTCAGCAGTGACAATATCTGATATCACCAAAAATTTTTATCTTTAAGACTGCAGTGCAGAAAGGCTTAAAGCAAGTTCATCTACAGACTTTTCTTGTATGTTTTTAAGGTTTAAGTTATGGTTTTGAGTCAGGTTTGGGGTTAATTTTTGAGTTATTCAAATTTCAATAAGGATTTAAGGTTAGCAGGCTAGGTAACAATACAGTATAACCTGATAATAAGGGTCAAAGTAGGCTACATAATGTACCGGTATGCAGTATGGTACCTAGTAAAACAGTAGTAGCAATGAATGAAAGAACAGTAAGACTAAAGTTATTCTAATGATTTATTCACAATCACTAATACAAACGTTTTTGCCTTTCATTAGGCCTATTCAGGTATTAGTAAAATTATAGACTTGTTAACTTCAGACTAACTGGAAAGAATAAAATATATAGGCCTACAAAATTGAATGTCGTTATGTATAAGTCGTTGCTTTTTTTTTTGATGCTCTGCAAGCCGTGTATGAATGCGCGTGTGTTCTCTCCTCTCCGATTTACGCTATTCCCCAAATCTAGCCCTAACCCTAATCAGTGCACGCATGAGAGGAGTAAGAGCGGGCGCTCGCTCATACACGAGTCGCAGAGATTCCAAAATAAAGCTGACGGGTGATGGCTTAAACGACACCCGCAGACCCACAAAATGGTTGGCAGTGATTTCGTCACAAATGGTTACCAGACGGCATTTTGAACACAAAAAAGACAGAATAGGCCTATCTGCTAACCGTATTGTACTACCATTGTATTGAAATTAAAGCATTGACTAAGAACAGCAGTCTTTGAACTATTCTACTATCCCCAGAGCTGTCTTGCCCTTACCCTCACTTTTGACTTTGTGGCGAAATCACTGTGACGAAATCACCATGTGACGAGATAACTGGTAACCCACAAAATCAAGTGATATCAAGGTTTTGAGTCACTGGGCATTAGAACAATAAAGATTATCAATTGCATGTAACAGGTCAACAGTTCATCTACCAGTCTACTGTTTACTAATGGAAAATAAAGAAATTCCTGGGGAAAAAATGTACCGTACTCTTTGTGATAGAGGTACCACCTTTGTAAAACTTTTGGCTGTGGCTATTTTGCCTCTCTGCTCTAGAGGCAAAAACCCTAACCCAAATCCTAACAGCTTAACAGAGGAATAAAGCTGTTTTCCTCTAGAAACAAAATCGGAAATCTGAAATAGACACTTCCAAAACTTTTATGTACACAATAGGCAGACAGGTACCAGTATCTTCTTGTACAAAGGTAAATTTATCCAACAGATTAACGATGTAGCTTTGGGATTGGCGTTGTGTCCAACATTAGCTACGTAATTTTTTCGGCAGTGTCTGCTGCACCGGCCCAGTTTCCAACATCTAATCGCTGCTGCACTGGCGGCGGTGGTCGTTTTCTTGTGCTGTTCAGTTTACTATCTCTCAGGCTGGCATCGCTGCCCGAACTCTAACTCCAATAATAAGATTTTAGAGAAAAAAAAGAACTTTGCAGCATAGTAGCTCTCTATCGCTATCTTTATAAAGCATGTCTTGCGGGTATCGATATCTCAACCCTCTGCATTGCAGCCAAGCGTACTAACCACTACGCCATCAGGGCTTCGCATTTGATGTGTCAAAGTGCTGTATTTAAATCGAATCAATGTGAAAAACGCAAGCCGGTGCACCAGCGATTTGATGTCCGAACCGGGACGGTGCAGTAGACACTTCCAATTTTTTCTTGGTAAAAATGGAGAAAAAGATAATCAGCATTGGCTCTGTGATAATCATCCTTCATCTGTAATTGTATCTATGGTGTGTTGATGACATTTTTGCTGTTTTTGAAACAAATAAATCTTGTCCAAAGGAGGAAGTGGCTATTTTGCCTCTAAGAGGCAAAATAGTGTTTTTCCTCTCTTTGGGTTAGGGTTAGGTCTAGGGTTGGGATTAGGGTTAGGATTAGGGTTAGAGTTTATGTTATGGTTAGAGTTTGGGTTATCATTAGGCTTAGGGTTATTTTGGCACTTGTGGCAAAATAACTGTTAGGACTATTTTGCATCCAAATGGCAAAATAACATGGGGCTATTTTGCCTCCAGAGGCAAAATAGCCACTGCCTTTTAGATATCTTAAAATTCTTGACACAAAAACATAAAATTTACTGTTTATAATGGTTCAGAATTGATGTTTTTTTTTGATGTACAAATTCAGGTTAAGGAGGATGGGTGCGACTCATAGATGTGGTGCAAAACTACTCATACTGGTCTTTTGCTAAATTTTGATGCGTTTATGCTCCATGAAATGGAAATCTGGCTTAATATTGAGCTATTAAATGGTGCAAAGGGTCAATCCATGCTTAGTTTGATGGCATGTCAACCCGTGTTCTTGGATCTTTTTCAAACTTGGTATGAGAGTAGAGTCAACCAGGGTTGAAAAATTACTTGCTTTTGCTTTAATTACAATTACAAATACATTTACAACTTAAAATTTTCAATTGCAATTATTCAAGTTCAGGTAATTGTAATTCAATTACAATTACAATCAAAAAATTCTCAAAATCTTGCAACCAATTCGCTTACATACAAAGCCTCAAGTTTTGCTTATGTCAACACTGCAGACTGTGGATTTGTTTTGTATTTCTATGCCAGACCTATCAAAGCCCCATTTCTCTCTATCCTTGTTCTTTCTTCAATCTTTGTTTAACTTTAATTTTTGCAATATATAATTTCGTTTGAAAGCATTTGTCAAGTATGTTATTGAACTCATATCGCTTCCAACACCATTATACATGGTTTTAGCTAAATCATGGTATCATCCCACAATTATTTGTAAGATTTAACGCAATGAAAAATGGCAGTGACTATTTTGCCTCCAGAAGCAAAATAGCCCCATATTATTTTGCCATTTGGAGGCAAAATAACCCCATATTATTTTGTCATTTGGAGGCAAAATAGTCCTAAATGCTATTTTGCTTCCAGCGCCAAAATAGCCTTATGCCCAACCCAAACCCTAACTTTAACCCTTATCCAAGCTGTATCCTTAATCCTTAGCCTAATCCCAACCCTAACCTCAACTGTAATCCTAACTGTAACCCAAACAGAGGGAAAACACTATTTTGCCTCTAGAGGCAAAATAGCCACTTCCATTAAAAATTGAAATTGCATATGTTATAACTTCTATTTGGCACTTTTTTTAAACTTTTACCAATAATATCTCATATTTAGCATGGTCATACAAAATAGAACCATTAGTATCTCTTTGACATGCACACATGGCCAAACAAGCAAAGAAAGCACACAATATCTTACTATCACAAATTGCATTGAAGTTACAATGGTAACTTACCAGTACCACCGGCTACAGTCACATCTGACGTCATAGGCCAATTCTATGTTAGGCTATTTTTTGGCGTAAAGTTAGTGCTAGTTATGATTTGAGTAGGTGCTGAGTTATGAATATGATTAACCCTAACTCTAACTATCTCTGACATACTTTGATGTTTAGTTTGTGATGTCAGATGTGATTGCAATCAGGAGAAAATATTGATATCAATTCGCAATCGGAGGAAAATCGATATTGTTCAAACACATTTTCTTATCATTTATTTTAGTGAAAAATAGAGTAAACAATAGTTATTATATAAATAATAGTTATTGTAATTGAAAATAGGCTGAAAATTTTTTAATTACAATTATCGACTTTTGAAAATTTTCAATTGCAGTTACAATAGCAGCAAAATCGTGTAATTAATTACAATTTTGTTAATCGCAATTATAATTTTATCAAGTGTGCAGACTCACAGAACCAGTTTGTAAAAAATTCCACCTTTTAACGCAAGCGATTCCCAAGATATTGCCCATTTAAATTTGTATGGTCGGGTGATTTTGGGCAATGCATATGAATGAATTTGACCTCCTGAGCTTAAAGTTTAGCTAGGAGAATGCAGTAAATTGCTACCCACCAATTTTGACCATGCTGAATCCAATAGAACCAATAGTTTTAAGCTAAGGAGTCTCAATTTTGAGATATTTAATGATTTAGCCATTTCTCTTTGGGCCTTAATTGTGGTGGGATGCTCTGAATTTTTTTATTTTTATTTTCTTGAAAAATGTTTAAAACTCATCTTTGACAACCACTTTTACTAGCCAATATAAAATCAAGCTTTGTCAAACTAAATCTAAAATTATCATGCATTGCAAAAGGCCAAAGTTATTGAAGTGTAAAATGCAATAAATTTTCATTTTTTATGGCATTTCACATGATTAAAACCAATAAAAGAACATGAAATATCTATCGATATTTAAAGTAATTTTTTGTATTAATTATTTGTTTGCACTGTCACTTTAGTATTTAGAACTTGAAATCTATTTTGTGGATATCTTGACAGCATAAAAGTCTTCGTCACAACTCAAGATGTTGCATTTCTTTGTTTTTTTCAAAAAATTTTTTTTTCAAAAAAACCTTTTTTTCAAAAAAAATTTTTTACAACCCTTTGTTAACATGTTATGACTAATTCATTCATTTTGAAATAATGTTTTTATACTGTGAATTCAAATCAGTGAATTCAATCAATTAATCAATTCAAATCAGTGAATTCAATAATCAGTGAATTCAAATCACTTCCATTCTCCTTGTTTAAACAACGTTACAAACTGTGTTCCCTCTAACTTTATGGCTAATCGGCGAGTGCCCAAATTTTCTTTAATCAATTGTGCCCAAAGCTCTAAAAAGACGTTTATGTGCCCTTAATTTTGTACCAATTCAGTATTAAAGTATACCAAATGTCATGTTTCCACAAATTTGTCGAATTTTCTAAAGCTATGTTTACTATATTGCCAAAAATTATTTGCCCTTGCTCCAACAAATCGCCGATTCGCTGAAAAAAATCGGCTTAGTGGGAACACTGGTTACAAATCATAATTAGTATCTTTTTATCAGTCATAAAAAACTAAACAAAAATTTTTTTTTACACAGTTTCTGTAAGATGCCATTTTTGTTCATGCAGGTGCGTTGTTCTAGTAGGTCACGATTTTATTTTATGGTACATATTTTTTGTTTCGTAGTTGGGTGAACCAAATTGCTGAAATAATCTTGGGTGGCAGCTGACTCGAAGACCATATGGTCATTTTCGCTGTCTCCTGGTTTGGTTACATGCTTATATATATTGTTCAGTTGTTTCCTATTTGCCTACCATTACCAATGTTTGCATGTTTTATTGTTCATTATACACATTTTGGTAGTTTGCATTTGTGTTGCATTGTACCATTCCAAATAAAAAACTTTGAACTTTAAACTTTGAACTACTCGTATTGCAGTCATAAACTAACAACCTTTACAAAATTCATCTTTGCAAAAAGGTTATCAAAATTGCAGACTAATATTGCCAAAATTCATCCATGCTAGACTGTAGAAGAGCTTGAGGCAGCCATCTTGTGAGTTGCATTACAGCATTGGCTTAAAACCGTTGTCATTGGAACGACCGACGCTCGCGTCGCGTGTTCCTTTGTTTTTACTCGGCCATTTTCGAACTAATGAGTGCGAGATTTCAGACTTTTGCTTATAACTCGAGAACCGTTTGGTCTAACTACATGAAATTTTGACAGCAGTTTGAGATTAATGAGTTTTATGTTTGTACCAAATTTCGAGACAATCGGTCACGTGACTTCGGGTTTATGACCCGAAAACCGCCCCGAAAGTTTGGCGTAAAAAGCGGTCTAAGTCAAAAACGGCTTAAGTACGGCAAAAAATATTTCTCATGGTTATATGTCTTAAGATATCCTTTCATCCCTACCAACCCACTTTCGGCCGCGATGAGGTTTTTTTCTTATTTTTTTCCTTTTTTTTTTCCTTTTTTTTTCCTTTTTTTTTCCTTTTTTTTCCTTTTTTTTCCTTTTTTTTTCCTTTTTTTTCTTCCTAAATCTTGTACGCTCGAGTTCTCCTAAACCACAAAACACAGAAATCTAATTTTTGTGTGAAGTTGTTGAGGTACATACGCGATTGTGTCTCCTGAAATTTTTTTGGGGCAACTCCCCCGGGAACCCCCCCAAAATGGGGCCCCAAAAAATCAATTTTTTGAACGGCTCAAGCTAGGGTGCCAGTTTTTTTTGATATCAGTAGATATTTGAGAGACAAATATTTTGACATAATTTGGGGGTACCACCCCCCCGGGGACCCCCCAAATGGACCCCCCCAAAAACAAATTTTTTTAACCATATAACCTAGGGTGCCATTTTTCTTTGATATCAGTAGATATTTAAGAGAGAAATATTTAGACATAATTTGGGGGTACCACCCCCCGGGAACCCCCCAAAATTGGGCCCCAAAAAATCAAATTTTTGAACGGCTCAAGCTAGGGTGCCAGTTTTTTTTGATATCAGTAGATATTTGAGAGACAAATATTTTGACATAATTTGGGGGTACCACCCCCCCGGGGACCCCCCAAATGGACCCCCCAAAAATAAATTTTTTAACGATTTAACCTAGGGTGCCAGTTTTTTTTGATATCAGTAGATATTTAAGAGACAAATATTTTAACATAATTTGGGGGTACCACCCCCCCAAATGGACCCCCCCAAAAGCAAGTTTTTTAACCATTTAACCTAGGGTGCCAGTTTTTTTTGATATCAGTAGATATTTAAGAGACAAATATTTTGACATGATTTGGGGGTACCACCCCCCCCGGGAACCCCCCAAAATGGGGCCCCAAAAAATCAAATTTTTGAACGGCTCAAGCTAGGGTGCCAGTTTTTTCTGTTATCAGTAGATATTTGAGAGACAAATATTTTGACATAATTTGGGGGTACCACCCCTTCGGGGACCCCCCAAAAATAAATTTTTTTAACAATTTAACCTAGGGCGCCAGTTTTTTCTTTGATATCAGTAGATATTTAAGAGATAAATATTTTGACATGTTTGGGGTACCACCCCCCCGGGGACCCCCCAAATGGACCCCCAAAAATGAATTTTTTAATGGGTTAACCTAGGGTGCCAGTTTTTTTTTGATATCAGTAGACACTTAAGAGATAAAAATTTTGACATGGTTTGGAGGTACCACTCCCCCGGGGACCCCCCCAAAATGGACCCCCAAAAATAATTTTTTTTATTGGTTTAACTTAGGGTGCCAGTTTTTTTTGATATCAATAGATATTTAGGAGACAAATATTTTGACATGGTTTGGGGTACCACTTTCCTTGGGACCCCTTCAAATGGATCCCCCAAAATCAATTTTTTGAATGGCTCAAGCTAGGACGTTAATTTTTTTTTATACCAGCAGATGTTTAAGAGACAAATATTTTGACATAGTTCCAATGGCTTACGCTTGAATACGATGTTTTTTTGTTTTTTTATTATTATCAGTCGCTATGTTGTCGATAAAATAACGCATGTGCATTGTACAAGTTAATCAGGTTTAGTTACTCAGGTTTAATCACCTTCACAGGTTTAGACAAGACAAACTATGGAAAAGGTTACTGGAAACTGGGAAGACAGTGTACAAGTTGTCGATAAAATATATATTTTGACAATGTTTGAAATTCCAAACCCTCTTGGGTATCCAAGAAGATAGGAGGGTTGGGGGCTACACTCCCCTTAGCCAAGACACCGAAAAACTTTAACCAAAAATACAACTGTTTACATAATACATATGTCTTGAACTGGACCTAAAAGTAAAGGGAGCTGGGCAATTCTGAAGTTTGCCATCTCGAAAAAGCAGCTCAACAACAAGTTATGTTGTGCTACATTTACTACAATCAATGGTTATGTGATTTGGTAATTCTTCGTATTGTGTGGAATGTATCCACCATACGCTTGCTATGCTTCCCACAAGTCACAACTTTTGACTTATGTTTGCTAATCAACTCTGAGCAGATCACTTCGGGACATGGTTGATTGCAAAACTCTTCCACTCGGTTCATAAAAAGTCGCGGACTTGCGCTTGCGGACTTCAAGAATTTTGAAGTTGCGGACTTGCGGTTGCGGATTCAAGAATCCTGAAACGTCGTTGCGTACTTGCGGATTAAGCTTAAAAACATGCAATTGCCGACTTGCGGTTGCGGATTAAGCAATTTGAAATTCGGTTGCGGACTTGCGGACTGCGGACTTAAAAAAAAAAACTTGCGGTGCCCAGCACTGGTGCTCAATATCCTGTAAATTCCAAAAACCATAAATTTGCCCTCCAACAATTGATTTTTCAATGACTTAACCTGATGGGTTATTTTTTAGGATCAAAAACGATAACGTTGATAATTTTTTGACTTGATTTGTACTTTTATGAAGGTTCCAAAATTAAATATTTTGAATAATTGCAGATTTCACGGTTGACAAAAAGTACTTTTGAGCGTCACAGCATTATAAACTACGCGTCGGTCGTTCACTGGGTTTGCTGGCAAACTCCCATCTAGTTCATTTTTGCTTTTTATGACATCAAACTATAGTAAACAAGATATTGCTAGCAAAAAAATGGAAAAAATAATTTATACTCTGTGCTTCCAAAAATATTGTATGCTCAATATTTTTGATTTGAGTTACTACTTTTTGGGTTAGCAGGTTAAACTAACACGATGTTGGGTTTAGCCTACAGTAGCTCAAAGATAAATTAATTGTTTCAATTTTTGTCGATGTAAGATAATCATGGGACCTGAGCTGTGAGTGATTAGGCTTGCTAATGCCTTCAGGTTTCACTAACTGACTGCTAACTGAGACATTCTGCATTCATTTTCTGTGATTTGAGTATCATTCAGCACACTGCACCACATAAAAATCGAAGAGTTGGACCTACCATATCTGCTATTCAGTGCACAATCTTATCTGTCAGTTGTCCAATTTTGAATAAAAGCTCAATGGATGACCCTGTTGACCCACCATTCAGTGAAAGTACACCATTACTTACTGGCAATTCCAATCAGAATCGATCAAATTCCAAACCATTTTCTTCTGATTTGATGAGTCAGAATAATTTTGTCTCATTTCAATGCCCAGATGAACCAGCATATTCTTCAATGCAACCTCATAATCGGCAATGGAGAGCACATACCAACAGGTAGGATTTTGTAGAAGCTGGAGTACATTTAAAGCTATGCATGTTTTGCACCATTACAAACTTATGTGTGCCAGTGCCTTTATAAGCAAGTAGGCTAATTGCAAAGATGCTTTTAATGCAAAAAGTGACATATTATACATTGCTTTGGCTGCTTGCATTTGGTTAAAATGCACTTTTAAAACTAAATAGTTCAACTTTGATTTCAACTTAAGAAGTGGCTGGTGTTTTGTTACATAACGCCCATAAAGAGAATTACAGAACAAAAAGTGAGCGCTCATTTTTATTTTTTAAATTATTGTTGGGGTTTTCGTTAGGTTTTGAGTTTGGGTTAGGATTAATGTTAGGGTTAGAGCTAAGGTTAAAGTTTGGGTTAGATTTAGAGTTGGGGTTAGGGATAGGATAGTGATTTTCTTATTCTTACGTAATGTAACCACAGCCTCTGCCTTCAAGTTATTGGAGTTTTTTCTAAATTACTTGATTTTTGGAATGTTATCAACAACCGCACATGCTTGTTTCTTGCATTGCTAGCATTGCAACTGCAGTGTGACTGCACATAATGTTTGTGCCCTTAAAATGTATTGTTTTTGTTTATTATTGCTTGTATGTGCTATTGTTGGCAAATGAAGTTTTTCTCTCCTTGCTTAATTGTCATCTATTTTCATGGTTAATCATTACCACCATTGTTTATCAATCTCATCAATAGTAGCTTGACAATAAGTTTTTAAGTTGACAGTACTGTTGCCAACTAATCATATTTTTTTTCTTCTAAAAGTGTTTTGTTATAAAAGTTTTATTTTATTTGACATGGGACTGGGTTTATAAATGTTTTATTTTATTTGACAAGTAAATTTTACAACATATCGCCTTCAAAGTAATCTCATTGGGCTTGAATGCACTTTTTCAATCTCCTCTGCCACTCTTCCACGGACTCCTGGAAGGATTCCTCTGGGATCGCTCGGAGCTCTCTCGTCATGGCTGTTTTAATGGCTTCTGAATATTAAAAACGAGTTCTTTTGATGACTTTCTTGAGTTTGGGAAACAAAACGAAGTCACAATAGGCCAGATCTAAAGAGTAGGGTGGTTGCTCCACTACAGCAATGTTATTTTTGGCAAGACACTCTTGAATTCCCAAAGCATTATGAGCTGGAGCATTGTCATGATGAAGCAGCCATGACCTCATTTCCTACAGTTCTCTTCTCTCTCACTGAACGCATCAGACGTTGCTAGATGTTTTTGTAGACAAGCTAATTAGTAGTTTGGCCTTGTGGCAGGAATTTTGCGTGTACAATTCCATGGACATCAAAAAAAGCGATCAGCATCACCTTGGTTTTGGACTTAAACACCCTCATTTTTTTTGGTTTTTGTGACAATGCGCTTTTCCATTCAAGGCTCTGCCATTTGGTGAGTGGATTGTACTCGAAGATCCATGACTCATTGCCAGTAACAACTTTTTTCAGCAAGTTGGATGCAGTTTCGAGTTGCTCCAAAATATCTTGACACACCTGCACACGCCGCTCCTTTTGTCCTACATTCAGCAACCTTGGTACCATTTTTGCCCAGATCTTCCTCATTCCCAGATCTTCCATAATCATCCTCCAAACCCTCTCACTATTCATGCCCAGCTCATCTGCTATCATTCTAACAGTAAGACGACGATCGCTCCACACCTTTTGTCTCACATGCTCAACAATTTTATCTGTTCTGCTTGTAGATGGCCTCCCATCACTTCTGTGATCATCTTGCACCTCCTCTCTTCCCTCTTTGAACCTCCTGTGCCACTCAAAAAGACGAGTTCTTGATGTCGTGTCATCACCATAGACTTCTTGAAGTAACTTTAGTGCTTCAGTTGGAGTTTTTCCAAGACAGACAAAAAATTTCAGGTTAATTCGTTGTTTGACGCTCATCCTTTGCATCAAAGAAAAAAAAAGCCAAAAATTCTTAATTTTATCAAATTTTCACAAAACGGCTACAAAGAAAGTGCCTTGACTAAAAAATGTGCAAAAAAGAATGTAGTTGTCACGGAATGCTGAAATTTGGTTTTTGAAACCATAAGACAAATTGTGACGTCATAGAAAGCAGTCCTTTTTTCTCTGCGATAAAAGTTGTTTGTGCAGTGTGCTCAGTCCCATTACTTTTCAAACACACCTTGTATAAGGGTAATAATTTAAACAAAAATTTCTGAAAACAAGTGACTTCACGGGAATTTTTGTTGAAGGAAAAGGCAGCGTGCCTAGTTCTGTGTGCCAGGTTGCTTCGATTTCTAATTGATTGCAGAAAAATTAAAAGACATAAAGTCACAAGTTGGATCATGCTCTGATTTTCAGAAGAAATGACTATGGATCCCAATTGTTGTCATTTTTTCTGACAACCAGAGGCTGATTTAGCTTGACTTTTTGTCTTCTTGAATGATATATCAGTACTGAGGTCGATTTCGGGGCACTGCCCCCTCGGGTCTGACACTGAAGGGGGCAAAATATGTCTGGCCTCCTTGGTTTTTTTGTAAGTAATGCCCACTTGGCACTCGAGGTAAACGCGTGCTTTCAATTGGAGCAAGCCCCATAATTTTGATTCAAAAAAATTATCATAGTAAACATTTGATTCAAAAAGCAAGGTGTAAACTTTGATTCAAAAATTTGATTCAAAAAGCAAGGTGTAAACAAGAAATCTGAAATTACAGACCTAATATAGAACCAGACTGCGGCCAAACCTTTTGTTTTGGTCTTCACCTAAGCTTCGCAAAAAATTTGCAAAAATTGCAAAAGAAAACAAACAAACTTTGTAAAAAAGTTTTGCCCTCTTGGAATTTGCTGAATCAAGCAAAAATTAATGCCTGTGTGCAGTGGCGCACCCAGGGAGGGGGTTTCGGGGTCAAAGTCCCCCTTGTCATACCCAAAAAGCAACATAGTTTGTAGATATAACGCAGTTTGTAACACTTTGCTACATTTACTTTGAACTAAATGATTCCTATAGTTGTTGCTAATCTCTTAAGGTGTTGTTTTAAGGCCCTAATTTGATCCTGCTCGATATTTACCTAGCAATTGAGATTTTTGCATTTGTTTCACCTACAATATTGCTAACAGAAACATTGCGGAACTATGTGTATTTGATATATCCATAGATATTGAATAATGGATATATTATACCCAATCATAAACTTCTGAGAAGAATAGAGTTTGACACTTACAAGAGATAGATGGTCATTTAGTGAAAAAAGTCACCCTTTTGTAAAAAAAACTACTAAGCCTAATACACTTTTGCAAAAAAAAAGCAAACAAATCCGCTGTTTGAAGATAAAACCCACCAGAAAATTACATTCGAACGTTGAGAATTTTAATCTGCAAACATAATTCAAGAATTTAAATTCAGCTTTTAATAGCAATGGAGCTGTCATTTCCAAATGATTTTTTCTATATTTTTGCATTAACTTTATAGTATTTTGGAAGATTTTTGCTGCATCATACATCATAATAACAACCCATTGTCTATTTCAATGTAACCATCCTTTATGTAAGCTTATACCCCCACATTTTAGCTTTTTGTCATTCCAGCGTAGATTTGTGAAGATAGCAAGACGAAAACCTTTAATCTAAAACTGTCTTTTTCAAGGCTACCCATTTCTCAGAGAGTGAAAATGGTAGCTCCGATGCTATTAAAAGCTATTTTAAAATTCTGTACCACAAACAAATTTTTGAATTTAAAAATGTATTCCCTTAGAAGGTTTAAACCAAATATGTGATCTTTTAACATTTAAGCATATTTTGGACTTGACCAGTATGTATGCAGGGGCTGATTGGACTGAGCAAAAACAAATTCTTTCAAACTCTTCTAAATCTTAGTAATTTAGCATATTTTCTAATTGATCTAAAAACATTGAAAATGTCACCAAATGGCGTTAAAATGGCTGTTTTTTTTCTGAAAAAATCGCAAGAATTGCCAGCGGCTGGGGACTTCGCCTCCAGACGTCCATACATGTCATCATGTTCAAAATGCCAAAAACATTCAAAATGTCATCCAAATGGCATTAAAGTGGCTGTTTTTTTCTGAAAAAAATTGAAGAACTGCCCAGCAACTGGGGGCTTTGCCCCCAGGCCCACACAGAGATACCTTGTTCTTTCGCACACAATCTTCACAACAAACAACTTTTAAAATTTGTATTATGGGGTTTTTGAATAAACAAATGTTGTAACAAAAATCAACTATTATCGCAAAACCCTGTTTGACTATAATATTGTGCATTTTCATTAGTAGTTAAAATAAATTGGGTCTTGTTGCTTTTTGAAAAATTGAAACCCCCCCTTTAAACATTTCTGAGTGCGCCCCTGCCTGTGTATATCAGTCTGAGATTGCCTTGTTGCATGGCTGCTTGTTTGAATGGTTGCATTGAGATTTGAATAATCACACTCTGGTTAACAATGCTTGCCCTGTGTTTTTAGGTTGACAGTTGGTCTACCTACATTCTTCTCTAAATGATTGCAGCATATCGTAATGTGGTTGTATGTACTGCATGTAACGGTATGTGCACCACGTCAAGATTGAAATGTCTTGTGGTGCTTGACAAGGTAGTCTTGAGAAATCACTAAAGTGTGGGTAATACTCAAAAACTAACTTTCATTTCATTAGTTAGAAGGAACTAGCTTTATATGAGCATTATTATCAGCTAGTGATAGCTATGCGAAGTGAACTGCTGATAACAAAAAAGACATAATCCACATATAATTGAATTAAGACCACCACTACATAAAATTCAAAGAAGACCTTAGAAATACTTTGATTGTATTACTCTACTATAACCAGTCTACAACTTTTAGGCGTGGACGTTTAGGCGCTGGACGTGTATGCATGAGACATTTATGCACAGGACGTTCATGCGCAGGACATTTAGACATGGAAAGTTTAGGCATGGGATGTTTAGGCATGGGACGTTTATTAGGGGTACGTTTATCATGAGACGTTGGAGCGCGATACGTTGGGATGCTGGATGTTTAAACATGGGACTTTTATGCACCAGACATTCGGGCATGGGACGTTTATACACACGGATGTTAGACATTGGGGCACGGCATGAAACATTTAAGCGCAAGATGTCAAGGAGCGAGACATTTATGCACCACCAACTAGGTGCCTGGACTTTTATGCAGCAGAGGTGAAAAAAAATTCGACAGTCACCTTTATCAAAACTTCTAACCCTGCCCTCTGCCGACGAAAATAATTTGTGTACAGCTTAAAGATTGTTCACAAATGATGCTCTCTCATTGATCTTTTTCCTGCCAATCACTGCTTGGCTTTTTTCTATAACTGTTCCTTTTCCAGCTCTCTTAATTCTGACAATTTTTCTTGACAAGGGTCAGATGAAAAGCTTCAAAGATATTAGCATTGTAATCAAAGTAAAACTTTTTTGTTTAAAAAGCCTTTGTTTTGAAAAAAGCTTTTATTTGAAAAAAAAGTTTTTGAAAATAAGAATAAAATAAACTTAGAAAAAAATTTAAAAAAAAATGGTTTGGAAAAAAACTTTTTTTTAAAATCCTTTTTTTTTGAAAAAAAATTTTTTTTCACCTCTGTTGTCTAAAAGTCTTGGTGCCTAAACATCCAGGTGCATAAAAGTCATGATTCGACTATAACAAGGCAATAATCAAACTTTGTGTTCTGTTTAATTTTTCTTAACTCAGAACTGTTTTTTTTCCTACAATTTTGAGTAGGATCATTTCTTTTTTGTTATCAGCACTTTTTACAGTAGAAGTGATATTTAAGTAACATTAAAGTGGATATTCAAGTAAAATTGATCTTTTTACAGTAGAAGTGATGAATCATCTTTGGCAACCTTAGCTGTTGATAAGAAAATGTCTGTTCCCCGAAGAACCTTTTGTCTGTTTGTTTTATTTGACTTTCTCCTAACAACAATACTTTGGCTAATAGAAGTTGGTGTGAGTATGAACGTTATATATAGCAAGCAAGGCTGGTTAAGTGTAAATTTAGCAGTTTTTTTTGTCACAAACTCTGCAAAATTTTATTTTGTCATGCTAGGGATAGCTAAAAAGTATCGTCAAATTTTTAATATTGCTCTGTTCTATTTGTCAAAAATGGTGAAGTTAACTGGTTTTATTTTTACAATTTTTTGGTAGTTTGAATGCTGTTTATTTATAAAGGTTTTCCAGTTACTACTGTAGCATAAAATTTAGCTTCTCATTGAACACGATATGTCGTGATTGATGCTTTAAAATATAATGTGCATAAAAATGTATTAGTGATTTTTTTATAGTTGGTCTTGGTTAGGGTGCTTATTTTGCCTCAAAATTTTTATTTTCTTTTTACTTGTGTTCAAAAGGTGTAATTTGAATAAAAGCGTTTTCTGTGAAATATTTTTAAAAACAGTCAATTTCTAGGGGATCCTCCGGCAGAATTGCATGAACCATTGTGAAAATAAACAAAATGTCTCTAACTTCTTAACTGTTCATGTTAGAAGCTTCATTTTGGGCTCCATGTCCACTAGTTCAAACCTGAGGATGCTTTTGGAGTTGGTTAAAATGTGATCAAATTTAAGTCGACTTTGGTTCTGGCATAATTTCTTAAAAGAGCACCAAAATTACTGTATTGCGGTAAAATTTCATATTACGTAATATAGTAATAGGTTACCAAATCAATTTTAAGTAATATTTTTAGTATGAGGTGACAGTGGTGAAAATAGAAAGTTCTAATGCTTCCTTATGACATAACTTTATTAACTGTGAATCTAGTTATGATAGTTTGGTAACATGGTTGTGATGTGCAAATTACAGGTAAACTTTTGTACAAATACTTCAATTTTGAGTTAGGATACGTACTGTAGTACAAACTAAATTGGCTGTCATTCCAAAATGTTTCTGTACTAAATTAATTTATTTCTGTCTTCTCGTGCTGGCATAAAATTTTTTGTATTATAGTTAGACAAACAACTTTTTATGACTTTTGGTTTCTTTGAATCTCTACTCTCCAGGCATCTTTGATTGGCTACTGCTTTATTTCTATGCATTAAAGCAAAAACAAGCCACTTTCATGCAATGTTTTGAATTTGTCTTTGTCGAAACAACACAAATATGTCAATGTATTTTAAAGTAGATAAATGTGTAATGTTTTGTCAGATTTTGCAATCGTAACTTTTATGCGGTATCGCATGATTGTCTCTCTTTCCAAGTTCTAAAAATTAGTAGTTTCTCTCTTTCTAAAACTACATGCAGCATAGTGTATGACAATGCGCTATTATTCACTTCCAAATTTATCCAGATCTAAAGGCTGTAATAATGATATGAAAGTTTTTAGAAATTGTTTGTGAAACTTTAATATACCGTATTTATTTGAGTATAGGTCGCATGTGTGTATAAGTCACACCCCCATTTTTGACACGAAAAACAGGACAAAATTTTTTTAAACATTATTCATTCATTGCAATCTCATACCAAAAAATTAAATCCATCAAAGTCATCACTGCTATCACTGTCTTCAAATAGCCCTGTTTACCTCTGGAACATCCTCATCAGCATCGGATGAGGGTGGCAAGTGATGCAACACAATGTGACTTGTTTGGATAAGTGATAACTAAACGTGTTAGAACGTGAAAAAAAAGTGACAGCATTAAAAGTGCAACGCTACTCGCATGGAAGGCAATAAGTGATATGATTGAGAGACAGCGTAGAAATTGATAGCAAGGAAATACCTCAAAAAGTCTTGTATGGCATACAAGGCACTTCATGTATTCGTGTATAAGTCGCACCTGACTTTTTGGGTGATATTTTGGTACAAAAAAATGCGACTTATACTCGAATAAATACGGTAAGTGCTGGAGTATTTTACTTTTGGATGTTGTTAAGGTGTTATATAAGATGCGCTTCAAAAATAGCTGGACTTTAAAGCAAAACTTGTGGTATGCTATACTTACCAAACTATAAAATTGCATCTGCATGTTAAATGTCAAAATTAAAGTGCTTATGTTTAGTGGTCTTTGCCTCCATTCTTTTCTGCTGATGTTGATACTTTGATAAATAAGTCATTAAAGTCAACGTTAATGGTCCGACCAAACAATGTAAAAAAAACTTTTTGATGCCAATTTGGTAGCTCACACGAACAAAATTCTCTTGGTTAATAAATTCAAGTTAGCATTTAGGAAATGATTCAAAAAAAGTAGCAGCATTGTGACCTCAACCTCATCTCAGTTGTTCCTAAACGCTGCATCAAGGTTTGGGTAACATTTTGATGTAAGATAAATTTTATGTTTTGAAAAGTGACTCAAACTTCCTTTCAAAAATATTGATTTCTAAGCAGATGCCAGTTAAAAATGTTAATGCCTTAAATATTCTAGTAGCTGTGCTAATGAGCTGAAAATGGAGTAAAACTCTGGAGCCCATAAATTTTCTCAAAATTATTTACAAAACGTTATGCATAGCGTGAAAATAATTCTAGACAGGAGATTCAAAATTGTCAGTATTCACACATGCTGGGTATAACCTAGGTTGAAGCAACTTTAGGCACCTAACTAAAACTGAATTAGGAAACTCGACAAGCTAACATCTACTTGAAAAATCAACCCAAAACATGCATATCAGAATGACGTAAATAGTGTTGTATATCTACATTGCATAAGACTTGTTTGAGGCCATGTTTTGGATGATACATTATTTGAAAAAGATTT
The DNA here is from genome assembly GCA_963965965.1 of Trididemnum nubilum. NCBI lineage: Eukaryota > Metazoa > Chordata > Ascidiacea > Aplousobranchia > Didemnidae > Trididemnum > Trididemnum nubilum. Next base: position 7,504,406 of record OZ014484.1, on the reverse strand, counting down.
AATTGTTTAATTGATAATACCTCATTGCGGTAAAACCGATTTTAGGTAGTACAGTAATATATTTTAGTAGTGTAGTATATTGACTGTGACTGATTTCATATTTGCTTGATAAGCTGATGGCTGTAATATTTTTCATTTTTAAAGACAACATCTTTAGCTAATGTAACTAAAGGCCTTAAAAAACATGCTTAGTTTTTGAAAAGGGATAAATTATGTTTTTGTTGTCTTACTCTTAACACTGGTTCAAAGAAAAATTGTAAGTATTGCAAAAAAAAGTTTAGTTTTATTCTTGTATAAGTCATATGGGTTGATTTCTTAGTGTGGAATGTTAATGGGGTAATACTGGTGATAGAATTAAGGATTTGATACTTGTATGTGCTATTAGGCAATAAGTAATAGATAAAGCTGTATATTAAATGATTAAATTATTGGTTAGATTGCTGATTACCAATTAAAAAACTAAAATACCATATTCGTGGTCCATGCAATTTAGAATCACGCACATTATGAAAATTGATAGTGTTGAACCTGTTGGTATTTTGTTATATTTTAAAAATTGTTGCAAAAATTAAATGCATGTGATGGTTTTTCTAAAGAGAAACTTTGAATATTATTATACAAAGTAAACATAATCAATTTAATGTGAATAGCATCAAATTTTTTCTTTCAAGCGTAAAAAATAAAGAAATAAAAGCCGTTTTTGCTTATTTTCCAATGATTCATGTAAAGTGCCCGAAGGACCCCTTAAACCTTGTCGAATTTCAAAAAATATTTGTAAGTCCTATTTTTTTCCTAAAATGAACAGTTTGAAAACAGGTAAAAAGTAATATGATGACTTTCAAAAAATAGTGAGGCTTTATAAGCGCCTTAGTCTTGGTATAATATAGTAAGTAAAAGAGCATGGTTATGGTTAATCTATTTCGTTTAATTGCATGTAAATTTTGATTGCAAATTTTACTATTTGTTCAGAAAAGACACATTGTAAATATTTATCATCACATTTTTCATTAGAAATTTTAAGAATGTATAGCATGGCACCTGGTTGTACTGGTTGATAGTCAGTACAGCCATACCAGAATATGTTAATATTATTATTTAGTTTCTTTTAAAGATCATATAAATCCAGTATATACCGGGTGGCCCATAAGTAGGTATACAGCAATCACAATCTAAATTCTTTAATTTCTTTTTACGTTCTATGTAGCACATTCCAAATCACTTCACATTACATGCTAAGTACTAGGAACTAAAATATGACTTGAAATGAGGTATATTCTACCAATAAAAAAAAATCTCTGGACACTTTCAAGTGATAACTGTATACCTACTTATGGGCCACCCTGTATAGATTAGATTTTTCCCAAAATTTTTGGCATCATTATTTTGTTTTACAGACAAGCAGTAGTGACAAGAAAAGCTTTTTTGAAATTTTACATCAACAAATGACTAACTTTGAATTGGATACATCCTTGTTTGATGTAGTGGTAAGAAAGGCTTTGTATTTTGTAACTTTTGACTAACTCAAGTGCAACATGCAGTAGCAAATGTAACATTCTAAGCTGCATTTAGCTGCTTGCCTTGTTCAGTTTTGTGTTACCTTGAAGTCAACATTATTTTCTGCTTCATAAAGTTCTCTAGGTTTGAACTTTTGTAACAATACCTTATAAACTTGTAGATTGAATTAAACTTGATCAGTGGTACTGCTAGGCTGCTTTGCTGGTCCTGGTTACAACAGTTTAGGGAAAAAAAAGTTAAAGCATACCAGTATGTTGTTGGATGGCATATTTATTCTGGTGTCCGGCACTAACTATTGGGTGATTCGCATTCTGCACACTTCTCATTGCATTGATTACTTTGTGCTTGAAGAATCGGCAACTGTGTATAAGTTTCCAATGATCCAATGTTTCTGTGGATTACTTGAGTTCTTGTCCACTGATTTTGCTGCTTGATCAAAGTCACCAAGCATAGACAATCATCGTAAAGTGTCTTATCCAAGGATACAACAACATGATCAGGGTGAGATTTGAACCTAGATCATGCAATGTTGGTCTTTTACTACAAGATTAACATGTGTACTCGATGGGCTAGATGAAAACTTTGATTCAGTTTTTATCTTTTGCAGATGGCTGCTTTAGGTCGTTTTCTTTTCTTGGTGTTTACGTATGGAATAATGAGAATTCGTCATTATTGGCCGGTAGCAATCAGCACAGCTCTTAGTGATGCATTTCTAATTGTGAAGATATTTTTTGTGTTTACTCATGTAGGGGTAAGAAATGTGTTGATGTTAAATGAATTGAATCACAAAATTTTAGCCTTGTTGTGTAGTACCTTTCTAGTTTTTTACGATTTTGCATCTCAAACATGGAAAATGTGTTATAACATTTGTAAGTTAGTATTTCAATGTACCGGTAACTTTTTATTGTAATGAGTGTGCCAGCCACTATTAACTCATGGTTTGGTAGAATCTCAAGCTATTAATGCAAATTTAAAAATACTTCTTAGTGTACAACTCTTCATAGTTTAAAAATCACCTTTAAATTAGTGGGATGAAGTCTTTTTGGTGCGACCATTTCGGCGCCACCTATTTCGTTGCCAGTCGTTTTCTGCACAGATCGTTTCGGCACCAATTTGGTGCTCTTTGACAGTTCAGTTATTTAGGGTTTGGGTTTGGGTTAGGGTTAGTCAAAAAGCACAAGTATTGGTGCCGAAAAGGCCTGCACCGAAATGGTTGCACCGAAAAGTCATGGACCCTAAATTAGTCAATATTTATTTAAAAAATTTTTTTTATTACGTATATACAGTAGAGATAGATAGGTGCCAATTAACTGGCAAAAACTTTATCAAGTACTTCAGCAATTTCAGCATGAGCATCTTTTACAATCTAAAACTGTTTGCTTTGGTATTCTTAGTGAAGTTTATATTGTTTAAAAAAAAAAGGTGTGCATTCAGGTAGCAAATTAGTCCAATTTTTTTTCAAACTCAGTCTCTAATACCCATCCCTAATAATGTTGCTTTCTTCTTCAGTCTATGCATCATAAACCAACAGGTGTTTCACTTGATGTGTCTATGACGATCGTCCTCATTTTAACTGACTTCATTCTAACTTGGATCGAAGTTTGGTTTGTCGATTTTAAAGTCATACCCGCAGAAGTTAAATTGGCTCAGAGTGAGTACCATTTCCAGTATTGAATTACTTTCCAATATTCAAAAATACGTATTAGATTAAAATCTTAAAAGAGATGTGAATAAATGAATCGTGGATGACAGCTAACGAGCTGTTAGCAACAGTGTATGATTTGGCCTCTTCGAGAATTGAAATCTGGATCCCCTTCTACATATACATGCGTTAACCACAGCTGTGACTAAAAAACAAGACCAACTTTGCAGTAAATCTTGTTTCAGAGGTTTCAGAATTTTTATGTTTCTAGCATCAAATGATCTAGCAGAATGATTTTACTACTCGAGTTGCCTCTAAGTATTTCTGGGAAAAAAGTTATTGACAATCCACTGGTTTTAAGAACGTGTATCAGTGCATTTTTGAATTTATAATTGATCAATTGAAATCTGCAGAAGTCTGAAGGTTTTTTCAGCCTCCGATAAATGGGTTTATCATGCTTCATTTAGAGGTTTTGCCTATGTTTATTAGGAGCAGCGCAAACCTTTTTGCAACACTCTTACCAATCAGCACCATCGGTTGATCACACCTTTCCAAGAAGGTTTACGTTTGCAACAAGATCGGAAATAGAATCTGGAAGGTTTTATTCTCCCAGAGCCACCCCAACTCGTAAGTGTATTGAAGAACTTAATTTTTGGGAGTTTACAAGTGTTTTTTTTAACTTCACTTCTGCTTAGTGCAAATTGCAGTATCATGTTTCTCGGAGGATGTCATAGGTAAACATAGAAACGTTTGGAAAATGATTCCGAGTGAGGTGGCTTTAACCGTTGAGGTGAACTTAATCTCTAATTTAAAAGCTAATAATGATAACTGATTTCTTAATTTTTAGTTACTACAGTAGTATCATGGGCGAATGTACCTACGTAGATCAAATTCGATTCACTAATATCTCTTGCTCGGCTTTCACATTCCCTTATGGCTATGCTTGATTTGCATTTTGTTCATTTGCATTGTAATTAATTAATAATGTGCTATAAACGTCATAAAATTTATTCATAAGTAGGACATGGAAACGAGTATCTTCCGTCGATTAGATCATCTCCTTGACCTAGTCAAGTTGAGCACTCTTGTCTTAGGCATCACAGTCGCTAGCTTTGTGGGATGCTCATTGCCTCAAAGTAATTTAAGAGCTCTTGTTGTGGTGAAAAGTTTTTAAGTCCCACAAAATAAAAAACTTCTATGTAGCTTCAAGATATTGCTTTTGCAGTTGGATTCTAAAGCTGAATAAACGCAACTGACGATATCCAGCAGAGGGAAACGGTTTGGTCTTGTGTTGCAACAAGTTGTATTTATGTCTGATAGTGCGCGCCAAATACTAAACCGTGCTATCGAGAAATTATTGATCTAATGGCCATTTTTAACCGGTGTTCTAATCTTCAGCTTCGGAGGGTGGATTTACTAGTGTTGCTTCGATGTATTATTCCATGTATGGTGGAGGTAGGCCAATGCAGCTTCCCCAGCAACAGCAGCAACTGGTAGAAATTGGTATGGATGGATTAGCAAAGTTATGGGAACTGTTTCAAGAAAAGGAAATTTGGACAGTTGAAAAAACTCTAGTAAGTTTTGTGTTTTTTTGTTCCATTTTGTCTTCAGTTGAGGTAATTTTGAGGTAGAAAATTGTTGATAGTCATTCTTCTGAAACAGTGATCAATGATATACAAAGTAAAATCAGAGCAAAATATAACTATAAAATCACAGTAAAAGGTTAAAAGCACAACTGTTGTGCTTTTAACCTTTTACTGTGATTTTATGGTTATAATTTTGATTTATCATGAATTGAATATTTATCAGTAAAATACCAGTTTTTAACACAAAGTTGTGGTTGTTACATAAAGAGTTTTACATAAAGAGTTTGGAAGACAAAATGAAGCCATTTAGAATGAATTGTAATCATAGCAGAAAAAGTTTCATCTTCTGTTTGTACCAATAGGCGATATGTTTATATTTTCGATTTTCTAAACCACCTTTCAGATTTCAACATTTATGAGACTAAAGCTAATTTAATATTTAACTTAGCCTTACAATAGTAATTTACTTTAGAGCAGGGTGCCCAAAGTCCGGCCTGTGAAGAAATTTAATCCGTCCGCCCCGCATGCATGCAATTTTGGCCTGCTACCAAAGTTACGCCTGCAATCGTGAAAGAAAGATCTGGCGTGTAGCCTTCATCGCAAATTCCCGACCACGAATATTCGAAGACTTTTTTTGTTTGGACTCTTCACCAATTTCTGTAGCAATTTGATGGATTAGATTGGCCCGTACGCCAGAGCTGTAAGCACCGAATAGTACAGGTCGGAGCACGAAAAGCGATTTGAAGCCAAAACAGTCCCAAAAAAGCCCAAAGTTTAGCTAGGCCCTAAAAGCTTTATACCGGCCACGTGGTGGAGCGGTAAAGCGTTTGTCTCTGGAGCGGGAGGTCTGGGGTTAAAATCTTAGGCCGGTCAAGTCGGACACAGTGTCGCCAACAGATCGCCACCTTGCTATGTTTCTTCGAAAGTGGCTGTATTGCCTGGGCGCAATGACGCGGAGATGGCCCCCCAAACTCGTTATACGTTTCGGCGTATTACAGTGTGTATAATGAAAGATTTCATATAATTTAAAAAGCTTTATATTGCGGTTTTTGTTCGTATGCGGTTAAGGTTAAAAAAACACTTGCTGCGCAAAAATAATAGCAATAATTTTGTGACAATGATTGTATTAGTGCTTAAATGAAATTGTCATTTAGTGTTGCAAAGTTATTGTAATTGCGCTTTTAAAGCATGCAAAAGTCTTAAATAAAACAAGGCAAGTAAATGCATTAAGCCCGACATTTTGTCAATCTGAAGCCCGAACCCGACCTAAAAATCCCGGCACGACTTAGAACTCTACCACACGCAATCGACATAACCTCGCTGGGTTTGATTTGGTCTTCAATCAAAAAAGTTTGGGCATACCTGCTCTAAAAGTTCGCCTCGATTTTTCTTTTGCTTTCTAACCTAAGTCTTTTTGTCACTCACAATCATTACCAGGTTTTTATTTGCAGAATAATGGCGATATAGTGTACAGCACAGACACGCCAGAGTACGGAAAATCATTCAAAATCATTACAACAGTTAACGATCGAACTCCTGACGTTATTTTACGAGTGAGTGAACAAAAATGTTTCACTTTGTGTCGAATTAAATCCGCTTTCTAATTTTTGAGAATTTATTCAGTTGGAAGCTGTATAGTGTAGCTTATTGTAATGTTACACCTATATGTAAATACTGTTGATATTTCCTTGTTTTGGAGTGGCTAGTTATTTTCCTCTTGTCATTCTTACTCATTTAAAATTAACAGCTAGCTTAAAAATCGCTTCTGTTTTGGCTGTCGATTTCTTTGCGAGTTACTGGTTTCACTTACAGCAATTTGTTCACTATAGCGGTAGGTGGAAACTTATTGTGTAATTTATATTTTTGAATTTAGATGAAGCGTGCACTCAATGTTTGTGTAACCCAGGGGCGTGCAATCAGGATTTTTCTTAAGGGGAACGGAAGGGGGCTTGAACCAAACGCTAAAATTTTTTGTGCGAACGGAGTAGCTTCTAGCCGTTGGGCAATTTCTGTCATTTTTGGAAAAAACAGCCATTTTAATGTCATTGGAAAGAACCAAAATGCTTTGATTTGGAAACCATGTAGAAGAATTACATTGTTTAGTCCCTTCAGCCCACTTACTGGGCTGATTCAAGCTTGCTTATTTAAGTAAAAGTTTTCTGTGGCTTGGCCCTGGGGCAGGAAGCTCCCCCAGCTGCATCATTAATGTAACCACCCCAAAGAAGATTAAACTTCTTTTGGTTCCTTTGCTTTTTACTTCTTCAATTTGGGGCCGTCACTATTTTTTAAGAGCCCGTGATCGTAGCTCATGGAAGTGTCTTCCAAAATTGAATAGTGTTCGTGAGTTTCTTAGCGCAGTTGTGCAAGCGCATGATACATGCTCTTTTGTTTTGCTCTGGTTAATCTTTTAACAACCTGCCAGACAACAGAAACATTGCTGCGGGCAATATTTCGACCTTTGTCACTGCGCAATTTTCAGTCGTTATTAGAAACTCAAAACTGATGTGTTTTGTGACAGTTAAGCAATTAGTTCCAGCTGTTTCAATTCCTGCGTTGGAGAAACAATTTATTACGGGGGACACTAGACATAGCTGCCTTATTATCAGAATTCACGACAAATATTATTCCTTCCCAAGAAGAGTTAAGTTAATGGAAAATTAATTTATTTGTCCAGTTTGGGCCTCTACCTTGACTCTGTAATAGACATAGAAATAAAATAATCATTTACTTTCACTTTACTTAGTTCGTGTTTTTACTATTCATTATATTTTCAATGCTTGGTGATGATTTGCTGCGTAAGACATTGCTGATTTTTGTTAGCATTATGACGTAGTGGTGGTGTGACTGCAATGTATGATCATTGATCATGAAAGTGAACTTACACACTAGTAAAAGTCGGATGTTGTTGTTTGCAGGTAGCATGTGATATAATTTCTGTCACGCGTTTCTATTGAAAAGCGACACGCAGACGCGAACCCACTTACCACAACCCAGTACAGTGCATCTGGTAGAATTACTTTCATAAATTTTTGGACGTTAAGAAATACTGTTAATGTCTGCAATAATTTGGTTCTAGTTTGAGAGGGACTTTTAAATCCAGTCGTTACTGAACGATCGCCAATTCAGAAGTAAAATTGTAAATAGCATGTAAAACAGGGCTGCCCAACCTTTTTACTGGTTCGGGCCACATTTACGGGAGAAAAGCTATCGCGGGCTGCTGCAACAGCATTTTGCCAAGAGTAAACTAAATAATTGCAAGTTTGTTTTACAAAATCGGTGCTCACTTTGGCTAGTATTACGGGAATCTGTCTCAAAAAGAAGGTGAAGACAAAAAAAAAGGTCTTCGCCGCAAATCGGAGCTGATTACCGTCAGTATTACAGGAATCTGCCCCAAAAAGAAGGTGAAGACGAAAAAAGAAGGTCTTTGCAGCAAATCCGAACTGATTTTGCGAATACCAAACAAAAGAAGGTTTTGGTTTAGACCTTTTTATTTGCCACAAAATGCTAAGTAAGCCTTTCCATGAGGAAATCAATCGCGCAAAAAGACCTCGCGGGCCACGCAGAACAGCTTCGCGGGCCACGCAGAACAGCTTCGCGGGCCAAATGTGGCCCGCCGGCCACGTGTTGGGCAGCCCTAATCTAAAAGAACAACTCATGCGTTGGTCAGATCAAAGCCTATACTCCGCCCGAATTGAAAAAAAGTGCTTTTCGTATATTGAAGTAGTTTAGGACCTGTTCCAAGTTTCGACTTGAAAGACGATTTCCATTTGGGCACAAAATTTTTATATACATATGTTGGTACTTGACATGCTGGTTGCTATTTTTATTTCTTCTATTTGAAAGGTGTATGGGTTTTGCAGATGATTGAAACAAACTAATATTACACCTGTACACGTTAAGACCATACAACGTATTCAAGTAAATATCGAGTAAAGACCATGCCGTTGAAGTTCTAATGACTTGCAATTGTTCTTTTATTTTTTCTGTTTATATTGTCATTTCCAACAGCCCAACCAACCAACTACGCTGTCCCATTGATCTATCGATCGTTATTTTTTTCATAAATCGCTGAGTTTGTATTGTATGTGTTGCATTTTTGATTTTTTTTCCCACTCATCATTATCAGTGGCCGTTCTTACTACCTTTATTGTCGTTTTCAGGAAATTATTCTAAAGCCGGAGAATATGCCAGCTTGGAACAAAACTGTGGCTGATGTTAAGGTAACAGCTTTTTTGCCTATTTTCAAGTGACAGCTATAGTAGCCATATCGTGCTAAAGGTCAGAGAGTAATGTCTCTGTGTTGCTTCATGTTGTGTGTTATGTGCCTGCTTAGTACACAGTCGCAAAATATTCAACTACTAAAAATGCATGTGATTAAATTCGATAATGATAAAAAATTTTAGGTCTGTTTTGTTTGTGACTGTAATGGATTTTGTATCAACATTACGACGTCCGTGATTAAACAAAACAATGGCTTTGTCTCGTGACGATGCAATTTATGAGAAATGCAAAATAAGAAAGTATTTAATGTTTACAACGGTCTTTGTCTAAATTAACCACTCACCGTTTAAAATTTTACATACCAAGATTTTTAGTTTTGGATTTCCTCAATTTGGGGGGGGTTGTTTGTTTTTGACCGTCAATTGGTCAAAGTAACGTATTCGCCCTCTGGAAGGGGAGGTCTGGGGTTTAATTCGCGGTTCACGTCAAATTGAAAAAAGATTTTCAGTGGCTTCTTTCCCGCTGCGATATTTCTTCAAAATAAGCTGTTACCGGTCCCAACAGGGTGGAGGTTAAGGTTAAACCTATTGAATCGTCCTATGGAGGTTAAAATCTATCAGTTCGGCGAATTCAGTTAAAAAAGATTTTGTCGATTTTTTGTTTCTTAATTCGTTTTTTCTTTTTTTTTTCAAGCGCACCTACCCGCAGTGGTTAATTATGTCGTTGTTTTAGATCCTGCAGAGAATAGGGGAGCAAACGTGTGTGACGCTCGAAGTGTCTGCTCCTGCGGCAATGGGTCTTATAGCAAGCCGCGAGTTTATTACAGTGCGTCGCTTTGAGAAGCGAGGCGACGTTTACGTAAGCGCAGGGTTGAGCACCGATCAGTGTGAGGATATCGTACCAAAGTCCAATTTTGTCAGGTGACTAATTGATTAATAAATAATCTTCTGTTGCTCAGCAGGTCAAAACCGGAAATGTTGAAATGCATCATTTTCTCCCCCACACAAGTGCATTTACCGTTATAGGCCTACCTCTAGTTAGAACATTTTAAAAGTTGGAGTTAAGTTTTATGACGAGATTTAACTAGAACCTTAAAACTGATCTTGAAGTATGCCTGCAACGTCAAATATGCTTGTGAGTGAGAGAAAATGTGCTTAAATCGCAACTTCGTTGGTAATAGTTACCACTCAATCCATTTGTAGTATTTGCCTACCGGAAGCGTTTGTCCAAAGCGCTGACTCAAACTAAAAAGCAGCAAAATATGACCCGGAATGTGGCGTGTGTTTTGTTCGCAAATTTACTATGTAATCCTACATATATCACCCGTACAGCTGATTGTTCAACCAAACATACCAGGTCAGTCACGAACCCGCCAATTTCCTACCTGTTATGTACCTATTTTTGAGATGTACCTAGGGTCGTATGCACGAACGTGGATAACTCTGATACGATGATTAAGAAAACCGGAAGGAAAAAGTTAAAACAAATGCTATGGCAAATTGTTATAATTATTACGTAGTTTAAGAATAGCATCTTTGAACTTGAAAGCCAAGTTTGCTTTAATCTGATAAGTTCGTCAGTGTAGAAGACGAAATCTTGATGATCGGCGGATTAAAATTAATCCTCGTTGTGGTGCATGCCACCGACCTTTTTACAAGAGGTTTTGCAATGGTGTTGATGAAAATTTTCAACCCAATTTCGTCATAAATATTGGCGATTGCATCACAAAAGCTTGTATAACGAATATTATTGGCTTGTAAAAGTCCTCTTCACAACCGTGACATCTCTTATGACGAAATGGTGTTGAATTTTTTCATGAACTCCATTGCAAAAGGTTGGGTGTTTCTAGATTTAGTTATTTATGTCTTGTTCATTTTCTGTGTTTCCAATGCAGAGGTTTCAACGGACCAACAGGCTTTTTTGTTTACCCATGTGAAGAAGACTCTTCATCTTCAACTTTTGTGTGGATTTTAAATACAGATTTAAAAGTAAGCGAATTTATTTTGTGTCGACTTAGTGAAGGAGTTCCATCAGTAATAGTGAATATCACGACAGCGAAAGCAAGAGTTTAGATTTTTGCAAATTTTGAAATTTTCCGTTGTATTACATGTTTGAACTATTAAAATGTTAAAAAACTTTTTTTAGCATCGACAAAAGTTGTTTTTACCGCTGGATGTCGCTAGTGTTGCGGTGCTCAACCAGCTCGTTTTGCAGCGAGGCTATTCATAGGAGATGTGAGACTAGCGGTGGACGGCCCCCCACAGGGCAGAATCGTAACTTTTTGAAATTTCATCTATTTTGTTTTAATCATCCAGATTGCCCTTATGACAAGTCGAAAAACGAAACAGGCTGCAGGGGTTTAAGTTTTTAGATTTTTTATTTTTGTGTTCTGTAAGTGATTGATTTTGTTTCAATAATATACATTTTTTTAAGAACTAGGGTGTCCGATTAGGGTCTATTTTTCTAAACCCAGATTTCAGGTTAACCGGGTTTTGTATTGTACCGGGTATTGCATTTGCATCAGTTTTAGAAGCAGATGAAACCTTGGTTTTTCCGGGTCATGATTACAGTTACACAGATCAACAACGGCAATATAGAAAAGGCCCCAGAAGACACTGCTGATTACCTACAAATGCGATCTACTAGCCTGTGTTCTTGATTATTTTTTTCATGTTGAGGCTGGCTTTTCTTAAACTTTGACCAAAAATGAGCCTCATGTTCATAAAAATTGTTCTATTGGAAAAGTGTAATTTAACAGTGGTTTTAACCACCAACGTTCTTTGAATACAAATAGCATTATCTTCAGTATGGTATAAAAAAATTAGCATTTTTAGTTGACTTATTTTTTTATTTTCAGGGTAACTTGTCCCGAACGCTAGTGAATAAAAACTTAACTCGAACGATGATTGAATTTGTTACGTCAATGAAACGTCAGCTACAGGTCGAATAAGTTCATCCATCGTCCCGTCTCTTGAACTTATCGTTGAATTCGCCAAGAAAAAGCAGTATATTTTGCTTCGAGTCATTCTGCCGAAGTATAGTCGATATTGACCATTTTCATATGTTTACTATCCTTATGATTTGTTTTTCTGAGGCTGATAGAGAAACGAGACAAATAGAGCAGAAAGTACTGACAAAAAATTTGAATTCAAAGAGAAAATTACAACAAAAATGCAGTTTTTTGCCGCATGCTGTTTGTTGATTGTTCACGTTTACAAGCAAAGATTTGTTAGAGTTGGGACTAATAGTACACAATTTCGATAAAACCATAAATGGCACCTTGGGGCCAGCCAACTAATACAAACTAACTCGTGTAACCACGCGAGTCCACAGTAATTATATCCATTTGTGACGTCCCACTAGCTAAAATGCAATGTGCGACAAGGTTCGGTAAAATTTAAACTTTTACTGTCGATTGAAAAATCACAAATGGGACTTCACTTAAATTTCATTGGTAACAAAACTCCTTCAAGCCTGTACAATTTACAATTGTACAATGTAAATCTTATTTAGTTGATTAGGTTTTCGCTCACTGCAAATGTTTAAATTTTGTTCCATGCTACATTGTGGCGAGTAGGACAGCACCATTGATATAGAGTATTTGCTCATGCTTTAAATCAGGGGTCGGCAACCTGCAGCCCGCGGGCCAAATCCGGCCGGCCGACACATTTTATCCGGCCCGCGGCCTGTTTTCGAAGTTGTGTATTTATCCGGCCCGCGATCTCTTTGCATAATCATGACGATTAGCGTAGCAAACAGACGTTTAGCGATCAGTATTTAATTGAGCTGAAACCACGCTTCTGAACAATTGCATGATGCAATAAATTTGACTGGAAGTATTTCCGTGTTTTATTCTGTCAAAGACCGCCGGAAAAAGAAAAATAATTTTAGTCGCCCATCAAGCACTTAAGGTGAATTTACACAGTATCCGTTTTTCGTACGTTTTCGTCCGTTTTTTTACGTTTTTGCTTCTGCTTGATAAAGTATGCGCTTTTTCATCCGCATTTTTATAAGTCCATATCCGCACTAAGTAGACTGTTATATATTGATAAAAATTTTGTTCAAAAATTTTGTGTATGAACGATAAGACCGATATTTTGAAATAGAGCTGTACCCTTTTACAAAAAATTTTTTTGGGAAAACTTTTGTCCAGTATGTGACTGTCTGGTTAGTGCGGATATGGACACATAAAAATGCGGATGAAAAAGCGCATACTTTGTCAAGGAGAAGCAAAAACGTAAAAAAAACGTACGAAAAACGTATACTGTGTAAATTCACCTTTACCAGTTCGCATCTTGACCTATAAAAACACGGAGAGCGAGTGTTTTTGCAGGAATTGCAGTTACATGCATTCAAATCAGTGGCGTCGCTAATGGGGGGCGGCCTGCCCCGGGTGTCATCATTTTGGAATGACACCATTTTATGATAACAATTGAACAAAAAAGAAAACAAGAGAATGTTTAACATCATTGGAAATGTTTAGCACACTGGAATGGACTAAAAACGATTAAATGCATCTTTTGAAACGCTTATTTAGAATGGGGCGCTAATTTGTCAAAAAGATAAATTGCAAATCAGTAACACTTTTAAAAATCGCTAACACTAAGCAGTCAAATTCGATCGCTTGTTGAAACACGCTGAATACAGGTTTCATAGAAAAAAACCTCTGGAACAAAGGGGGGGGGGGGGGGGGGGAAGAGTGGCTATTCAGTATTAGTTACTTAGCAATCACTTCGGCTCAAGTATCGCTTCATTCGCCTTTCCTCCCACCAATTGTTCTCTCTATTAACTATAAACAAAATGGTTTACTCCTTGTGAACTTGATTGAAGGATAAGATTTTATGGTTTCGGTACCACCTTGTAAATAAGAGAACTGAAATTTCACCATTAGCCACCTTCCGGATAGCTATTGCCAATTTTTGCAAGCTGTTTAATCATGCTTTTGCACAGGTAATATTTGTGCCACATTTCAAAAGCATTAGTTTCTATTAAAATAGGCTTAAAATTAAGCTATTTTTGCCAAAAAAAAAATACAAAATTTTTTAGCGCTGGGGGCCCTGCCCCCAGACCCCCGAAATAGCCCCCCCATTGCAGATTGTTGGCTACGAGCCTGAATCTAATCATGTTTTTGCACTGCTAATTTCTATACCGCCAGATCTCTCCCCGATGCCAGTTTAAAGAGCATTCATTTTTATCAAAATAAGCCTAAAAGTAAGCTAATTTTGAAAGAGAAAAAAATTTTTTTGAAAGCTTGAGGCTCAGACCCTCGAACACAGCCCTCCCTCCACTGAAGATTTCTGGTTATGCACCTGATGCTAGACGTGTGCTGCTCATACTTCCGATTTTTGGAATCTTAGAATGAGAAATTATTGAGTTTGCCAAATAACTACTGCTATCTACAGCATTGAAGTAGTACCGCTATCTTTCAAATATAACCTTTTGCCGCCTACTATATATTATTAAGGGTGACACCACGAAACTCCGCTCCGGGTGTCACCATTCTTAGCGACGCCACCGTTTCCAATGTCGTATTTGTTTGCGACTGAGCAGTTTGCTTTAATAATAACTGAATTTCTGCTTTGTTTTTAGTTAATAGCTAGAAAATAGTTTTGTGTATTTTTTCGTCCAGATTTAGTGGAAACCTTAATTATGGCCAGCGACCAATTATTGAGCTTGATTTTGGCCCGGCAGCATCGAAAGGTTGCCGACCCCTGCTTTAAATATTGAGTAATTTACCAGTTTCTTTGTTGCGCTGCTTTTGCATGCTATTACGAAAAAATTCATCGAATGCTGTATCTCTCGGCTATGGCTTTTTAACACTGTCGTAGCCACTCGAGATACGCGCATTTCGGTCAATTCGTCGTTTTATTATTTCTATTTGCTCAATTTTTTATTTGCTCTGAGTATCGTGTTCATTTGTTGACGCTGAAGGTAAACTTTCATATAGTGGATGGAAAACTTTTTACGCCCTTTGGTGTAACCGCGGAAGACGTAGGCTTGGTTGCTGACTTGAATTTGTCTCTTTGCAACTGTGGGACGAGTTTAGTATTACCTAAGCAGTGAGCACTTTTCATGGTCGAGTTTGATATTTTACGTTTTATGTTCGACAATGGTTGCAAGTCGCGTAAAGTGACGTCTACCAGTTTTGTGCTTGCTGCCTATTGATGAGGGTTTAGTTGGCCACACGCGCAGTAATATCTTCCAGTAATTTTCATTTGCTTTCAACAAGAGAGTCTCTCGTTCATTTTTTGCTATTTGTTTTGGTACAGTATACTAACACCAGTTCAAACCCAATTTTTTGTTTGTTGCTATTAATCAATCTTCAGACTTGAATCAAACACGTGTTGAGCCAATGAGACTTGTAAAAGTTGGTAGTTTTCGCGCAATAACAAACGAAATACAAACCGTTCGTAACTCCCACGATACCATTTTGTCCGAGCAATTGATTACCGAGAACTGGATCAACATTGGACTAACAGTACAGCGTTTTTGCGTGTCAACTATTCAGGCGCGGTTCTCGCTCCGGTGCCGTTTATTGCTGAATTACGCAAAAAAAAGTTTGTAGCGAAAGGATCGTGCTAATCAAAAAGTAAGTGTGAACGATATTCTTTAGGTGCATGTTTCTCTTCGATTGTCGCAGTTCTTTTGAAATTTGGCACTTTTTTGACGTGATTCGGATATGGCACTGGAATGAAGAACCACGTTCGTGCCAAAGTCAATGTAATCGGCCAGGATTAAAATAGTGCCACTTGCTTGCAATAATTTCAAGGCAACTTTGTGACAATAAGTTTAATAGTTAAGGCTTAAAAACACAACGTTGGTTGACTTATACACGTACTGTTAGTTGAAAAAGTCGTGCAATTATTTAGCTTTTCTTGTTTTGCCTTAGGTAATTATTTCTAAGCGGTAGTTATTAACTGTTGCTACTAGATCAAATTCGTTTCGGAGAATTGAAATTTGGAATGCATGTTTTTCGTATTTGCAAAGTATTTCGTAATTACTTGCCTGCATTTGTATTGAATCGCATTTTTATATTATGTAGAGATATTTCACTTCGAATTAAATGTAATTCGTGATTAATGATTATTGCATTATGTTGCGGAACTGAAAGTAGCTTTTGTCCTTGTGGTAAAGCTCAAAACATTTAAAGATAACCGCCTCTTCCTATAGAAACTTTGGTCGACGGGTCGTAACAAACTATAGCTAAACTAAAACATCATCATCATCACATGTTGGACCCGGTATTGTCTCCGTCAATGGAGTTGGCCCGATTTCGTATGGTCATTGTCTTTACCACGCCCCGCCATTTTGTTCGATCACATACATCTCTTTCACCAGTCCATTTTTCTTCACCTCATTTTCTTTTTGATTTTTCCTCGTTTGTTTCGATCTTCCTCTACTACCGTTCACTTCAAATTTCAAAGCCTTCTCTATCACACTTTCATCTTCTTTCTTCCAAACATGACCGTACCACCGCATACTACTTGCTTTAGCATCCTATTTAAAGACTCCTGTATGCTCAACATGTCCAACAACTCCTCACTGTTTTTCGATCTAATAGCTTCACACCACACATCGCTCTTTTTGCTCTTCTCAAAATTGCCATCTCTTTTTCTCTCAAGCACCATGCTTTACTTCCATACAACATAGCTGATATTACGTAACAAATAACAAGCTCCAGATAAAATAAAACAGAGATATAAAATTGAAACGTTTCTTCGAAGGGTCGAAGTTGGACTGCACAGACTTTCTGCCGCCACAACATGGTGGTGTGTTTTCCTTCGCAAAAATGGGACGGGACAAATTGGACTTATGCAATCAGTAACTTATCTAAATTCTTCAAATGAATTTTGGATGAAGTTGGTGGAGCTACCCGGCTCTATCCTGTGCTTGAGGGCATTATGCAACCTTAAGCAGGACCCTATGTTCTTTCTAAGCTGCGCTGCCGCACAGATAGCCTCAAACTCCGCGCCAGAGATGGAACCGGTCAGGATTTTCTCGACCCGACCCGACCGGTAAATTTCAAAATCATCGCCGGTTGACCGGCCGGTCGACCGGTTTTTGACCGGCCCGGTCAACCGTTTTTTTGCAGAAGGTTTTTGTTCACTGTTCAATGTATTTAATGAAAAATTTTCAAAATGGGGGGGCATGGGTGAGGTGCAAAAATTTGTGACTTTGGACGGAGGTCTCAGAAAAGAAACGCAAAACAATTTTTGCGTTTTTTGCAAAAATAACTCAATTTTGAGACCATTTTGGGATAAATTTTTGTTCGAACAACCTGTTTTGAGCAGCGCAAAACGTGCACAAAATAAGCATAAAAAGAACTGGAGGGCACTTGCTAAATTATTAGACTTATTTTCTAATGGTATTATGCGAAAGGCCAAAAAATGAAGTTACAATTTTTTAGCTATTGGTGACAGATTATTTGCAATTTGCGGAGCAGCAAAAACTAAACTATTATGACATTGGCTACAAAATATTCGAAATATAATCTGCCCCAGCAGTTAGTAGAAATGCTGGTACTTCAGAAGAAGCCATGGATAGTTAGATATAAAAAAAAAAAAGACCTAGGTCTTGTTTACCCAGGGTAGAGTGTAGTAAATTCAAGGTGAAAAAAGCAAGATTGTAGCGTGTATTAAAAATCTTAATCTGCGCCACTTCTACTCTTTAGCTGATTAAAATGATGCTAAAATGCCAGATAGCGCAACATAGGCGTTGCCAGGATTTTCGATTGGAGGGGGCGCAAATCACATGCACTGACGTCATCAGAAACTTCGAAAGAGGAATTTTTGCGTGGACAAAGATATCGTAGAATGGAAGATCAGAAGCCGTGGCCTGGTGTTGGCATAGGAACTCGTTCAAGGAGAGGGCCTAAACAAATACCTAGGTGCAAAAATGTCTAAATTGGGAGACATGTTTGAGTAAAGACGTGTACTGTAATTCAAACGTGTCACAGACGGTGGTCTGGAGACGAAGCCCCCAGCCGCTGAGCGGTTTTTTGGAATTTTTTTGAAAAAACAGCTATTTTAATACCATTGGATCACATTTCGCACGTATTCAAAGCCATTTCAAAGTAGTACATTTTTAACATTTGAAAGCGAATTGAAAAATCCAAGTTGTTCAGTCCTCCTTTTGCTTGCAATTTAAGTCTAAAACACATTTGAAATCTTGCGTTTTGGGGTTAAATTTTGTAAGTGATTTGGCTCAGCTAAGTGGGAGTAAAGTACATCGCCTCCTGCAATATTTTAGCAGTAAATAGCAATCCAGTCGAATATTTTCCTTGGAGATCATGAAAACAACCAGTTATAGAAGTACATATACGGCCAGGTGGCCCAGGCCCTCTCAATTCAAAAATTTGTTTAATGAGCATTCCCCTAACTGAACTAATTTCTTTTTAAAGTATTTTCTTGCATAAAACCTGGCGAAGTGGAGGTGAATTGTTATTGAAAAATGTACAATAGATAGTTACGCCAACAAACCATGTTATTGCCCGGGCCGGATTTACATCGAGTTGGGCCCTTGGCACTTTGGAATTTTCGCAATATTTTCCTGCCAAATACAGGTGAAGACCAAAAAAAATTTTACCGTTTGAGTGCGGGGCCCCTAGCACTGTTCCATATGTCAAATCCGTCTCTGGTTATTGCATTACGTTCATAAAAAGGTTAGATGAGTGCCTCAGTTAGAAACTTTTAAGATAAAACCCCTTAATTTCACTTGGGTTATACGTTGAAATTGGACGGTTGGCAAACATTAACTTGAAGGAGGCCGGGCCCCCGGAACAATATTATTGTTGGGGGCCCATTTAAATATTATTGTAGGGGGATTTTTAAATTAGTTGGCAAAAATTAAAGTGAGGGGGCCCGGGCCCCCTGGATCAAAATTATTGTAGAGGGCCCATTGTAAATTGGTTGGCAAAAATTAAATTGAGGGAGCCCAGGCCCCCTCGATCAATATTATTGTTAATTACTTTTGTACGCGTGTACTGTTGTACGCGAAGATGCTGAAAGAAACTCAAACTGAAGAAACAATAGTCTTTTTTGTGACATTTTTATCATTGGCAGCATTTCAATTGGGGGGCGGGCCCCCTGCTCTCCCCCCCCCCCTGGCTACGCTTATGTAGCGCAAACCTCTTCCACATGCATGCTTTATTATAATTTGATTACGCGATTTTAACTTATATTTTGTACTTGTTTGGTTTGTGTCTTGGCCCAAAAGAGGGGGGCATGATACAATGCTCCCACCCTAAATACGCCCCTAGATGTGCATGTCTTAATGGTCACAGCATATTAGTCACAGCTTGAAACCATTCAACAAGTGTTTTCAAAAGATGTGGTTTGTTAATACTGTTTTTTGATCAAAAGTTTTAGCTATGAGAAAATATGTAAGTATATTTCGGTTGCCGGTTGGTGCTTAGATGTTTTTTAGTAGCCAGAAAGGAGAATTCGACCGGTGTTTCAACCGGCTTGACCGGCCGGTCGAAGAATCTCGACCCGACCGGCCGGTCGACCCGACCGGTTTCCATCTCTGCTCCGCGCAGTATTTCCGTTCTGCCGCGCATTGCATAAGTGTTGATAAGACAAGGTAAATACGTGCTTTCAATCGGAAGCAAAGTTAAGATTTGAGAAAATTAGTTTACTAAATCAACGTAATCCGAAATTCGGGCCGAAGTCAAGTCCCGATTGGTGGAGATCTTTTTTTGATCTTCACGTGAATTTGGGGGCAAAATTCCGGACAATAATACCATTTAGCCGCAAAGACCTTTGTTTTTTTCTTTTTTTGGCCTTCACCAGAATTTGGGGCAACATACTGAAATTCTGGGCTAAAATACCACCGAATTGCGGCAAAGACCTTTTTTTTGTAACTCACACGGCCTTGAATTGCGCGCACACTAAGCAAGCTCTTACCGGGAACGTTGGCGGGACCCCAGCTAAATCATTCAATATATCTTCACGCAGGTGGCTGGGGGGACCCATTGTTTGCTACTTAGACCACTGGGTATACAGCTTCACTATCTTATCTCGAATGAAGCAGTGTTCCCTCTAAACCGATCTTTTTCAGTGATTTGTAGGAACAAGTACACATAATTTTTGGCAATATGATAAACATAGCTATAGAAAAGTTACCAAATTTGTGGAAATATGACATTTGATATACTTTAATACTGGTTTGGTACGAAATTTATGGCACATAAACGTCTTTTTCGAGCTTTAGGGACAATTATTTCAAAAAATTTGAGCACTTGCCGATTAGTCAAACATTAGAGAGAACACTGAGCACGGGTAGGCTATACTGCTGGTCTGATGTCCGCTAGCGTAATACAAGCACAGTTTGTTTCTGGATTGAGGTATAAAAACGTTTATTAAAGCTCTGCAATGCATATCAAGTTGTGCAAATATGAAGAAACAAAGTACAAAACAAACCACTGCATTACAAAAAAAACATGCAAGTCAAAATAAATATCACAGTTGTAGCAAGAATCAACATTAAACTGCAGTTCGCTTTTTTTTATCACTCCGTGGTGTGGGTATTCCGGGCTAACTTCGCTTTTCCTAAAAACGTTAGAGAAATAAGCATAAAAAAGTACAAGGAAATCACAGCGCTTAAAATTATCGGCTGAAAGCTCTTGCAAAAATTGGACACAAAACGCTGCTGATGTAGACCAATATCCCAGATAAAGTGAGAAGGCAAAAAAACTGCTTGATTCAAGTTCGGTCTCAATAAACATGAGCGCTGCCGAGAACGTAAAAGTATCGTTTCTACGACGTCTCTGATCCCATGGTCTGGGTTCAATCCGTATTCCGCACCCTAGTCACATTGCTGCGTGCTTCGATAAGGCGGTTGCAATACTTATCTTTCCTTGGTGGCTTGGAACAAACAGCAAATTTACATCAGAGAAATCAAAACATTAACCTGAAAACTTATATCCAAGAAAAAGGTCAACTTCCAAGCTGCTTGGAATAAAACAACCGAAGGAATGGGCCACTGTCGTTTCCCCGCGACAGGAGGACAAAGATGTTATTGATGCGAAATCGACCATTTTCGTTGAAGAGGGCAGCACCGCCTCGTGCGTGCAAAAAGAAAGCCGATTAAACAAGTTAAATTATTCCCGAAGTGAAATGGGCAGAAATAATTTAAAAATTCGCAGAGATAACGCGTCTTACGATGCTACTTTATTTGATAACACCTTGATTTCAACCCCTTGTGGCGCAGTGAGGGCGCAATCCCAAGCAAAAGACTAAATATTTTTAGAATAAATAATAAAGCTATTTCAAAACTTACGTCGCTTAAGGGAAGGCTGTCTGCGAGGGTTTTCAGTGCATGCATCTATCTTTGATCCCATAAGATGACGTTGCCAAGACTCGTCGCCGGCGTTAATGTTTTCATGACATAAAGGACAGTGTTCTTCGATGTTTGGTTGTAACACTAAACAAAAGATTCACTTAATTAAGGCCTGAACAGGTAAAAATAAAAGGATGGTGAAGAGAATACCCTTCACCGAGAAGCATGGTGGAGTGGAGTAAGAACATTGAAAATGAATGTGCTGAGTGCGATCATCTTAAATGACAGGGTTTGAGCCAAGAAAAGCATTTGCTATCAGTACATGCAGTACCATATTAAGAGTGTTAAGAAGGCTTATCACCGGCCAGTTGGTCGAGCGGTAACGCGTTCGTCTCTGGAGCAGGAGGTGTGAGGTTGGAATCTCAGGCCGTTCAAATCGGACACAGTGGTGCCCAGGCGTAATGACGCGGAGATGGGCCTCGCAAACTCGCTTCGGCGTAATAGTGCGAGTATAGTAAAAGATTTGATTGAAGAAGCTTTCTTAAGAAAGCTTTTACGGAAGTAGGAGACAAAGGTTGGTTTCCCACAAAATCCATCCTTCTCTTTCTCACTTTATTTTCTCTTGACAGTTAAATCGTACGAAATGTTGACTTTTCAAAAAAAGCAAAATTACTAAACTATCGAAGAAAGACCTTCCACAGAAAAAAAAAGTGTTCGCTGTCCAGGGCCGGGGATTCAGTTTTGCTTCTGGTAAACCTTACCGGCGCATTTCTTGCTAGTTACGTGGCGTTCATAATCCACTTTCAAAATCGCTTCACTACATCGAGGACAAAATTTGAACTTTTCTTTCCCGTCACATTCGGTCAATAGATGCTCACTGAAATTGCAGATTTCTACCACCTGAAAAAATATGCTAACAGTTACTTGAGCTTCGAACTAAAATCGGATGCTGCTAGCAGCACGATATGCCCAATACTCTAGTTCGATTCCCAGTCGGGT
The DNA here is from genome assembly GCA_963965965.1 of Trididemnum nubilum. Taxonomy (NCBI): domain Eukaryota; kingdom Metazoa; phylum Chordata; class Ascidiacea; order Aplousobranchia; family Didemnidae; genus Trididemnum; species Trididemnum nubilum. The sequence continues at coordinate 7,482,164 of OZ014484.1, read as the reverse complement.
TAAATCAAAGATTATAAGAAGTTGGTATTGGCAACTTCCCTTCTTGACGTTCAGCAATAAAATAAGAAAAATAAGTGTGAAGCCTCCACCCTATGACATAGATAAGAGACAGGTTGACTCAAAAAACCGAAAGATCTCTTCGCTGTCTTCTGCCCAAGTCAATTTGATGATAAAGATAGAATTGCAATTCAATTGCACAGTGCTACTAGACTTCTTGGGTGGATGCAACAATCCAATATGTCGGCAATAGCCTCACCTGTTTACAATGCAGACATCTTTTCAACATAGGACAATGCTTCCAATAGTGAAAATCCAATCCATCTTCCGTAAAAGAGTCATCTCTTTCACCACAAAAAATGCACGTTCTAAAAATGAGTAAAAGTCACAAGTTCATTTATTAATTTCAATTCTTGGGCAGTGGCCAAACCCAACATTAAATTTTACAACAAAAAATATAGGAGGTATCAAAACCCTCGAAATCTCTATGGTCGAGAGGTAAGCCGGAAACATATCCGTCTTTAGAGTGGGAGGTTTGAGATTTAAGTCTGGGGCCAGACAAATCGGACACGCATATTGCCGCGGGCTCACCACGCTTCGACATTTCTTCAAAACGAGCAGTATTTCCCGAAGGCGCAATAACGCGGAAATGGCCTCGCCAGCTCCTTACACGTTTCGACGTATTTCAGCGAGTATTATAACGATTTTTTAAATGATGCTAGCAGTGCATTACGTTTAACCACTTAAATGCACAGCGTCAATAGACCTCATTCAAAGCATTATAGCACTTCAATTACGGATGTCCTTGAGGACGAGTACCAATATAATAACCCGTGCTGCATTCGGGGCACAATAGAGGCCGCCCAACGGGTCGTATAAGACGTCCAATGGATACCCATCACTCCATCAGTGGTGGCCATGCAGTTATGTGGTGAAGGGGGTGCACACTCTTTGAGTGGTTTGGAAATGTTCACTTTAGCCACCCGGGTTCTCCAGTCCAGCTGGGTTTCTATGGTGTATCATTTCTGCTGCACCATGCTCTTACCAAGAAGAAAGAGTCGGGTATAAGCACCACCATCAACAATGCAATGATTTTATGTTGCAAAATTAGTCTAATAGTCGCTTAAGTATGGCGGATCACTGTCTTGAATTCCGCTAACCATAAAAGTTTAACGGTTAGCGTGCTTCTGGCCTCAAGGCTACGAGCGCGGAAGCCTAAGGAAGTGTCACCAGAACGGCTACTACATAAAAGCTTCTTTCAAGGCAACAAGCGCGGAAGCCACAAGTAAGCCACAACTTTCAAGGCAACAAGTTACCTGAACGGCGACTACTTAAAAGCTTCTTTTAAGTAGTCGCCGTTCTAGTGGCCCTTCCCTAGACATCCCCGCTGGCAGCCTTTAGGCTAGAGGCATAAAAACGATTAAATGTTAAAACTCTGGCTTGCAAACGTCAAAAAACATAAAAGTGCCGCTTTTCTTCTAACCTTTCTAACGTGACGTCGTCCCCAGAAGAATCTGAAAGTTCTCGATAAACAAGAGTTTCTAAATAAACAAACAAATAAATATACCAACAAGAAAAATGACATGTTTCCAGAGTATTGATAATTTCATGCGCGAATATGGACCTGGTACACTGCAACTGTCAAAGTACACCAAACACAGCACGTCTTTAGTCACTAGTCAGGCTAGGTCAGTACGACGGATAAACCGTTTGGCCGAACTAAACATCTTTGCTAGGACACAACAATTCGGAATCTAGCAACCTTGAGAACTAAAAAAAAGGAAAACCACTGAGTCAAGTCATTGGCAAGGATCAGTTGCAAAGGCTATTTTCCAAAACCATCATTAATTTATCAAAGTTAGACTTCATTAACCCTCGAGACATTCGCGTCTGACCTCTTTTTTGAGGAGAGAGGCGAAACACATTGAGAGCCAAAAAATATCTTCGAAATTTGGAGTTCTTTAATCTAGCCAAGAAATTAGAGCGGCTCGAAACAAAGAAGTCGGAGCTCGAAGCAAAAGCTTGTTTACCAACCTAGATCCACTACTGCCTTATCCCGCTTTTGATTCCAATCTGATTCACGGTTATTTTGCTTCTTTATTGAAATTTTTTGTCCGAAAACAAAAAATACTGGCGGTATATTATCGATAGTTAACAACGTATTTTCATTCACCAAGTTGCTCGGACCAGGTGACAGTGAAGTAACTGCGATCTTCGAGTCAACCTGCCACCAGCCACCTGTATCACACAGTTCCATTGCTCCTCTAAGAGCTAAACGTCACGTAGGGAAGCAGTGAATACTAATTTTTAGTTATTTTGTTTGAAACGACCGAAAATCGAACCCGGGTCTACCGTTTGAGAAGCAAATTCTATATTGGTCTATCAAACTGACCGAAAGGGGGTAATTGTCAACATTAATTTTTTTAATTTGCTGGTTGGTATTGAAACAATAAAGTAATTTATAAAAGGCATGCAGGTTTAAAAACACACCAAATTTGGCGGAAGGTTTTGGGTGCGGAGTGACGAAGACTTTCTCCGGCCGATCCTCTGGAAGCTTTTTGGAAGCTCGATTACGCTTCCGTCGTTCCGAGTCATTTGATCGTTGCGTCTACAAATTTAACAACTTTAAATTATTAAAAAAAACTACCTGAACTTTTCGGAAAAACACTATGTCCTTGTCAAAGCATCTAAATAAATGTAAGCAAATCAGTAGTTTTCACTTCATAATAAAATCAATCACATAAAATTTTTCATTATACTCGCTGTATTACGTCGAAGCATAAAACGAGCTGGCAGGGCCCATCTCCGCGCCATTGCGCCCAGGCAACACAGTTCCTTTCGAAGAAATATCTCAGCGGTGACGAGCCGTTGGAAATACTGTGTCGATTTAATCAGCATGCGACTTGAACCTCAGACCTCCCGCTCCAGAGACGAGCGCGTCAACGCTCGCCTAACTGGCCGATTCTAATAAAACCTATTGTCTAAGTAATGCAAATCTACCTCTTTGCCTAGATTAACCAATGATTGTACGCTTTCTAACTGATTCTTATGTTCCTCCACCTGAAAAAACAAAAAGAACTGTTAGAATGCTGAAGCTGTTAAAATCTAAGTTAATTTGCAAGCCAAATCATTATTGTTGACGCACTACACCCAAGTGTGCAACCAGAAGCATGAAGTACCACCTACCTTAGCCTGTTTGCAACTGAGAACTACTGGAACAAACAGCTTTAACGAAGAGAAGTTGCAACGGCTTCCGAAATTGATTCGGTTACCCTTGCTTGATTCGGGGCGGAATAGTGAAGTCGCTAAACCAGCGGGTCGTACGGCAAGACCAATGTTTACCCATCAATGATGGCAACTTGTGTGGTAATGAGGTGCCCAATGTTTGAGTGATTAACTTTTATCTCCCAAGTTCTCTAGTGTTTTTTTGGGTTTAACATTTTCGTTGCGCCATGCATCATCCACAGAAAGAGTTAAAAACTCCAACCAGCCGAGGGCATTTTAGAGTCTCAAAGAAAATAACTTTTACACAGGGTGCGTTTACTTTGTGCGGAAAAGACAGAATTATCAATACCAGCTTTCTTTTGTCAGTAGGATCACATAATACATGCGGAGCAAACAGTCACTGTGCTTACTTTGTCGGCTTAATTTCGTATGCAGGCACCTAGAAAGGCTCATACTATGTCGATGTATGTCATATTAAATTGACTATATTTGCTTCTTAACCTAGTCAGGTTGAGTACTCTAGTCTTAGACGCCACAGTCGCTAGCATTGCGCGTTCGTTGCTCATAGCTTTATAGCAATTTGAGTACTCTGGTTGTCGTTAAAAGTTTTTAAGTAACACAAACTAAAATTTTTTTTAACTGAGTTTTAACTCAGTGTACAAGAATCCAGCATCCAACAGTACTGTTATGGTCTGTATTTGACTATTCTGTACTGTACACATGTAACTAATGAGCTCCAACATAGCGAAACATCTCCGTCTTGCATTGTTTATGTTAGAAGATGTACTTAGTCGACATTACGTTGTACTACTCGTATCACAAGTTAAGGCTTTATTTCGGAGCAATTTAGTAATTACTTTTTTCAACTTTTCAGCGAATCGTTGTCTCGGTTTTTTTGATTGCGCTGATCGCCTTGATTTTTTTCTGCCATCTATTTCATTAAAACCGTCCAGTAGTTGTCTGCAAGGATATCAAATATGTCAATGATGAAACTGAAGTAACAATCCTGCTTTTTCAATTTCCATTGCGCAACCATTGTGTCACAAAAATTACAAATAAAGATTTAAGAACAAAACTTTTAGAGCTTTTAACGAGGGATTAGATCTATTACAAACAGATGCTAATCTTTAGCAATTAACTGTAATTGTTTCGTTTATTTACCAAGTTTTCTTGACCAGGAGACAAAGAAGGATCTTTACGATCTTCACATCAGGGTGCAAATTACCCACCTGTTTCCCACACACACGGTGGAGGCTTCACATTGTCCTTTTTATTACTGAACGTCAAGCAGGAAAGCTGTGAATGCAAATTTTTCTAGTTTTTGGTTTGACCAGACCAGCAATCGAACCGGAATCTACCGTGCAGTAGCAAACCCTCAATCCACTCGACCACAGGTCATGGAAGGGCCATTTCGATGGATTTCCGTAGCAAATTTGGAGACTACTGCTAGTTAAGTTCAATCAGAGAACTTGGGAATAAGACAAAACAATAAGCTCGAAATCCGGATAGCATGCTTATCGCAATTTTTGGTTTGCGGTGAGAAATGCTTTGTTTATTTAAACGTTGTTTTTATATTGTTTGTTTATATTATTGCATACCTGATCGTTAGCACGTGCGGGCATTGTGATATTGCCAAGGACATTTCCATTTAAGTCAAGAATTTCTTTGTGTCACTTATGATCTATGATGTGATATATAAGATTGATGCAGAGTCACAACGAGATACTGAAATCTTTTCAAAGTCCACAATTTTAACGACCTCAAACTAAAGTAGTTTCAAACAAACTCACTTCAATAAAGTGTTATGAATGGTTTCTTCATCATCTTCTAAAGGAAAATATGTTCTTACACAAGGTCCGGCCAACCGATAAGCTAGAAACACAAGTTTGGAGGCGTCTTCCCGAACTGGTCCAGACGCATGTTCTAAAGCGGCCAACGCAAAAGTCATTACAGAGTCCAACGATAACGAGTCATCATTAAAACCTGAAATAAAATTTTAATCGAAAACACCATGCATTTTAATGCCAATTGGTAATGGTCGAGTGTATAGAGCATCTGCTACAGAAACACTACACTCCGGTTCGATTCCCGATCGAATCAAACCAAAAGCATTAAAGTTTGGTATTCACAGCTTTCCTGCTTGACACTCAGCAACAAAACGAGACAATGTGAAGCCTCCGAAAAGTGTCTTGGCTATCTTCTGGCCAAACCAGCTGTTGAATACACATGTAATTGCAATTGCAATGGGACCAATCCCTCAAATGGTTTGGTCCCATTGTAATTACCTGTTTATTAACAGAGTTGCCTAGGCCAGAACAGCGAAGGGACTGTCGGTCTTTGAGTCAAGTTGCCACCTCCCCAGCCATCTACCACACAGTCATAGAGGAAGCTTCACACTTTTATGAGATCAAGCTCATTCTCATTATGGATAGCAGAAAACTTTCTAAATAGTATGAAATTGAATAACACCAGTAAGCCAAGAACCAATTCGATCAATAGCAAAACTGACCAGCAATCAGTGTGACTGAACTGAAAAACAACCAGGCTATAGGCAATCATTCAAAATTATTCTCTTGATTTATTCAGAATAACTAAAGTCAAAAAAAACTCTCTTTTCAAAGCACAATCCAGGAATGGTTTTGATTACAAAGCTCATCAGTTAGACTAGGCTAACTAACTTAAACCGAAATTATAAACTGACTTGAAATATCTTTAGTAATAGTAACTCCGATCAAGCAAAGTTGTACTAATTTGCTGATTAAATCAGTTTAATTCTGAATCAATTTTGCAGTTGATAAGTTTTGATCCTGAGAAAAAAGTTACTATTGAAGAACTATATGTCTGCCACTCTTACATTTTAAATGCATTTTCTATTAGGTGATACCATTAATACGAGTATTTAGACAGATGTACAAATAGCCATTTAATTTTGAAAAAACAGTATTTTACTGTTTTTGCGTGCTTTTTCTTAATTTTTTTTCGATTGTTTTTGAACAAAAAATACAGTAAATGAAGAAATAAATAAAGCCGTAACAAGAGAAGCAAAAAAACGACAGAATTACTTTGTATTATTGCCGTAGCCTAATGCAAAACGGCTAAGTGTTCTCGCAAAAAAAGAGTTAAGAAATGCACAGTGGTAGTCATCTTTTGCAATGCGCATGAATTTGCCCCATTTGCACGATTGCGAACCTGCTTCAGGTATGGATAGTCTTGAGACACAAAACCACCACAATGGGTAAACTACTTGGACCCAGAACTCGCCAAAAATTTAAAATCAAACTAACCAGCGAAGATTGAATAGTGAATCAGAATCTACAGTGTGCAAACTTTTCTGGTGATTTCCAAGTGACTTGCAAACGCTTTTAACCAAGAAGCGTGGTCCAGTAGATAGAGCGTCCGATATTGAATTAGTGGGCATAGGTTCTATTCCCATGGCTAACGGAATGTAATTACATTTTATTTATTTTATTCACCAAATTGCCTTGGCCAGGAGAGAGCGAAGGGACCTTTCGGTCTTCGAGTCAAGCTGCCACCTGTCTACCACACACGGTGGAAGTTTCACACTATCCCTTTTGATTGCTGAACATCAAGTAGGGAAGCAGCGAATACCAATTTTTACAGCCTTTGGTTTGACCCAACCGGGAATTGAATCCAGGTCTCCCGTTTCAGCAGGAGACGTTCTATCCGTTGAATCAAATCCAAATATAGATTGGTAATCATAGGCTTTCCTGCCTGATAAGCAGGCATCAAAATGGACGTGTAAAATTTCAACCAAATGTGGTGGACAGTTGGGTAGGTAATAGCCTGACTGGAAGAACAACAGGCCACCTTAATTCACCCAAGGCACTAACAGTCATCATACCATGTTTCAGCAAAAGTTGTTTGACCATCTCCACCCTGCTTAGGGCCTGCCAATGGGAAGTGTCTTTTTTGACTGGGGATAAAAGGCGGTTGGAGACCAGTCGCAAACGGCGGACTGTTTCAAAATCACTCATCCGTACGATAAATTCAACGGCACTGGCTCGAGAACGTGGGGTCTGAAAAAGTAGACAAAGTGTTTCTATCCATAGGGAAACTTCAGTTCTGAAAGTTGCTAATGAAGACAAAGAGGGCCTCACACCAGTCATTTTTTATTGAGGAAAAAAACAGACAAACACCTAGCCGTAGTCCATTTTAAAATTTTTGTTTAGCCAATAAATTCCAAAATCTGATAAAGCAAAATTAGCTGGAAATACTAAACATTGCTACTCCGTTACATTCCGTGTAGTAAAAAGACGCATTTATTTTTTGTTTTGATACTCTAGTAGTAGCCATGGATTAAAATCTCATTTTAAAATAACAAAGGATTGCGCCATTTCAAAATAAAACATAGCGTGACCCATTGTAGTGAATTGTAACAAAACCAAGCTAAATCAATGTAGCTACTTCAAACACATCAATGAAAGAATAATCAAATTTTACAAAGCCCATTTGTTACAAAATAAAGCTCTTTTTTACTACGTACGAGGTTTAAACACGTCAACTTTGAGATTGCACAATATTCAAGTTTTAGTTTCGATCTTTTGGATTATTAAAAGAAATTCTCAGTTCAAAAAAATAGGGTTTAGATGGTAAACAGTGTATTATTTGATATTTTTCCTCTGATGATAAAAAAATCAACAAAAAAAACCTTCTAAGATATCAAAACTCTAAAGTACCGTAATAAAAAATATTTAACTGCTAAAATTGTATTCAACATAACCTATTTTAAAGAAATGTATCTGTCAATAAATAAAGCCATCATCAATCCAATATCAAACAGAAAAATCTGTAAATTTACCACTTTATTTAAATAAGATTGAAAAGTTAAGTTTATAACTCGAAACGTCGCTTTGTTTAAACCCAAGGTGTGGCCAGATTGCGAGGTCTTTGGAACCAATCCCATGAAATGGGTCGAGAAGCACCGCCACTAAACCCTAAACTGCCCGTTTGAAATAGCAAATGTTGAGGGTAGTTTCGCTTTTTCATTCGGTAGAAAATCTTTGAAAGCTGGTGCTAATGCCCTAGATACTACAGCAATCATCTCACTTAAAAAATTTAGCTCACCGTTTCCCCTGTTTTCTGCACTAATATGGGAAGAGTGTGAGCAATTACATTGGTGGTAACAAGTTTTCCGAGTTTATGTCTAGGAATATAATCAATCAAAATCGTCTCGAGCACTTTCAAAGCAGCGCGATGGACCGCGTAAACGGGATCTGAAAACAGACAAAGAAAAACCATTATTATACTAGCTGTATTACACGGAAGCGAGTAACACGTTTGCGGGTGCTATCTCCGCGTCATTGCGCATGCGACAAAACAGCGCGTTTGCTGCGGTGGCAAGCCGTTGACAATACTGTGCTTGATTTGACGGGATCGAGTTTTTAACCTCAAACCTCCCGCTTCAGAGACGAATGCATTATCACTCAACCAAATGGCTGACCTTTCGATTTTGATAAAAAAGGGTTTACGTTCATTTTGGCAGTTGAATCACAGCAAATACTGTAAGGTTTCCACTAGCTAAGTTTCCAACACTTTATTTTTCAAAATTTGAAACTGAACAGATTTTAAATGTGTTTAAACAGCACTGGTATTTCTGAGTTTGCGGATTAAATTTTTAACAACGAAAACACCAGCTTCAACAAAAACTTGAACTAGAATTTGTAAAAATGTCCAAATTAGCTGCAGTCCTGATAAACCGTTCCAAACGAAGTTTCGCAAAAACAAGCACCCAAAACCACAGAACACAGACCTTTAATGCGTCTGTCCACCAGAAGAGTCGTCATACGCAAATAATCGCGTATTTGGTCTTTCGATAAAGAATCCGTTGTCTTTAATAATTGCTCGTTGAGATTCTGTAACGCATGAACCCGAAAGTGCCAGTGTTTGGAGTACGCTTCGGTCACCTGAACAATAGTAGAGGCTTTTCAGTCATAACATTCAAGTATTGACAAGCTACGTCAATTTTCAACATAAATTGTGTCATTATGGCCGAAATTTTATGACATTTAAAAAGCTACTGCTCGAGATAGGTTTTATTGAAGAAACAAAAACTACCTAAGATAATAAAAAGGTACCCCGAACCTTGTTCCATTATTACCCTAATCTGCAAAAATAGATTTAATTCGTTTGACTCTGTATCATTGGCAATCCTGCGTTTCGAACTTTCGGGACATCAAAAAAGAATGACTTTGCAAAATTTCTTGCAGAAATTAAACATGCGCTGCTTATTCCGCAAAAATTTTGGCAAAGTCATCCTTTTTTGATAATGTTACGACAGTTTGAAACGCAGGATTACCAATGATACGGAGTTAAACGGATTAAATCTATTTTAGCGGATAAGGGAATTAGTGGAACAAGGTTTGGGTCACTACTTTATTACCTCAAGTAGTTCTCATTTCTTCAATACAACGATCTTGAACAGTATCCCTTTAAACCTAGTATTAGTACTGAAAACAGCTAAAGAGTTGCGAAGATCACAAATCGTAGAACTGGGCGATGGACAATGTGTTTCAGACTGCTGGTCCTCATTAATGGATTAAAAGCGAGTAAAACAAAGGTTAAAAATTGAACCAAGTCAACTGGACACAAACAAACTGGCCGCGAACCAACCGACCACCAACATTAGGGTTAGATTCAGATCCAATCCTGAACCCTGGTAATTAGCTCCTAATTCGGATAGCTGCTTGACTCGAAGACCGAGAAGGTACTTCGCAGCCTCCCAATCCCCATTCGTGTTCATAATTTGTAGGTCAAATCCTTTTGACTTCCGTTTTTTGTTACTTTCTTTTTGTGTGTTTTCGACGCGAGTGGAAACGAATAAACTTCTGATACACTGTCTGTTAAATTGTTAAACGAACAAAATAAAAAATAAACACCAACCCATGACTTAATCACTTGTAGAAGAACATGTCTGTCATAATAGCTCAAACCAATTCACAAAAATGAAACCCAACGCAAGTGCTATTTCAAAGAATATCGCCGCTCATCAGTTAGACTAGCTTATCAATTAGACTAGCTTATCAATTAGACTAGCTCATCAGTTAGACTAGCTTAGTAAACGTATCAACTTTTAAACGGCCGCTGTTCCAAATTTCAGTAACTTGCAACAATCATTGGAGTCATGGCAACCAACTTAACAACCGAAAATAAAAAAAATGGTTACTAGGGTATCCACCGATAATAATTAACTGGTAGGCTACAAAATCGACACGCCAGCACATCTGCTGGATTATAGTGCCACATATCTGTTGAATTATAACACATCAGATTTTATTTTGACATTTTTTCAATTATTATCTCTTACCAAATGGTCCAGGTTAAAAAGCATGTCAATCTTTAAACGAATAATGTTTAACTCAATCAAAAACTTACCAGAGAAAGGCCAAAAATATCAATCAAAGGCTTGGCCTCTGGATAGTATTGGTCTGACAACGTTTCCGGTTCACTAGGCAAAGGACCGCTGTCGTCTAACCCATCTATCGATGAAGATGAAAGCTAAAAATATACACTCTTTTAAGAAATTTTGGTTGGATATACATTCCATTGAGTTAGATATTTCGTTTCAGCTAAACAAATTCAAAACTAAATTTTCCCCCTGAATTATTCTGGATTCGAATTTCGATTGATGCCTAAGTTCATCAACATGGCAGACATAATATCCTCGTAATGTTTCAGCTTTAGTTCAATATTTCATTCAACTTTTCGAACTATTAGGGTTAATATTTCCCTCACTACGAGTCACTCAGTGTCACCGAAAAAAAAACAAAAACTTTTTGAAGTTCAGTCTACTTTCTTAAATTAGTCAAAAAGACAGTGTCGATACCAAAACATGATGATGCAAGGATTTTGTACGAAAAAATTTTAGTTTGTCCTGGTACAATAACTTGAAGTGAAAAACTACAGTGCCCCTTTAATAAGTTTTGATCGAAAGTTTTAATTTATGAAAAACGGCGAGGTCAAATATTTTGAACTCATCTCCTCCATATGTGGCGATTACCAGATTGTGTATATTTTGCTTCAAGCACAACAGCGTTACACATTAGCTCTTCGAAATATGCATTCATGGATAAAGAGCAGAGTGAAATCGAAGTATCAAATATATATTACTAAGTCAAGTGGTGCAGAAAATCTGACAGCTAATGCTTATAACGAAACACCTAAGGGAATTGAAGCAGCTGTACAATGAAGTTGTAGAAACGGTCTATTTCGATGTAATGACGTAACCACAAATGCAAGTAAAACATGACCTTCAAAAAGTGAGGCACAAAAAGAAAAACAAAACGTATATAATTAATATGCACCGGGAAATTGCATTTTCTTGGAAGGTTGGAATTACTGCCACTAACGCTTGGTTTGAGCAAAAATAGGTCTCTTATCGCTTAGAACGTGAAAGAAACTCCTGAAAATGCGTTTGAATTACTTTAAAGCAAAAAATCTGATATAATTTAGCATTGAAATTTATCAAAAAAATCAGAAATGATCACAAAAATAAATCACGTACGTTTTAGCGTTATTTTTTGCCAAATTTCATATACACATACAAATGCCATACCTACAAAAAACTAGCACTAGTACAGTATTCAACTTGTTCGCCAACTAAATTGTCTTACCTCGGTCATAGTAGAATCAGGTTGCAGAGAGTGCCTATGTTTATCCAAAGTTGGAATGATTTTCTCATCGTGTGGCACTTTTTCAGAGGGTGTCTAAAAGATTTCGAATTCAAATATTTGCGCAGCATTTTTTTAAGGCCTTCTCTGTTGAGTTAGGAGAACAAACCATTATCCGAAAACGCAAAAATAATGGTACTGTGCAATGCGTAAATCGGACTGTTAGCTAATGGGCTTATACGCTCGTATCTTCATTCGTATGAACCAAGCACGTTGCGTCTGTCTAACCTCACCAACGCAGAGCACTTTTTTGGGTTCTGTTTGCAAGTCTTTCTTCAAGCTGGGCCACCACAGCGGGTAGACTGCTTGGCCCTAATGTGAACTAAGCGTATTGTATTTTTCCCCAGAACACAACAACACATTGCCAGTTCGAGAATCAAAAGCTCGTATCTGAAACGTAGTGTACGAGTTCGATTGCCGGACAAGTAAAATCACTAAAACCAAACAAAGTATTTAAAGCAGACACAACACTAAAATAACTCTTTGCAAACAGCTTTGCGTCCTTTTCCTGGAGGCAATAACACAAAAATCAGCTTCGCTTACTCGTTGCACGAGCAAAAATGGATCATAAAACAATTATGCAAAAAAATTCCTTTGATTAGTCGCTTCAGTATACTTACATTGTCAAAATCTGCACTTTCAATTTGGTTTGTGCCGGTAGGAATACTGCTAGCTGTGTATTGGAGAATGGGCGAAGTCTGGGAGTCGACTTTGGCGGTTGACGTCTCTCGAGGAGTCTTGAATGCCCCTCAAAAACAATGAAAATTAAATTTTCTAATTACCATTAAGAATCAAGCAAGATTTAAATTGGATTTGAAAACAAAAGTCTGACAGCAAACGTTAATAATAACACAGGCCAACAAAAAAAAATTTTTTTCAAAAGGCAGAAGATGTTGGATCGTTTTTAGGGGAAATCGGGGGTGCTGAGTCCGAAAATGCACTTAGTTTTGCCGAATTGGCTCTAGTTTTTGAGCTATTTTACTTTTTATATTTTTATATATTTGCTTGAGCATAGTGCATTCTGAAGCACACAAAGCACCTTTCTTGTAATGTTACTGGTTTCCCATTCAAAGTTTAGTGCCCATTTACTCCATGCAAGTTATATGTATATCGATAAAGGAAGATTAAGTCATAACCCTGTAAAAAGAACAGCACAAAATCTACGATTTTACGCTGATTCAATGCCTGACGACGTTGAATCCTTGCTAATTCGGTTAATTTTGTTTAATGGGAATATTGATGATTCATGAATCTGAAAGTCTGATGTCGTTTAGAGCATTGCTAACAGCTAATATCAGTACAATTACGACTTATGTAACATTTACTATTCCCTATTAAATGTTTCTCTTAGTACGTTCACATTTCTTCAAACAGTTCAGTATCATTTCTTCAAAGAGTATCAGTTTTAATACATTTGCCCTCCCCTGTGCAATAAAACAGCTATGATTAAGCCTAGAAGGCAGTACAGGAGTACATTGTGAAAAGCGCAGGCATCACTCAGTTAGCTAATGTGCTAGATCTTGTGAATTTAGAGTTTTTTTTTGCAAAAAACTTAAAAGGGTTGCTTTGTATTTTATTGCAGGAAACTTGAGTTACACTTTATTGAATTAAGCTGTAAATTTTTACGTGACAAGTAAAGATGAGTATTAAGAGAAGGCAGTGCCGAAACAATCCAGACGCATTTTGCTACATTTGTGGTGATTACATGATGGCAAAGTGCAGATTTAACGTGAGAGACTTTACAAAGAGAGCTTATGAAGCCTACTTTGGCATGAAGTTAGGGGACCAAGACAAGCCTTGGGCACCTCACAAAGTGAGCAAACATTGTACTGAAACGCTGCGCTTTTGGACCCAAGGCAAAGTCAATTAGATGCGGTTTGGGGTTCCTATGGTATGGCGTGAACCTAAAAATCACCATGACGATTGTTATTTTTGTATAGTGAACATGTCTGGATGGAATCAGCGAAAGAAGAAAGACTGGTATTACCCTGATATTGAGTCTGCTCGACGACCCATACCACATTGCGCTGAAGTTGCAGTTCCTGCTTTCACTTCCTTGCCTGCATTTACTGCTGCAGATGAAATGCTGGAGGCAATGGATGATACTGATAGTGGAGACAGTAGCATCAGCAGTGGCGGATTTAGGGGGGGGATGGGGGGGATGCATCCCCCCCCACCAGCCTAAAAGTTACGATTTTGGCCGAAAAATCAGCCTCTGTTTCGAATAATTCGGTTCCATTTCGGGATGCATCCCCCCCCACCGACCTAAACGTAACGAATCCGGCGAAAAATCAGTCTCAATTTTGGTGAAGACCTTTTTTTTTTTTTTTTTATTTTGGAGACCACCTGAATTTGGGCGAAAAAAACGTTTGAATTTCCGATTTCGGCCGAAAAATCACTCTCAATTTTGGTGAAGACATCCGAATTTTTGAGGTTTTGTGCTTCAAATACCCCCCCACCAAAATTTTCTGGATCCGCCACTGAGCATCAGTAGCTCCTCCAGCATGGGTGGTGTAGAATCTTCGCCCAGTTCAAAGCCAAAACCGTTTAGTCAAGGACAACTGAATGATCTAATTCGTGATCTCGGCCTATCTAAGGAATCTTCTGAGATTTTGGCATCTCGTCTTGATGAACATGGCATACTAGGTTCGGAAACTAAAATTACATTCTACCGTAACAGGGATGACATGTTGATCCGTTTTTTACTGTGGAAGATAACTTTGTTCATTGTAACGACATCCAAGGCCTTCTTTCAAAAATAGGTCTTCCAGAGTACAATCCAGATGATTGGAGATTGTTTATCGACAGCTCCAAACGTAGTTTGAAATGTGTGTTACTTCACAATGGTAACATGTTTGCATGTGTTCCGATCGTACATTCCGTGGTTCTTAAGGAACACTATCAAAATGTGAAGATGTGTTTGGAAAAACTGCGTTACAATGAGCACAACTGGGCCCTTTGTGTAGACTTTAAAATGGTCAATTTTTTGCTAGGACAGCAAGGGGGATACACCAAACACCCTTGCTTTCTCTGTTACTGGGATAGTCGCGCTACTGATCGGCACTGGGTAAAGAAGGATTGGCCATCACGACAAGATCTTGCAGTCGGAGATAAAAATATCATCAATGAGCCACTTGTAAATCGTGATCGCATTATTCTGCCACCACTACACATAAAGCTGGGTCTGATGAAACAATTCGTGAAGGCTCTTGATAAAGATGGCGATTGTTTTAATTACATCACCCAAACCTTTCCCGGCCTCAGCATAGAAAAGCTTAAAGGAGGTATCTTTGATGGACCCCAAATTCGAAAACTAATGCAAGATCAAACCTTCACTGCTCGTATGACAGTAGTCGAGAGGGCTGCCTGGTGCTCATATGTCTCAGTGATACGAGAGTTTCTAGGTAACACAAAATCTTCCAACTACCGGATCCTTGTGGATGTGATGCTTCAGAACTTTCAAGCTCTTGGCGCAAGGATGAGCATAAAACTTCACTATCTATTCAGCCATCTAGACTATTTTCCAGGCAATCTTGGCGATGTTAGCGAGGAACAAGGGGAGAGGTTCCATCAAGACATTAGGACAATGGAAGAAAGATATCAAGGTCGTTGGGACGTTCACATGATGGCGGATTATTGCTGGACTTTGATCCGGGATTGTACCGAACAAAGCCATAGGCGGAGATCGTACAAGCGAACTTTCCTTTAGATGAACAGTTAAAATGGAATTGGACTTGCAAGCCAATGTGACGTGCTTGTTTTGCAAATAATGGACCAATACAAGTATTTGTATTTTTAGTGATGTTGATTACAGTATGTTTACTACATAGTATGCTGTTTTTATCCCGCAAATTAAGAGCTTTGCCAGCATTGGCTCAGTAGCCATTCTTTCCAGGCATATATCTATCAGTTACCCTGAACTAACATATTGTTCATTGACCAGCCTTATATAAAAGTTCATTTAAAAGTAGTCACTAACGGTATAAAATAAATCTAAATATTAAAATATCTCAAAAACTAGAGCCAATCTGAAAAAAATAAGGTCATTTTCAAACTCAGCGCCCCCAATATACCCTAAAACCGCTCTTACCTTATATGCCAAAATTTTTTTGTTGGCCAGTGTAATTGGTAATAAAGTCACTCTTTAGTTTTATAATTCAAAATATTTATGAGTTGAGTTGAACTACTAATAACTGTCTTTGAAACCAAACTTTCTTACTCTGCAATGTTTCTTCTTTCGTGAGGTGGCCAAACTCATCAAAAAGATTGTGTTTCTGCAGGTGCTGGGATATTTTCAAACGTAGCTCATCGATTTGAAACTTCAAACTTTTTGCCAAATTGAAGTCCTCACTCTCAACAGCATGTTGTTTCTCCATTTCATGCCTGAAATATTGCTTTAAGTTCAGTAAAGCGGCAAAAATATCTAACTCCTAAACCGGAAATCACAGAAACACTAAATTTGGCATGCGAGTGGGTGTTCACCAACATTTTTTTTGAAAAATTGGTTTTAAGTTGATGACGTCATTATAATGACGCTATGGACAAATTTTGAAAATGATGTCATTGTTTCACTGACGTCATAGACGACTTAAATTTTGCACCTACGTCTATTTTTTGATACTGATTCATAAATTGCTCAAGTCAAAATGTTTACGTCACAAATACGTTTTATGACGTCATTTAAGTTAAACATAGTCCAAAAAATTCTCAGATTTCGAAAAGACATTTCGGCAAATCTCAAGATTGGGAAACTTTTCTTTACCTTAGCAACTTTAAATTTTTGCTGATTTGTGCATAAACTGGACTCAAAGTTAAGTTGATTCGAAGCAAAAAGCTTGTTTCTGAAGAGATTTATCACGAAAAAACTGAGACATGGCATCTTGCCCCCCCTTCTCAGTGAAAATTGGATTAAAAAAAGCATCACTCATTTTCGTTTCGGATCTTAAGTAATTTGCTACGGTTTCGAGAGCACGTGAAACTTAGCTCCGTGAAAGGCAGTATGGAGAAGGTTGTACCTTAAAAGTTCAAATGTTCTGGCCCAAAATTGAATAAGTTGTACCTTTGAAGCTATATTTCAAACAAACCTTGCGAGTTTTTCACCAATTTCGTGAAACTCATCAATTGCTATTTTCATATTCTTTGCAGTGTCGTAATCCTCCTCTAGAAACATAAATTGTAAAGAAGGACAGCAATAAGAAATTATCAGGGTTTCTAAAATTTGCGCAACACCATTAGATTACATTAACACGCTTCTTGACCCAAATGCTCCAGAATGAGGCAAAAATCAGCGATGCGTTGCAATTACTCGACAATAATTAACGCCAGTGTTGCCAATCAAAATTGTCAACGTTGTATAAAAGTAATCAGGGGACGCGAAACTATATATTCAAAGCAGAATATCTCCGGAATAAGGGGTCAAATAGGATTAAGTTAACATACATACAATTTAATAGTCAAATTATATTTTCCATTATACTCGCTGTATTACGCCGAAGCGTGTAATGAGTTTGCAGGGCCCATTTCCACGTCATTGCGCCGGAGCAACACAGCTCCTTTCGAAGAAATGTCGCAGCGGTGGTGAGCCGTTGGCAACAATGTGCTTGATTTGATTCTCAGACGAGATTTGAATCTCAGACCTCCCGCTCCAGAGACGAACGCGTTACCGCTCGACCAACTGGACGGTCAATCTAATAGTATTGCGCTAATTTTAGAGCATCATTAACTTTAACTGTAGTTCTTTAGACAACTGATCCAGAATGGCAATCGAATGTATACATTATGAAGAATCTACAACTTGAACAGTTGGTTTGCTCTCTTCAATGTTTAGTCCATTAGCAGAAGGAGATGCATCGTTTTTATTTGGCACTATTTAATCCCTTCTGGATGCAGGCGAATGAAATTTCATACAACCACAGTAAAATTGGGAAGATTACCCGCAATCGCTCTTCTCTTTTTGTCGTCAATAACTCGAATGATAGCAAGTACTTGAGAGTCCTAAATTTTGTAATCAGGTCAAGAACATTTTGCAACTTAGGAAAAAAATTTCTATATATAGTATATTCTCGTCACGTCTGGAAACAATCATATCGATCAACCAGACAAAAAGTAGTGCATTAAAAAATTGCAATTTTATCTTCCTCTTTGGCATAGGTGGAACGAAAAGACAATACGTGAGCAGCGAAAAAAAAAGCAAAAAAAACTAAATTACAGTAAAAAAAAACTTTCTTAATAAAGTGAATACGAAAATCATTTAACCTAAATCGTTTGGGTGGCTTCTGACCTAAATGCTAGCACTGCAGAAGCCTAGGGAAGAACCACCAGATGCGTCGATTACATGAAAAATAGCACTGCAAAAACTCTTCCTTTTTCACAAGATTCAAAGCTTAATGCTACAAAAAGGAGGCAAAAAGTAACAAAAAAAAGCTGCAGAGGCCTGAAAACGTCAAAACTATTATAATCGCGCGTTATTAAGTGAATTACGGAATATTGGCACTAATTATTTCTCAACACAAGTTATCGTATTCCTATAGGTTTTATTAAATTCCAAATCCACATTTAGTGCTGCAACATCATGTAGCTTATAAAAAATACAGAGCTAATGCTTTGACACGTGAATTCTAAGAGTAAAATGTATAGTGACTCATTTAATTGGCGGCGAGGCAGAGAGAATAACGACGTCGTTTTTACAGCGACCGTGATCGCATGATCTTGGGTTCAACTCGCACCCTGGTTACGTTATTGCATCTTTGGAAAAGACGCTTCACGACCTCAGCTTGATGGGTTCGAACAAACCAGCAGATTTACAAGGGAAGAAGTCAAAACGGCAATCGGGAAACTTGGAAAATGGTCAACTCCCCGTCCAAAGGTTAACGCCACCGTACCTTTTGATAGGAGGATAAAGATGCAACAATCAATCATTGTTGTCACTGATTTGCAACCAAATCCTCAATGCAATTCTCACCATGTACATGTCGAAAAGCAGATCATCTAGATGGGATACTTCATCTGATTTTGAAGCAATCTTTTCGGGGGATTTGCCTGGCAGACCGATCGGCTGGTTTTGAAAGCTAATTGGAGGTTGTGGGGTGCCAAGAGGCTCACCAAGCACATTGAAAGCAACAACGCCAACCTGGAACAAACAAATAAAAAAATGATCAAAACTTTTACAAAAAAATGTACTTCTGTTGTCACCGTGGTAAATAGGTGACGTTCTTGAACTTCGAAGTTACGGGTTGTAAAACGGGATTGAATTCTGGCCATGAAGTTTGTTAAAAAGATTTCGGAAAAATTCTAGATGTTCTTTAAAATAGGTATGATCTGTCAGAAGAGTATCTGAAATTCAAAGTGTGCTAACGTTTCAAGAGAAGCCAAGCTGCAACACGAGATTAAGTGTTTGGACATATCATGCATATAGCAAAACCTAATCACCGTTCAACCTCAGCAGATGAAAACTGTGGCTAAGTTTAACCGATAGGAAGACAGATAAAAAATACTAATAATTAAGTAAAACTGATCCATCTTTGTTGAGCTAATTATAAAGAAGCTTCTAAAATAACATCAACTTGCGATTTTGATCTATAGCTTCATTCTGAAAAAATGCATATATAAAAACCTGCAATACGTTATTTGTTCTACAAAATTGATTCTACTGCATATACAGTATGAGTAAATAAAATTTTATGCTTTACAAGTACAAGTCGACTCTACCCCAAAAAATCAATTAGTTTATTTGGAAAACTAGTAAAAATCAAAAATGACTATACTTGTTATGAAATAATTTGAAGTTAATTTAAGAGCAACAAAGTTTTTAATATACCAAAATAGAAAAGAAAATATTAACAAAATCCATTGAATTATGAGAAACATTCCGGGATCTGTATAAACTAGATCTGCATAAACTAGCATCACAGAATAATAAACTGGAGTCTTATTACTGTTTATAAAAGTGCCAAAAACCGGACCACAAAAGATTAAAAGCTTTTTAATTGAAAATTGATTCAAACATGAGAAGTCAAACAATGCTAAACCCAAACCTGATGGTAGACATTTAATTTGTTGTTGTGGTTTCTATGAAAAACAAGCTTGAGGAATTGTCCTTCAACATCAACATGAACTGACTTCAATTCACGAGACTTGAAATTATTCAGCTCATTATTTGACAGATGGACATACCTGCATATATGTCAAATAAGTTTTAAAACAAATAGTTTAGAAGTTCATGGCCTAATTTACAATTGGTGGGACTATGTAATTATCAGCATTTTAGGCGTAAAATGAGTTGTAATGCCTAAATCCAACCAATACCTTTCATTAAAAAATATTCACAGTTTCATTACTTGACACCAACATAACAGAGGAAACTCCTTACAAAAAGCAACAAAAAACGTTAGTTTGATTTGCAGACTTTATATGTACATGTTTTCTGCTGCTCCATGGTAACTTAGTAAATTAATGCAGTAGATAACTTATGAATACACCAATGCACATTCATTTCATATATTTACTCGTACTTCCAAGAACATCCAATGCAAAATGGCAAAAACAGATAACATATTGAAAATGCATAATGTTAGATAATTTCTGTTTTAGTCGTAGCATATTCATCAAAATAATGATTATCTAAGTAGATGTAAAAAACAAAAAATAAATATACAGTGTTTCTGAGTTTCAAAATTAAACAAAGACAGCAGTTGCAGGATTAGCTAAGTAAAAATATTTGCTGTTATCATGAACTCCATTATGATGAAATTAATATAATTAGAGTACATAATGTATATACAATCTTGTGATTAAACATAACTTAATTACAGTAATTATCACAGTTCTGAAAGATTAAAAATTTCAAATCCATGCTATTATTCTAGAATAAAACTATTTTTAAATCCATAGAAACCTTCTATTTGAATAAGATAACCCTGATGATCGCATTTATGGATGAAACAGACTGTTGGGTTTTAGAGGATTTTAATTTTAGTGTGGTGGTAATGTGCTATGATACATGCTCCATAAAGCTTTGATATTCAGCACTTTTTAAAACCTTGATATCAACCACAGATTATAATTTAATTAAACAAGAATTTACTTACCCTAATCTAACAAACTGCTTGGGTGATTCTTCAGCTGCAATAAAGAACTCAACTTTTGAGCTGATCATAAATTGATGAGATAAAATTTGAAACTTTTTTATCTGGCAGTTTTCACTCAAATGAACTGTTATCTCTTGTGGATATGAACAAAATCTGAAAGAAATTAAAAAATGAAATGGATTTCAGCACTAGAATTCAGCTGGTAAGTAACATAGACAAAATAATTAATAAACAACTTACTTTTGAGATTGCCACCCTGGTGATGTGGGGTGTTGATGCTCCAAATTCCTACAGCCATGACCATCAGCCTCAGTGCTAGCATCAACAATGGTAAAGTTAATTTTTCTCATCATTGGTCATCAGCCACGAAATCTATAGTGCATGAATAACTTAATATCATAATGGTATTCTATTTAGTCTTAACCTATAACAACTTTAAAGTAGAACTTTAATAGTAGTACCATACTTTTATAAATCAAACAATGGCTAAAACTGTAGCATTGTTGTCTCTACAAACATGAGACAAATCCTTACTCTTTTAAGTTTTGAATTATGAAGAAATAATTATTCAGCCATGTATTCATGCTGATGGCTTAGTACATATCACCTAATTGCAAAGAGGTAACCACATACCGCACAAAATAAAAGAGAAATATCTAGCACAACTCATATACCTAATTGGTGAAATGATCACTGCTACTAACAGTTGGGCTATTATGTTTCAAACTTCTTGCTCAGTTTTTCAGCACGAGAAAAAAAAACAACAAAGAATTGATGCTTAGCTAGTGCAGCATTGTTTGTGAATTAAAGATGATAACACAAAGACTACAGAGTTAGGGTTTGGCCAAAGAAAACAAAATTAATGACTAAAACTTTTTAAACAACCTAGGCCTGTCATAATATCATCAACAATGAGCAAGAGAGAGGAACTGACCTCTAATCAAAGAATCAACCAATAAATTATGCATTAATTTAAGCAAATCGAATAAAGCAAACACAGCTAAAGCTATGTAATATTTACACTCACCAAACAGCAAAGTTAAGCAACTAAATGCAAATCATTCCTTAATCTATGAATGAGAAATACTTCAAATCCAATAAAAGCTGAAAATGTGCTATAGCACAATAAAAAACACTCCTTTAAAGTGTTAATTTCATTGCATACTGGTATATCAACTTCTGACTTGTTGAATTCTGAAGTATAACGAATTTTAACAAATCTTGATTTATTGGAAAAAGTATCGGTAATGTTTCAGTTATTTACTGTTCATTAAACATATGAGGTGTGCTTGAAAAGTAACAGGACTGGGTCTATAAATGTTTTCTTTTATTTGACAAGTAAATTTTACAACATGTAGTCTTCAAAGCAATCTCTTTGGGCTCAAATGCACTTTTCCAATCTCCCCTGCCACGCTTTCACGCACCCCCAAAAGGATTCCTCCGGATCGCTTGGAGCTCTCTCGTCACAGCTGTTTTAATGGCTTTTGAATCTTAAAAACGAGTTCCTTTGATGACTTCCTTGATTTTGGGAAACAAAACGAAGTCACAAGGGGCCAGATCTGGAGAGTAGGGTGCTTGCTCCAGTACAGCAATGCTATTTTTGGCAAGAAACCCCCGAGTTCCCAACGCATTATGAGCTGGAGCATTGTCATGATGAAGCAGCCATGACCTTGTTTCCCACAGTTCTCTTCTTTTCTTCCTCACTGAGCGCATCAGACGTCGCTAGATGTTTCTGTAGATGTGCTGATAAATAGTTTGGCCTTGTGGCAAGAATTTTGTGTGGATAATTCCATGGACATCAAAAAAAAGCGATCAGCATCACCTTGGTTTTGGACTTGAACACCCAGCCTTTTCGGTCTTGGTGGCATTGCGCTCTTCCATTCAAGGCTCTGCCGTTTGGTGAGTGGATCGTACTCGAAGATTCATGACTCATCGCCAGTAACAACTCTTTTCAGCAAGTTGGGTGCAGTTTCGAGTTGCTCCAAAATGTCTTGACACACTTGCACGCACCGGTCCTTTTGTCCTTCATTCAGCAACCTTGGTACCATTTTTGCACAGATCTTCCTTATCCCCAGATCTTCCATAATGATCCTCCATACCCTCTCACTATTCATACCCAGCTCATCTGCTATCATTCTAACACTAAGACGACGATCGCTCCACACCTTTTGTCTCACACACTCAACATTTTCATCAGCTCTGCTTGTGGATGGCCTACCACTTCTGTGATCATGTTCCACCTCCTCTCTTCCCTCTTTGAACCTCAAAAAGACAAGTTCTTGACATCAAGTCATCACCATAGACTTCTTGAAGCAACTTTAGTGCTTCAGTTGGAGTTTTTCCAAGACGGACAAAAAATTTCAGGTTGATTCGTTGTTTGACGCTCATCCTTCGCACCAAAGAAAAAAAAAAACCCAAAATTCTTAATTTTATCAAATTTTCACAAAACGGTCACAAAGAAAGTGCCTTGACATAAAAACGAGCAAAAAAAGAATGTAGTTATCACAGAATGCTGAAATTTGGATTTCAAAACCATAAGACATTGTGACATCATAGAAAGCAATGCTTTTTTTCTCTGTGATAAAAGTTGTTTGTGCAGCGTGCACAGTCCCGTTACTTTTCAAACATACCTCGTATTAAGTAAACAGTGATTTTAATTTAACCTCCAAACATAACTGTTGTGGATTAATTTAAAAAAATAAAAACTGACAACTGCAGCATTCTTTGAAGTGATAAGAGTAGATAAATCTCCCCTTTACCAGAACTGAGAAGTTATAGGCTTTATCTGGTTGTTCAGAATAATTCTTGAGTTAAGGTTGTTTTAAACAGGCATAGTAGATTAGGGTAGGCATTGATGGTGGGCTAGGTGGCATATTGATACTATGCCTAGTATGCCATACTAATACCAGATACTTTGCCTACAAAACCTCATAGCAGCTAAAGTAGGGTCATAGTTGGTACTGCTTACTATTCCTGTTAAGAACAATTCAACATGTTCCTGTTTAGAACAATTCAACAATTCCTGTTTAGAACAATTACTGGTAGTATTTCTATGCCTGTAAAAAACAGCTCACTTTACAGTATTATTATTAGTTTCATTATACTGCATACTTACAATTTTCTGAGATGGCCTAAGCTGATCAGCCAAATCCAAAACTTCTTTATTGTGTATTATAAAACTTTAGGCTGCAAAGTTTTACTGAAGCCATCAATCAATATCTAATTTCCATTATATTTACTAGTTCATCCTGTCGATTAATTTAGAATCCACATGAAATGAGACAAACACTGAACAAACAAATATGATACCAACAGCAAATACACTATTTCTAAAAGCAACATTCTTAATTTTATTAAATGTTTCAGCAACAAACATACAAAAAAAATACGGGTAAATTATAGACTACTTCTGTACTAAGTACCGGTAACAGTGGGGTTTCGTAAGCTGTGAACATAAAACCAGTGACTGATATCAGTTTTGAAGCAGGTTAATTTAAACAAAAAATTGTTCTTCATTCACCACAAGTTAGAATTCAACTCACGAATTGCAAATGAAATCATAATTAAATTAGCAATAAATGTACCGGTAGGAGTCTACAGAATATATTTCTTGATTTTGTCTGAAGTAGCTTAGGCTACTTTTCACTTGCTCTTTGCTTACATGGATTCCTATGCAGTGTGTACTCTTGTTATCACTGTTAGATATTTATTTCCAATCAACATTAAACACTTTTTTACAGTTTACATTACAGGTTCAACACTAACAATCAGCGACAAAACTGAGAAAGATACCGGTAAAGAGTACTGGTACTAAGCCTGAGCTAAATAAATAACATTGAGCACAAAGCAGTTTAATATCAAATTAGAAACCAACTATGGCCAAACTAGTACGTGGGTCTGACCTCAAACTTCTTGTAAAGTTGCATTATACAGTGTTGTGCAGCACAGTCTACTGTTAAGGAAAGCTACCGTACGCTACATAGCGTCATGATTTGGAAAACCCGCCCTGGCAACCAGAGTTTCCAAAAATAGTTTTTGTCTTTTTTTTTCACGGCTGTGAGGTAGCACTTACCTCACATATCTGCTTTCCCATTAGGCTAGTGTTTCATCAGCATCTGAATTCACACATAGCCTATTCAGGTATCCCACCCGAACCTTCAAACCACACACGAGGGCAATTTCTACACTTGCCATCGTACCCTCTTCTCAGATTGCTCTGATCTAAGTCTGACAACAAGGTCACTTGTAAATTGCTAATGTGATGTCATATATGGTGTCCATCAAAGGTGGAGTCGAGGACAAAAGGCTCGAGGCCAAGGCCAAGGACACAAAAAAAATCCGAGGCCAAGGCCAAGGACAGCCTTTCCGAGGACAGACACTCTCGAGGCCAAGGACAGGAATGCTCGAGGCCAAGGCCAAGGACCAAGGACGCAAGCGCAAGTGCTCTCCAAAAAAAAAAAAGGTCTTCACAAAAATTTTTTAGGCGATCTCCAAAAAAAAAAAAAAAAAAAAAAAAAAGGTCTTCACAACAATTTTTCAAGCGATCTCGACAAAAAAACGTTTTCCAAAAAATTTTTCAAGCGCTTCACAAAATTTTAAGAATTCAAAAAATAGTGCTGTCCTCGTGCCGAGGACAGGTCAGTTTTCGAGGACTTGAGGCCTCGAGGCCAAGGCCAAGAACTTCAAAATCTGTCCTCGAGGATTACACCTCTGGTGTCCATGCTTAGTGATGCTAGCATGCAATGCGGTTGAGCTAAGTGAAGTGCCAGTGTGATACTGGCAGTAGCGTAGCCAGGGGGGGGGGGCGGGGGGGGCTCGAGCCCCCCCATTGGCTTGTGAAGGATGCAAAATCGCATGTTTTTTGTGCTTTTGAGGCCGATTTTCTGTGAAAAATGGAAAATAGCCCCCCCCATACGAAAAGAGCCCCCCTCACACGTTTGAACTTGCGAAATTGGGAGAAAAATCGCCCTGAATATTGGCGAAGACCTTTTTTTTTTTTTTTGGAGATCACCTAAGTTTGGGCGGAAAAAACGTTTGAATTTTGGATTTCGGCCGAAATATCACTCTGAATTTTGGCGAAGACCTTTTTTTTTTTTTTTTTTTTTGGAGATCACCTAATTTTGGGCGGAAAAAACCTTTGAAATTCCAATCTTTCCGAGACATTTCGTCTCAAATTTCGGACAAACCGTCTGAAACTGATTCAAGGTCAATGAAAATTCGAGTCAAGGTCGTTTGCACACTTCTCACTCTTTCAAAATAGCCCCCCCCTTTTCCAAATCCTGGCTACGCGCCTGGATACTGGTCGAGAATCCTCTTTCTGGTGACCTTGTTGTCAGACTTAGATCAGAGCAATCTGAGAAGAGGGTACGATGGCAAGTGTAGAAATTGCCCTCGTGTAAGGTTTGAAGGTTCGGGTGGGATGCCAGAATAGGCTATGTGTGAATTCAGATGCTGATGAAACACTAGCCTAATGGGAAAGCAGATATGTGAGGTAAGTGCTACCCAGAGGTGGTCAGCAACGAAGTAGTTCTACTTAAGTAGACTACTTAAGTAGTATTTTCGGTAACGAGCGACTTACTTAAGTATTTTTCATTTCTGATACTTCTACTTTTACTTCAAGTAAAATCCTCTCGAAGTAACGCTACTTGAGTAGTAATGACTTTTATGTAAAGTAGAAGTAAACACCTAGCCATTATTCCACCTCACAACGTGTACAATAAGTACGAATCGAGTTTGTTTTACTGTACAGTACTACGAAACTTATTGAATAGTTACGCCGATTCATTTACAGGTCATCTAGGGTAGTGTGTTTTTGCGTTGCATCAAATACCAGGTGTTGACTCAGTCTCACTAAAAAAAAAGAACATACCGAACCCTGATTAGCATGGTACAGTAGACAAACTAGACATGCGCATTACTCCTGGTTCATACGAAAAAGATTAGCGGTTAACGGCGTTGCGTTTGCTGCGGCCCGTCTGGGGTTCAATTCCCTAGCCGGTTAACGAACGGTGTTGCTAACGACTCGCCATCGCTGCGACATTTCTTCTCAAGCTGTGTTGCCCAGGCGCAGAGATGAGCCCAGAGTCCCTACTAAATCGTATTCGTAACACGCTTCGGTGTAATTTCAAGAGAATAATAAAACTTTGATTTTTTGATATGCTACCGTAAGTATGGCTTTGCTTGAACACTGATCGTAACCGTCACAACAGCAAACCTTCGAAGAATAAACAAACACGTGAAATTCGAAATTACTTTCTACTTTCATTACTTAAGTAGAATTAATTTTGACTACTTTCCTACTTTTACTTAAGTGGAAATGCTTCGCCATACTTCTACTTTTACTTGAAAGGCATTTTTGAGTAAGTAACAATACTTCTACTTAAGTAGATTTTTCGACTACTTTGTCCACCTCTGGTGCTACCTCACAGCCAGTAGCGTAGCCAGGGGGGCGGAGGGGGCTCGAGCCCCCCTATTGGCTTGTGAAGTATGCAAAATCGCACGTTTTTGGTGCTTTTGAGGCCGATTTTTTGTGAAAAATTGAAAATAGCCCCCCCATAGGAAAACAGCCCCCCCTCAAAGGTTTGAATTTCCGACTTCGGCCGAAAAATCAGTTTCAATTTCGGTGAAGACCTTTTTTTTTTTGTTATGGAGACCACCTGATTTTGGGCCGAAAAAACGTTTGAATTTCCGATTTCGGTCGAAAAATCAGTCTCAATTTCGGTGAAGACCTTTTTTTTTTTTTTGAGACCCCCTGATTTTGGGCCGAAAAAACGTTTGAATTTCCGAGCTTTCCGAGAAATTTCGTCTCAATTTTCGGACAAACCGTGTAAAACTGATTCAAGAACAACAAAAATTCTGGTCAAGGTCGTTTGAACTTTTCTCACTCTTTTAAAAAAGCCCCTTTTTCCAAATCCTGGCTACGCGCCTGCTCACAGCCGTGAAAAAAAAATTTATGATTCAAGTCTGCTATGTAACTTCTAGTTTTTGTCTTTTTAGAAAAGTATACAGGGGGTGAAAAACAGGCCAAATCGACTAAAACCGAAATGAAATTTTTGAAATTTTTTTGTTCTCATTTTGGTGCAGCGGTTGCAAAGATATTCAAAAAATACGATATATCCCCTTAAAAAGTTTTTGGGACGCCTGAGTTCGTTCTCCCAACCGGAATTTCAAGAAAAATGGCGAGGTTTATCTATCAATTTTGCTAGTCCAGCGTAATGCTACGGTAACATTTATCAATCAATTTTCCTAGTCTACTGCCAACATTCATCAATTAATTTTTCAAGTCTATAATGCCAACATCCAATAATTAACGAATACAACTAAAACCAACTTTGGAGTCAAAAATACATCTCTTTCTTCAAGAATAATTTCAACATGGCTGTATGAAAATTCACTATAACCTGTTCACTAGAGATGGCAACAGCGCAGCGTACCCGGCCGCGCGCTGTTGTTGGTGTACCGCGCTGCGCAGCGTGGCAACTAAAATCTGCATTACGTCACAGCGTCAGCGCAGCGCCGCGTGCAATAATTTTTTACATTTTTTTTACAATTATTGCTGGTGATTTTCTCTTTATGAACAACAATGGTTAGTCTGGATGTGAATTGAAGACAATGCATGCTACTAAAATAGTAAAAGGTGCCTTCGGTTGAAGTTCATTTTTTCAGAATGCGGAGCATCCTAGAATCGGCTATTTTGGCAACAAGAAACTCAGTTTTGATCGACTGAACGTGTTTTTTGACAAAAAGATTTTGGTTTTGGTAGGCTAGACTAGGAAAGGTTTAGGACGTTGGTTGAGACGATGAAACAAAGGCAGACAAATGTAGAAGAAACAGATTTGTGGGAAACAATCATCAGAGTAGAGGCACAAAACAAAGCCTAGCGACACACCCACCCTGTACGCAGTAGGCCTATGGTATTGGTACAAGTCCAAGGCAAGACAACAGTTTCTACTACACATGCGCTTGCCTTTCAGAGTGACAGATTAGTTTAGCATAACCTATTCGTCAACAGGTCATGGCATCGAGAATTAGCCTTTCGGTCCTATGTCTGTAGCCTATCTCAGATCTGGTTGACCTATGTAGAGTACGAAGACTAGGCTACACAAATTTCCAATGACAGAATAGCCTACGTAGTGGCAAAATTTATTCCACAATCAAACACACATGCAAACAGCAAAGTTATAATACATAGGGTAGTTTCATACAAGTGTAGTACGGTAGCTTGTGACAGCATGCAGAGCACGTGATACCATATATTTCGTTATTTGAGCTACTGGTTCAGGATTAGTACAGTAGTTGCATGGAATCATCAGGTAGACTGGTAGATTGTTTTTGATTGCCAAAACACGGTGCAGAAAAACTGATAGAAAGCACACACAAGACAGATTAAACCTGAAGGCCCAAAATTGAAACGACTGATCTCATGTCGCATTTTTTTTCAAAGTTAACGAGTGCGAAGTTTCGGACTTTTACTTATAACTCGATAATGGTTTGGTCTAGCTACATGAAATTTTGACAGCAGTTTGAGATTCATAAGTTTATAAGTTTGAGATTCATAAGTTATTAGTGTGTGCTAAATTTCAAGGCAATGAGTTCCGTAACTTCAGGTTTAGGACCCGAAAACTACTTCAAAAGTTTGGTGTAAATAGCGGTCTTAGTCAAAAACGGCTAAAGTACGGCAAAAAATATCGTAAGATACTTGTTGCGCACACGTCTTAATTGAGTGGTTTGGGAACACTCCGGGTGCCAACAAAGGTGATTAGCTACAGAGAAACGCGCTCGGAACTCGAATCTCAAATTCAGCTTCTTGACTCCTGCTCAATTCTCCACCAAGCGTGTAGATCAGATCGATGTTTATTCACAGCAGAAGTAAAATATTCAAAGAGCAAGCGAACGAGCAAGCGGTTTCTGTTAAAAAGGTAACATGAACACTAGTGCAGTGGCAAACCTCATTAAAAACATTACATAATTAATTAGCAAGGCTTAATAACAGAAACAATAAAAAATATCCAACTCGACATATTTTGGAGAAAACCGTCTCAAAGAATTATGATGATTTAATTCTTATCTAATTGAATTCATTTCCCAACATTAATCATAGTTAGACATAACTAATTACAATCCTTAACGTACCAAACTGTTTCGCCCAAACGACTGTAACGGTGACGGAAGAGAACACAATAACACAATGAGGACGACGGCTGACAGTATCGTAATGCGATTTTCGAGGTTTAATCTACAATTTATATCAAAGCTTAAATTTAAGACCGTGAAATAATCAGATATTCAAATGCCGTTGAAACATTGGGTAAAAACATAACGAGTGAAAGTTGCAAACTAATTTCGATTACATCCAAAACGTGAAGCGTTGAAATTTACATAGTTTAACAATTATTAATATCTTGACATCAATATCATTAAAGATGACAGTCCAGCACGAGTTTAACTAAAGTGCAAGAAAGCAGTAGACCAAGTTAAGGTTTTACCTTTCCACAAAGGAATAGAATTGTTAAAAATAATATTAAAGTTATTGCAATGAAAACGTACCTTGAAAATTTCCAATATCGCAATTTCCAATTCAACAACTCAACTCAACTTGTCAATTTTTAAAACGCAAAATTAATGACGTTACCTTGACAAGATCCAACTGCCAACTGATTTTTAGATTTTACGTGAACAACAAAAAACGCTACAAAAAGGATGTGCAGTGTACAATCAAACGTAAAACGAAACTAGATGGGAGTTTGCCAGCAAACCCAGTGAACGACCGACGCACAGCTAATGCTGTGACGCTCAAAAGTACTTTTTGTCTACCGTAAAATCAGCAATTATTCAAAAATATCTGATTATGGAACCTCCAGAAAAGTTGAATCAAAAGATTTGTCAGTTAAATATCTCCTGAAATCATAAAACACTGTCACCCTAGCTTGAGCCGTTCAAAAATTGATTTTTGGGGGTCCATTTGGGGGTCCCTGGGGGGGGGGGGTGGCACCCCCAAACTATGTCAAAATATTTGTCTGTTGAATATCTGCTGATATCATAACAGACTGGCACCCAAGTTGAGCTTTTCAAACAATTCATTTTTGGGGGTCCATTTGGGGGGTCCCCAGGGGGGTGGCACCCCCAAACTATGTCAAAATATTTGTCTGTTGAATATCTGCTAATATCATAAAACACTGGCACTCTAAGTTGAGCCGTTCAAAAAATTGATTTTTGGGGGGTCCTCGGGGGGGTGGCACCCCCAAACTATGTCAAAATATTTGTCTGTTAAATATCTACTGATATCATAAAACACTAGCTGGCACTCTAAGTTGAGCCGTTCAAACAATTGATTTTTGGGGCCCCATTTTGGGGGGTTCCCGAGGGGGTGGTACCCCAAACTATGTCAAAATATTTATCTCTTAAATATCTACTGATATCAAAAAAAAACTGGCACCCTAGGTTAAATCGTTAAAAAAATTTATTTTTGGGGGGTCCCCGAAGGGGTGGTACCCCCAAATTATGGTAAAATATTTGTCTCTTAAATATATACTGATAACAGAAAAAACTGGCACCCTAGCTTGAGCCGTTCAAAAATTTGATTTTTCGGGGCCCCATTTTGGGGGGGTCCCCGGGGGGATGGTACCCCCAAATCATGTCAAAATATTTTTCTCTTAAATATCTACTGATATCAAAAAAAACTGGCACCCTAGGTTAAATGGTTAAAAAACTTGCTTTTGGGGGGGTCCCCGGGGGGGTGGTACCCCCAAATTATGTCAAAATATTTGTCTCTTAAATATCTACTGATATCAAAGAAAAATGGCACCCTAGGTTAAATGGTTAAAAAATTTATTTTTGGGGGGCCCCATTCTGGGGGGGTCCCCGAAGGGGTGGTACCCCCAAATTATGTCAAAATATTTGTCTCTCAAATATCTACTGATAACAAAAAAAACTGGTACCCTAGGTTGAGCCGTTCAAAAATTTGATTTTTTGGGGGGGTTCCCGAGGGGGTGGTACCCCCAAACCATGTCTAAATATTTCTCTCTTAAATATCTACTGATATCAAAGAAAAATGGCACCCTAGGTTATATGCTTAAAAAATTTGTTTTTGGGGGGTCCATTTGGGGGGGTCCCCGGGGGGGTGGTACCCCCAAATTATGTCAAAATATTTGTCTCTCAAATATCTACTGATATCAAAAAAACTGGCACCCTAGCTTGAGCCGTTCAAAAAATTGATTTTTTGGGGCCCCATTTTGGGGGGGTTCCCGGGGGAGTTGCCCCAAAAAAATTTCAGGAGACACAATTGCGTATGTACCTCAACAACTTCACACAAAAATTAGATTTCTATGTTTTGTGGTTTAGGAGAACTCGAGCGTACAAGATTTAGGAAGAAAAAAAAAGGAAAAAAAAAGGAAAAAAAGGAAAAAAAAGGAAAAAAAAAGGAAAAAAAAGGAAAAAAAAAGGAAAAAAAAAGGAAAAAAATAAGAAAAAAAACCTCATCGCGGCCGAAAGTGGGTTGGTAGGGATGAAAGGATATCTTAAGACATATAACCATGAGAAATATTTTTTGCCGTACTTAAGCCGTTTTTGACTTAGACCGCTTTTTACGCCAAACTTTCGGGGCGGTTTTCGGGTCATAAACCCGAAGTCACGTGACCGATTGCCTCGAAATTTGGTACAAACATAAAACTCATTAATCTCAAACTGCTGTCAAAATTTCATGTAGTTAGACCAAACGGTTCTCGAGTTATAAGCAAAAGTCTGAAATCTCGCACTCATTAGTTAGAAAATGGCCGAGTAAAAACAAAGGAACACGCGACGCGAGCGTCGGTCGTTCCAATTAAGGTCAGTCTTTGGGCGATAATTCGCCGCTTAATGTAGTGCAGTCTGAAAATCCAATTTGCATACAAAAATTACGTTCAATCTTCTACAGTATAAACCAGTTCTAAAGGTTCGAATCTCTTTGCGGGAAATTAAAATTTACGATGTAGGCGTGCAATATTTTACAATACTCTTTCATTCCCTACCTACACTTTTAGTGGCATTGAGTTTTTTTTTCTTTTTTCATTTTTTGCTTTCTACATTTTGTGCACTCTGCTTCTTCTAAACCACACAACATCGATATCTAATTTTTGTGTAAATTTGTTGAGCTGCAAATGCAATTTTGTCTCCTGAAATTTTTTGAGGCTTCTCCCCAAACCCCCCCCAAAATGGGGCCCAAAAAAACAAATTTTTTTAATTGCTCAAGCTAGAGTGATAGTTTTTTGTTTATATTGGTAGATATTGAATCAACAAATAGTTTGACATAGTATGAAGGTACCACCCCCCCATGGGCCCCCAAATGGACTCCCCAGAAATTAGTTTTTTGAACGGCTTAAGCTAGGGCATTGCTTTTTTTATATCGGCAGATTTTTAAAAAACAAATATTTTGACACAGTTTGAGACACACACGAAGTGACACATTTAGGGGAGGACGAAGTTTTCACTGCAGCAGAAGTGGCAACGGCAATTAAAGGGATAAAATCTGGAAAAAGCTGCTGGTGAAGATGAAATCAGACCCGAGATGTTGAAAGCGCTGATTGGAGAAGGAATTCTCTGGTTAACGCGTGTGTGTCAAGTTGCGTAGAAGTTTGGCAAAACTCCCAGAGATTGGCAAACAGGTGTGATTTTTCCGATATTCAAGAAAGGAGATCGCAAGCAATGTACAAACTACAGAGGGATATCACTCCTTAGTTTGCCAGGGAAAGTATATGCCAAATGCCTTAAAAGGAAATGCCGAGAAATAGTGGAATTAAAACTGGAAGATGGTCAGTGCGGTTTTGGTCTGGGTCGCAGCACCACGGACCAAATCTTCACTCTGAAGAAGCAAATCTTCGAGAAATCTTGGGAGTATGGCAAAGATCTCTTTGCATGCTTTGTCGATCTTGAAAAAGCATATGACTGAGTTCCTCGGGATAAACTTTCGAAGGTTTTGCAGGAGTATTGCAAGGTTTTGCAAGACCTAGAGGAAGTTACAGATTCACCACGCAGGCGACGATGAGCTGATACTGCACATACGAGCCGCTTCTCTATGTATTGTATACGTTCTGGCAATCGCATCTTTATTCGCCAAGCTGCCTGGGCCAAAGGTACAGCAAAGATACTTCTCGTAGCGCAACTCAGAAAACATCATAAATTACAAGCAAGAAATTCTAAAATGCAAATTGCACAATATAAATTTGGGGGAGCATTGATTAACTGTACCGGTAAACAGTTGTTTCAAATATGCATGTTTCTAAAAAGCATGTGTTTAGCGATACCTAGCATAATACTACAAAACTACCTACTATTGATAATGATCAGTGTCGCTACTGTTAAACAGAAAAAGCACAAAAACAGCATTTATTAACAGTCATAATTCTTACGTGATTTACAAATGATTGCATTTTTATATATTGAGCAGTAAGCAATTTGAGAAATGAATTAGAACTTGGCCTACCTGTGCTGCACAATCACATGCTACAGTAAAGTCGTTAATGGATTTTTTTAGTGTTTGGACTACATCTATCATTTAATCGTTTGGACCAGCATGCAGAATATTTCTTCTTCAACTATGCAACAACCACCATACTAAAAAACTTAAATCAAAATCTTTAATTCCTGAAGCAGCAAAAAATCGAGTAGTGCTAGATACTAAAACCCTTGTACTATTTTCTTTGTTCAGATATTGATTAGCCTATACTCTGTACTTGCATATTGCTAAAAATCAAATGTCATTTTGATATGGTCAAAAATAGTCGACTTGGATGACTTCACAAAAATAGGGGTATAAGGATCAATTTTCATTTACACTTTTTTGTATTTATTTCTTATTCTAAATCAGTGGTGCCGATCTTTGTTGAGCATTGGGGGGTATAATTTGCAATTTAACCCCAATTTCGCCCTATTTTCAACATTGGGGGGGATGAACCTCGACCACGATTTTGTTCAGGTTTGGAAATTCAGGTGAAGACCAAAAAAAAAAGGTTTTCATCAAAAATAGAACACTTTTTTTCCCCAAATTCTGGTGAAGACCGAAAAAAAAGGTATTCATCAATAATAGAACACTTTTTCCCCAATTTTCGCTCAGATGTACACCCATTCAAATTATTGGGGGATACAGCAAAATTATTGGGGGATACAGCAAAATTATTGGGGGGATATATCCTCCCATCCCCCCCCCCCCTTGTTTCGGCACCCCTGTTCTGAATACTCATTTATCATAAAGCTGAATAATTTTTTTGGCATTTAGCTTAAGATCTTATTTAGCTTAGATGTTGCAATAAGTTAGCAGGTTAGACAATATACCAGTAATTTGCTAAATGGTTACTAAAATGTCAAACGATTAATACATTAGCCATAGGTGGGCAAGTTAATGCAAAACGTTAGCTTCGTTAACCACTAGTCCGTTAACAAACTTCACACCTCCGTTAACGTTAATCCGTTATTTTCAGCTTTAATTAACGGAAGTTAATAAAGTCCGTTAATCCGTTAATATTTTGCGTGTAATTTACATTTCGTTTTATTCACTCGCTTCTAGAACACGTATTGACGCTGTTGAGCTGATTGTAAGGAAATATTTATTGCTATGGTGGTCTTTTTGTGTTTTGAAAGTTACATTTTACAGTCTAATCTAATTTCAAGATAAAAACAAGTTCAAATGCACAACGAAGCTGCAAGATATTAACGATAAAACCCTTAACGGAAGTTAACAGAACTTAACGGAAGTTACTTTAGTCCGTAAACAGCACTTAACGAAAGTTAATTTAGTCCGTTAACATGAAAAAACTTTTTAACGGATTAACGAGTTAATGAAAAAGTTAGCTTCGTTATTAACGGATTAACGATTAACGGACTGGTGCCCACCTATGACATTAGCCCATTAACTGAGTAGCATATACTGGTATATGCCCTCTAAATTTATGCTGAATAGGCCTAGCAGGAAACGCTGTTTAGGGAACAACAAAAAAAAACAAGCCGAAGATCGTAGGGTTCTTGCTTACTGACCTCTAATTTTACTTTCAGTAAGCCTATTTAAAAAAAAATCTAAATCATGTCATCAAATAATAAGCCATACCGGTAGGTTAGCTACCGGTACTACAGTTAAAAAAACTACTAGGCTATTTCATACTTAAATCTATCCTTGAACTACCGTAGTTATCGGGAGACCGGTAACTGAGCAACAGTAACATGCGTAACGCGTTTCTCAAATTCTGTTCAAATAGGCCTAGGCTACCGGTACCGAAGACCGAATTGCACTAACATATCAAAT
The DNA here is from genome assembly GCA_963965965.1 of Trididemnum nubilum. Taxonomy (NCBI): domain Eukaryota; kingdom Metazoa; phylum Chordata; class Ascidiacea; order Aplousobranchia; family Didemnidae; genus Trididemnum; species Trididemnum nubilum. The sequence continues at coordinate 7,445,901 of OZ014484.1, read as the reverse complement.
GCAACGGATCACACGCATGACATGCAACTCAAGCAAAGTTATTGTTTGCAGCCAAATTGATTTATATTTATTGTTAAGCTTAATAATCTACTAGGTGTTTTTCTCTGCTATTAAATGCTAGGTTGGAAAATTCGGCTACCGTACCGATTCACGGCAAACTTTTACTGCTACTGATTGAATTAGGTTACCATTAGCCTACATGCCGTTAAGGTCTCGAAACCATCATAGGCTATTTTCGGCCTGGCCAAAACATAACCACTATTCTGAAACCTTTTTGGCCTATATTATAAAAAATTCACCCGAAATCAAAAGGTTTAACACCAATTTTTCTGTGAAGCGTAAGCTCAAGCCTACCCCTGAGGTGGCTCGAGATCTTGGCAATTTCCAAGTCCAGCTTGACAAATTTTCATTTTAAGTTCGCTTTCAGAATACCACAGCGGTTCAAGCTGAACTTCAAAGCTCCCAAGTACCGTAGGTCCCAAGCTGAGCTTGAAACTGCTACTTGAAATTTTTATTGGAATACTGATTTCGAGCCCAAGCAGAGCTTGAGCTGAGTACCTGCTGCTCAAGTCCTCTTTTAGAATACGGGCCATAGAGTGTATTGAAAACATTGAAAGAATAGAGGGATATGAACTCTACTGCGTTTTCATAAAAGTTGTTTGACTTTTTCAGTTCAAATTGACGAAATTATTGTTATTTTTAAAATTTCTGTTATTCGAGGTTTGTTAAAAAGCAAGTTCTTCAGCAAAAATTATAGGTATAAATTAATTCTAAAACGAATGAATTTTTACTTTTTTACGTAAAGTGAATATGAATGATGTAAAATCTTCTGCCATACAATGAAAAAAACAAAACAAAATGCAAACAATTTTTATTCTTGCGGTTTTAAAACTCATTAATTAGCGGAAACGTTTGAAGCCATTGTGATAAATTTTCTCTGACAAAACATCAGAGGCGACATGACAGAACTTGCTAGCGAGCTCGTAAAGGCCATTCTCGCTTGCTGAAAAGCGCTAACGAGTAAAAAATCTTCGTAGACTAACTGCCATTTCTGAGCCGTCTCGCCCAACACATGTTAAAACGGCTCGCTCGAATTTCTTTGCAAGATGTTTGTAACTTGTGTTAGTAGGTAGTAAATATCTCATTGTGACGTCAGATGCATTTCTACTTCAAAATAATGCGTTCAAACATATTGAAAGTACTGCATTGTTATGGAAAAAGATACTTTAAGCTATGCGTGATTATTCTACGCAAGCAAATTCTTCAACTGATAACAGTTAGTAAATGAACAACAAAATTTAATTATAATTTGGATCAATGTAAAACAAAAACAACTTTTTCCATACTATATATTTTTAAACAGGGGCTGAACGATGTTTGAATTTCGTTAAAAATTAAATAAATCAAAACTCTGGAGTTTTCTAAGGTTTGTGCAAAAAAAATTATTTCTCTCCGTTTCATCGTTACTAAGTGACATCATGTTAAACATCACTGATCCATTCCACAAATAGAAATTTACGTCACTAACTTCCGCGTCACAAGCTTCCGCGTCACAAGTGGTAATGCATGATAGTACGCTTGTTCAGTCAGTCAGTTCAGGATTAGAGCTTCACCTGGTGTAGGCTAGGATTGAAAATAAGTAGGGTAACAGCGCAAACCAAAGATAAAGTATAAAATGTTGTTTTGTACTGCCTATATTAGGCCTGGTTTAGGTTAGTATTTGTTAGACTAGGCCTACCGGTAGCGAGACCACTAGTTAGCCTAATGCTAATGATGGTGGTTGTATTCAAAGATTGGCATAGCCTACTATTGCATTGACAACAGCAACTGACAAGAAAATAAGAGATGTTAGGCTACTTACGACCTGCTGTGTAAGTGAAGCTATATAATTGTTTAAATCTAGGCTATCTGCCTAGCCTATGGGTCAATCCATGCTTAATTTGACAGGCTGTCAACCCATCTTCTAGAATCTTCTCCAAACTTGGCGTGGGGGTAGGTAGAACAAAGTAAAAAATAACCTGTTTGCAAAAAATTTCACCTTTCTAGCACAAGCTGTTTCTGAGATATGGTCTGTTTAAAATTGTGCGAGAAAGTGAATTTTGAGGATACGCATGAGTGATTTTTACCTCTTACACTCAAAGTTGTGGTAGGAGGATGCAGTAAATTGCTACCCCCCCTCCCATTTTTGACCATGCCAAATGCAGTAAAACAGTTGTTGTAGATTTTGTGCCCCTGAATTGTAACTGACTCGACCCTGAGACTGAAGTATGAGCCATGCGTGACTATTACGTCACAGACACGCTTTTTCTCTTTCATAAAGTTAGGTTCGCTTGTTGTTAATGTAATGTTGATGTGAATGCTAGGCGATTTGCCTAACGCTACTGCTATGAAAGTAAAACGTTGCTAGGTGTTTACTGCACAGTTATAACTTTCACCTGCTCGTTTAGAACGTTGATTAGGGTTGTGTAACTGAATGTGAATTTAGTTTACTGCTAATTTGAATTTGAACACGTTAAGGTTGACTGTTATGATTTCTGTGGTCAATTGCTGAATGCCCAAAGTTCCCGTCTGTGAAGAGCAATACTGGTTTTGTATGACTGCCGGGATACTGTTGATTTTGGGGTATGTAATTAGTTGATTGCACTGCTAAAGTTGTGGTGTGTTACCGATATATCGTTAGATTTGGGCTAAGTCTATCTTGTTGATTTACAGTGTGAAATTTATTTCCTGTGTGCTGGGATTTACTACGTGTGTGATTTGAAGACGATTGCCTCGAAAGTAATTCGTGTCATAAGTGCATTCGCCGGTACTTTGACGATTGGTGAATTGGTCACTATTGAATTGTCGATACGCTGCCTTGGAAAATATTTCGGTATGTACTGCATTACTAAGCTAATTGAATTGTGATATGTTTTTTACCGGTAACATGTGATAGCCTACGGTGTTATTCGATAATAACCTACAGTAGTTGTGTTGTCTTTGCTGGCTACGGTTTACTGGGTTCGTGTTTTGATTTGAACTGGACTAAGTATTAGGAATGTTTTTCCGAATTGCTTAGACTGCGTTGTTTTGTTTTAGATAAACCGTGCTTTCCGTTTTAATCAATATCAAGAATTTTCAACATTCAAACTGTGAGTTGGCTTACGTTATAGCGGTTAGTACGCGTTTTCGAAATACAGTACACTTAGTGAAAGGGAAGGTTTTCAAGGCACCTACGATTCTGCGAACGTCGGAATATCCCCAACAACAGTTATTTTTAAACTGAAAAAATTGCTTTTTAAGTTATTTAATAGTGCTTTTAGTTTACCGGTAGGTGTTTCTAATAGGCCTAGTTAATAATTTAGGTGTTTCTCTTCGCGCCTCGGTTATGGGGTGCCCTGAATTTTTTTTTCTTAAAAAATGTTTTATGCCCATGTTAATGACTACTTTTCATGGCTATTATGAAACCAAGCTTTGTCAAACTGAATAACATGCATTATCAGGCAGTGGCGGATCCAGAAAAGTTTGGTGGGGGGGATTTGAAGCACAAAACCTCAAAAATTCGGATGTCTTCACCAAAATTGAGAGTGATTTTTCGGCCGAAATCAGAAAAATTCAAACGTTTTTTTCGCCCAAATTCAGGTGGTCTCCAAAAAAAAAAAAAAAAAAAAGGTCTTCACCAAAATTGTTTTTCGCCGGATTAGTTACGTTTAGGTCGGTGGGGGGGGATGCATCCCAAAATGGAGCCGAATTATTCGAAACAGAGGCTGATTTTTTGGCCAAAATCGTTACTTTTAGGCTGGTGGGGGGGGATGCATCCCCCCCATCCCCCCCCTAAATCCGCCACTGTTATCAGGTATCAAATAATAGCTAGGGCATTGTTTAGAGCTTTTTTTTTTCATTTGCCATGTTTAAAATGTATAAACGGTAGGCTATAGGCTTCCCTAAGCATATTTAAATATCCTGGAACATGTTCACATCACTTTTATCACCCAATATCAGCGAATCAAATTGGATGCAAGTATATTTGCTCAGACTTAAACTTTTCTGCAACATGTGATTTTTTACCAGCAGTATACCAAAAGGTTAAGATCATGGATTTTGTGGCATGCTGGTATAACTGGCATTGGTGTGTGGGTCTCATTTTACGGTAAATGAACCGCAACTGGAAGACGATGTTAAATTTATATGCCCACAGCCCCATGTGGCCCATCACTATCATTTTGTTAGTCTGAGCAAGATGACTTTTGTACTGTTTCTTAGAAACAAATTATTTGCGCAATTGACTCTTCTACTTCACCCAGTGGACGAATCTACAAACTTTCTAGACTTAAGTCTGAAAACAATTGAACAAAATATTAACAACTAAGTCTAATTAGCTTCAAACTTTATTTATTTTTATTTATTTATTTATTTGTGTCAAGCGCAAAAGCGCTCATAGAAAACGAAAAAAAGAAACGCTCACACACACACACACACACACACACACACACACACACACACACAAAAAAAAAAAAAAGGTTTACAGTCATGCATTAATAATTCTAAAGCGCCAGAGAAGAACAGTAAGCTTCTCCCAAACCATTTACACTATGCAAATCTATAAAGCGAGCAACATATTTCGAAGAACGAAATCTGCAAGAGTGAAGTAATGAGTGAACAAACACATTGGTAGACCTTTATTGTTTACATCGGCGTAAATCCATTGCACAATCAATTCAAAATTATTAATTTCTTTTGTCATCATTTGAAAGTATTGAAACTTTCGAACTACATGCCAATGATGCATATTTTTAATGCCAATTGTGACAGCATGCGTGCTTATTTTTCCGCTTTCTTGTTTTTTACTCCGCTTTGAATATAAATGGCAACAATGATCTCGTTGACAACCGCAAAATGTTTACTATTTTAGGTCTTTTTGTGACTTATTAAGTTGGTTGATGTCCGAGGTTGCTTAGAGTTAAGTTTAGGTTAAGTTTGCTGTCTTGAACGTGGATGAAACTGTTGGAATGTTGTATCAATTAGATTAAGCTTTGGTACGTATACTTTTTTACTAGTTTTAGCATGTTTTAGGCTCGTTCGGCTATGCGTAGTTTGCTTAGCCTGGGTTGTTGGTGATTGATTATTAAATGATAGTGTTGATTGCTGCAGTAGTTGAAGTACTGAATCGTTTTATACTGTCTTATCTTGCTGTCGTTGACTTCTTTTGCTGAGGTATCATAGGGGCTCGAATAACTGACGGAAGCGAGCCTGCTGTAGTAGCCTTGACACAACATGGATTAGAGTTTGTAGTAATCTCATTTCATTGTATTGTAGGCTTATTTATGTTCACGATTATGTTTAGAGATGCTTGGACCTTTTGTTGTCACTTGAGCCTTATTTGGATTTCGTGTGCATGCTACCCGCAAAATCAGGTTTGTTTATCTGCATACCGTTACTGATTACCATAGCCTACTGGAACAGTCTTAACTTGCTAATGCTGAATATATTGATAGCTTCATCATACTGTGGTGCATGGTTGGTAATACTTTGCTAGCATAGATTTGCCACTGTAACCTACCAGTGTAGTGCTGCTGATTGTTTATAGTGAACAACAGAGGTAAGTTTATTTAAATTTCATGATAATTTTTTCGAAGCTACTGTAATACTATTTAGTGTTGCTGGGCGTTGCTGTAAGTTAAGTTTTGCTACTATGTTGTGCTTTTTTCTTTAGTTACCGCTGCTGTACTTGACGAGAGACAATTAAAATTCAAAGATTCATTTTTTCTGAAGTTTCCTCTTTCCGGTTTTGGGCGGGTAGGACTGACTTGGTGAAACACCAATGCCTCTTTTTAAATGCCAACTACATGCCAATGCATCCAAGGCTTAAAGGGCAATGTCAAATTGCTTGCTAATTTATTCAAATTTAGGTTTTTTATGCCAAGGCTAGACATTGTGTGTGTATTTGAATTTATTCAAATTGTATGTTAAATCGACTTAAGGAGAGCAAAAAATCCTTGAAACTGGGTAACGTATTTATCACAACTTTGGCAATTGTAATTACATCTTTTCACCTATTTATTAGGGTTAAGTGAAAAACCAAAATTTTTGAATTTAAAAAGTGGTCTTGATATATGGCTCTAAATACCATATGAAATACTTTTATCACAATTTTGAGTTCTTGCATCCTCTAGAGGCCGTGCAATTTTATCGAACGTGCTTAAATAAATCACTTTTACCATATCTCACTACCCGCATATGCTAGAAAGCTAGTTTTTAGCGTCAAAGTTGCAGAAACAGCACATTTATACCTTCATAAAAAAGAACTTTGCCATAAAAACGTACAGGAAAAAACACTACAGTCGAATGATTGATTACAGATTTACTGATTATTGATAAGTTTTCAGTGCTCAACTTCAATTGCATTGCAGTTCGCATTGGCATTGAAAATACGTCAGATGAGGTTAAATTTGTGTATATTTGCACTTTTAGTGTGCCATGCTGCCTTATCAGCTTAAAATAGTTTCTTTAATGGCAATTAGTCTTACTCAAGTGGGTAATGTGCAGCACAGTATAGTACTAATGTTTAAAGTTATTGCATCATCCAGGATTGGTTGGCTCTTGCATTATCACTTTTTTTATGCTTAACTTGAGGAATTATATCTAGTTCATTCAAAAACAGGTAAGATTGTACAGTTTAATTCGAAAGCACTGAAAGATGCCAAAGTACAAAATTAGAATTAGAAAAGCAATTTGTATCATGATTAGAAAAGCTACTGTTCTAACAGAAAGAAAATTTAGCAATATATTTAACAAACATTTTGATAGGCCTACCATTGTTTATTGTATTGTAGATACGGTATATACTGTACTACCTGGCATAAGTTCAGTTATTCCTAAAGCAGCATGCTAACTAATAAAAGATCCAAGTCTAATCTTGTAAAAGGTTTTTCGATGGCAAAATATTTTTAAGTTCCGATAATTTCCCTCCAGGATTTCTGCCAAAAGACAAGTGATTTGAGCATTTGCTCAACTTTAATCACTTCAGGAACTTGGATAGAGCTCAAATTGTTGTAAAAGAACAAATGAATTTGGTGCAATGTTTATTCAATATATGAGCTGAGTATTGCACGAAGAATTTCAGAATTTATTAATTAGGACATCGAAGTCGACTATACAGTCATCAAAGTTTACTGTAACAGCAAAACCATAAAAATCTTAAACATCTGATCGATACAAAGAGCTTGAAACTAATTTTTTGCAAGATACTGATAAACCTTTTGATATTTTTTGGCTATGATAATAAACAAAGAAAGCAATATGAAATTCAGTGTGGCTTGAAAATGACATTTAATGATCATCCTTTTTTTGAACATCAAAAGCAGAATACAAAGGGTAAATGTTTGGCAGAAATATCAGAAATTTAAAAATTTTCTCCCCCATACAACTTTGTCAAGTAACATTAGACTTGAATCTTTTTTTTGGTTAGCATGCTGCTTCACAAATAACTAAATTTATGCCAGCAAGCACAGTATATACTGTATTTACAATACAATAAACAATGATATTAAATTGTTCATTAAAATATATTGCTAAATTTTTTTCTTTTCAGAACTGTAGCTTTTCTAATCATGATAGAAATTGCTTTTCTAATTCTAATTTTGTACTTTGGCATCTTTCAGTGCTTTCGAATTAAACTGTACAATCTTACCTGTTTTTGAATGAACTAGATATAATTCCTCAAGTTAAGCATAAAAAAAAGTGATAATGCAAGAGCCAACCAATCCTGGATGATGCAATAACTTTAAACATTAGTACTATACTGTGCTGCACATTACCCACTTGAGTAAGACTAATTGCCATTAAAGAAACTATTTTAAGCTGATAAGGCAGCATGGCACACTAAAAGTGCAAATATACACAAATTTAACCTCATCTGACGTATTTTCAATGCCAATGCGAACTGCAATGCAATTGAAGTTGAGCACTGAAAACTTATCAATAATCAGTAAATCTGTAATCAATCATTCGACTGTAGTGTTTTTTCCTGTACGTTTTTATGGCAAAGTTCTTTTTTATGAAGGTATAAATGTGCTGTTTCTGCAACTTTGACGCTAAAAACTAGCTTTCTAGCATATGCGGGTAGTGAGATATGGTAAAAGTGATTTATTTAAGCACGTTCGATAAAATTGCACAGCCACTAGAGGATGCAAGAACTCAAAATTGTGATAAAAGTATTTCATATGGTATTTAGGGCCATAAATCAAGACCACTTTTTTAAATTCAAAAATTTTGGTTTTTCTCTCCACCCTACTATTTATTGGTTTTGAAATAGAAACAATAAATTTCAAAAAGCCATCAAAGCGAAATGCTGGGAGCATTTTCCTTGCCTACTCCCCGAAAAAATTGAAATTTGATATCGCCAGCATCTCATATCAAGATGACTCAGTGGGAGATCCAGATTATACCTTTCATGAAAGTATAGATTTGGATGCAAGCAAGCACGAATTTGTTTTTGTGTGACTACGATACTTATAACTATATTAGAAACAACTTGAAAAGGCTGTTGAATGTTAAAGGCATCATGAAGGACGTGTGGTTTCACATTAGAAACTCATCTGTAGAAAAGAAAAGCAATTCATTTCATATCACGGCTGTTTACGTTTCGTGCTTGGTTTTATTAGTCTTAGAATAAAAACATGCCATAACCCGAGTTTGGAATGAAACATGTCTTGCTCGCAATCAGTTAGAAAGCAAGGAAAGTTTAACAACACAATCCACTTTCGCAGTAAAACCATATAGATCAATGAGATTTCGTTTCATGGTTCTTTACGTTTTGTGCTAGGTCATCCTGGTGTGAGAAAATTACATGCCATAACCCTAGTTTGGCATGTATCAAAATTGTGGCAAAAGCCAAAATTAGACTTACCAAAATTATGTACCAAAATTAGGTCTACCAAAATTGTGGCAAGTCGGTTCGGTTTCGCTGTGATAAATACAAGCATTAGTAACTGTGCTTCATAATTTAGTTTATTAGACTGAATGTTCGACACAGAAAGCATTGGTATAGACGAGGTTTGGGAATCAGTTGCTTAAAGCTTGTAGATTAAAATTTATGTTTTAGACCCGGGGTGCTCAAAGTTATTGAAAAGCTGACTGCATGACCTTTTTTTCTGAGCTTTAGTGGGCCGCAAAACTCTCATAAAATGCTTGGATAATTTTTATTCCGAATACTACGTAATGCTCATGTAAGTTTTGAATTGCCCTACCATATTAAATCATTGCTAAACCGCGGAGTTAACCTTTAAAAAAATTTAACTTTTTTTACGTTATTTGGTTAAAACTTTTTAAATTACATTGCTAAGATGGAGGCTTCAACCCCCCCTCCCAAGCAACGCTTATTTCCCAATAGTTGTACTACTGAACACACCTTTTACAAACTGTGAAATATAGATCTGCTGTGACACGCGTTTTGAAACGCAAACTACGCGGAGATAAAAATATAAACACCAAAAACCAAAAAAGTTAAAGCATAGCTTATGTAGTGGCCAACGAAACGCAAATTTGCTAGTTTTCACGAAATAATCATGGGCCGCACATTAGGCAACCCTACTATAGACAGTGTCTTTTTAAATAAACGCTGCTACAGCTAGAAGTTCAATAAGCAAAGCTTTTTGAATCGGTTAATTATATTTTCGCAGCTTGTGTCAATTTAACTGTGTTATGTAGGTTTCTACTTCATTGTAAAGACGACTTTTCGGGTATCGGACTCAGTCACCAGCGGTCATTTTGCGACAGAACCGCATCTGCGCAATGCTGCTCAGTCTACAGGTAGTTTCGTATTTTTTCAATAATGGAGTGTCAGCATATTATGGTTGTTAACTGTGCCGCCTAATCTTAATTTCGGTTGAAATTCGTCCAAAATTGCAAACTTTGACTCAAGATACAGTCAAACCTCGGTTTAACGCATTAATGCGAAAATGCAATTGTCTTTTTTTAGAAAATGTCCCTTATTCGAAAAGACACGAATTTTACCTAGTTTAATTGTAGATGCGCACGTCAGTGACGTAGCCAGGAGGGGCAGCAGCCCCCCTAAAATTTCACTTTGCATCAGAGCCCCTTGATGAGTTGTCTCACATCAGGTCGGTTGCCCCAGAGTGTGTCGCATCATAAACCAGGCTCTTTGTCACGATTGGAAACGCAGTATTTTAGCGTTGTCGAGTTGGGAGAAACTGCGGTTATGTGGTATATGTAAAATAGCAACCGATCGATTTTTACTCCGGCAGCTGAGAAATATTATGGCAGTTGTTAAGACTATAAGTTTGATAAACATTCAGTTAAAATAATCAGGTAGCATTAAATCCAATCTAACGAAACAGTGAATTTTAAGATATGTAGTATTTTGAAAACTTTCGAGAGCACTGAGCACCAAAGCAGTTCTGAACAGTTTTTTTATTGAAAGCAAATACCAACGGCTCTGTTTTGCTTTTTTTTTTATCCTCAGCTGTGTTTTGTCAATAAAACTAGAATTATCAGAGAAACTTTCATATGCACCATTGTTATGGCTTACAGAGTCCCTGTAGAAAGATGACTACAGAAATGTTTACATTAATTTGCAGAAATTTTACTTTTAAGCTATTCTATAGTTATTACGTATGATATTCGTTTTAATTAAATTATTTTTTTACAGTTCCGGCAACCTCCCAAGCTGCCATCGTCGCGCTTCATCAAAACCCCAGTCCATCACCTGAACGGCCGCCACAGTCCCAACATTGCTCAAGAATCTGTTTGGAATTTTTAGTTGGCGAATTTTACGCCTGTAGTTTTTCTTGCGTTTATCTTACTGCCTGTATATTTGCAATAAATTTTTTTTTACTTTTTAATTGTATAATTTATAAGAGAAGCAGTACGCTCTAGTTGGAAAACATAGCTATTCCATTAAACCAATGAAACTACGTGCCAAAGCAAGCAATAGCCGCTTATTGTGAAATCCAGTTTCACAATATAAGTCTGATGCTAGTGTTAACTGCAGGCTAGCTACAATTTCTGGACGTTTTACGTATCGGTAGCCTACCGCTTATCCAGTACGTGAATTGTAGGGGGGATGCGTCCCCCCATGGAGATTTAGCGTTCCCTTATGGAAATTCAGTGTTCCCTACTAAAAGAAAGCGTCATGGACGTATAGACGAAAAAATGGTTGATAAAATATCAATTTCCGGCCGAATATTCCATCAAATTGCGGTGAAGACCGTTTTTGGTTTTCACGTGAATTTGGAGCAAGCTTTTCACCAAATTGCTCCAAATTCCGAATGCGTCCGGTCACGACTACGAAAGCGTTTTTCCATGCAGTAGTTTACAGTTCAGTGCTGCTTGCATCCAACATTGACCTAACCGGCAAAATATTTTCCTATTATGCCGCAACTTACAAAAATCACAATGGCCACAATTATCTATTGTTACATTATAGATCAATTTTACCTCTTAGCATTACCTGCTTGGTTTTGTTTTGCGGAAAAATAACGGAGTGATTTTGATTTATACCTAAACACTAAATCGATAATTTCAAGCAAAAACCTAACCCAGTACCAAAAAATAAACTAGTTCGTGAATGTATGCTGCTATGACATTGCATTAACAGCCAAAAACTTAAAAACTAAATTTTTTTTTTGCTTGGGTTCAGAGTCACTTTAAATGAAGTAAAGCGCCCTTGAGGTTGTTGGTGGGTAAACTCATATGTTGACCGTAAGTTTAGGTCTTAAGGTTTCAAAATTTTTCAAAAGTGAGTAAGTCGAAGTACACTTCCTTTTTAGAACCGGTAAATCTTGAGTTTAGACTGGCTGTTTTTAATTTTTTGCCGATATTCAGTCTCATTGGACCGACCGACGCTTGCGTCGCGTGTTCCTCTGTTTTTACTCGGCCATTTTCCAACTAACGAGTGCGAAATTTCAGACTTTTGCTTATAACTCCAGAAAGGTTGAGCCTAGCTACATGAAATTTTGACAGCAGTTTGAGATTAATGAGTTGTATGTTTGTACCAAATTTCGAGGCAATCGGTCACGTGACTTCGGTTTTAGAACCTGAAAACCGCCCCGCAAGTTTGGCATAAAAAGCGGTCTCAGTCAAAAACGGCTTAAGTACGGCAAAAAATATTTCATAGGGTTGTATGTCTCAAGATACCCTTTCTTCCCAACCAACCCACTTTTGGCCGCGATGAGGTTTATTTCTTTTTTTTTCCTTTTTTTTCTTCCTAATTTTTGTACGCTCTTCTCCTAAATCGCAAATGCAATTTTTTCTCCTGAATTTTTTTGGGGCAACTTTACCGGGAACCCCCCCAAAAATCCATTTTTTGAAAGGCTCAAGCTAGGGTGCTAGTTGTTTTTGATATCAGTAGATATTTAACAGACAAACATTTTGACATAGTTTGGGGGTGCCACCCCTTCGAGACCCTACTAAATGGACCCCCAAACATCAATTTTTTGAATGGCTCAAGCTAGAGTTCTACTTTTTTTTGATATCAGTAGATATTTAACAGACAAATATTTTGACATAGTTTGGGGGTGCCACCCCCCAAATGGACCCCCCAAAAATCAATTTTTTGAATAGCTTAACTTAGAGTGCCAGTGTTTTATGATATCAGTAGATATTTAACAGACAAATATTTTGACTCCACTTTTCTGGAGGTTCCATAATCTGATATTTTTGAATAATTGCTGATTTTACGGTAGACAAAAAGCACTTTTGAGCGTCAGAGCATTAGCTATGCGTCGGTCGTTCTCTGGGTTTGCTGGCAAACTCCCATCTAGTTTGTTCTTGATTTTGTAAAAATTTTGAGAGCATCGATGTCAATTTCAGCGGGCATGTTTGAAACACAGTTTAATTCCTATAGCTCTGTCTGCTTAAGACTTAAGTGAAGGCTTTTTTCTTGCGTTAGCAGCATCGTAAAATTGCTAAAGCAAAAAAGCAAGCTTTTTTCAAGTCGAACAACTGCCAAAAAAATTTCTTAATTGCTTGCGCAGAGCAGCAAATCTTGAATAGTTGCGATTTTGCTTGCAAACACATGAAAATCACTGAAATTTTATCGTTTTCAATCAGCACGAATTTTAGTTTCTTTGATTAGTTTGAATTTTTTTGTTTGTTTGTTTGTTTTGCTGCCGAGGCTGGCAGTGTTTTTAATTTGTTCTTAAATTTTGATCAAAAATGAGCCTCGGGTTTTAGATAATCGATCTTATGAAAGGAGTGTGTTACTATTTTTGTCAACTTGCACTACTTAGCATATCTTTATCAATCGAAACAGCAAATAGTTCTCAATGCAATTCGCTTTTTTTTAGCAGTCTAATAGCAAACATGGCGACGATTTGAATTAATTTTCAGTAAAAATTCGCATGAGTTAGTAGTTTGTAACATTTCGCCATTGAATTTGTAAACCAAAAAGATTTCTCGCACGCTTAAAGAGTGCTTCAAGATCCTCTTTAAGTTGACGAGGAAAATGTGACGTTTTTTACTCGAACTGCTTTCCGCAATTGCTCGAAGAAATTTAGCGAGAAAGAATGACGTAACGGATTTCGCAAGGCTTTACATACACGTGCAAAAATGACGTCTTACGTTTAGCGAGTATTTCGTTCGTTAGCGCCTCTTAAAAAAAACTCGTTATTAAAGCGAACGAGGAAATGTCTTTCATGTGCCCCCAGATCGGTTGAATTTTTCAAATTGGAACAAGTAAAAACTTTCAAATACGCTATTTCAAAACAATGATGGGTGGTTTAACACTCTGAGAAATGATTGTAATTTTAATTCATGTGATGAGGAAATGCTTTTGCATGAACAGCACAACAACAAGTTAGTGTTTGATTAACAGATCAAGAGCAAATCGCCTAATGATGATTGCGAGTGAAAATAATGTAGCCGACGTGATGGGTACTGGTTTTTCCGCAAAATGCATCCGCAATGTCGTCTCAAGTACAGCGTTATAATAACACTGTGAGAGTGCGAGTCATTGTTTTAGCACACGCACGGCAATTTCGAAACTAAGTTGGTCCAAGGATCTATTTTTTACGTTAATAACAGCAATTTTAAACTTTTATCTCGAACAGACGACTAATTTTATTTCTAATTTTTTGACTTTCAAGTACCTACTGATATAAAGAAAAACTGTTATTTTTGCTCAAAATTTAAAGTAAAAGGTTTGGGGATCTATTTAAGGGGTTACCGAGGGGGTAGCACCCCCAAACCAAGTCAAAATATTTTGAAAGACCTGCTGATATTAAAAACAATTAGGTTATTCAAAAAATTGACTATTGGGAGGTTTAATTTGGTAGGATGGCATTCCTTAATTATTTTAAAATATTTTTTCAACACATTTCTAATATTGGAATTGCAAACGACGTTAAAATGTATTTAACAACTTCATAGTGACTGAACTTATAAAACATCTATCTTGGTTAAGTCATTAAAAAGTCAATTATTGGGGTCACACTTGCCCTAAATAATTAACTTGCCCTAAATAACTGACATACCCTAAATAATTATTTCACTTCCACATTGATGATTATTGTACTAATCAGTTAGTAACAAACCCTTACCTTACGTCAGAAGTAGAAAACAGTGATCACCATGTTTAAGTTTTTGGGTTTGCCCCAGAGGTGGAGTGAAGGACACAAGGCTCGAGGCCAAGGACACAAAAAACTTTCGAGGCCAAGGCCAAGGACAGACCCTCTTGAGGCTAAGGACTAAGGACACAGACGCAAGTGTTCTCCAAAAAAACATCCTCAAAAATTTTTTTCAGGCGATCTCAAAAAAAAGGTCTTCAAAAATTTTTTTCAGGCGAAAAAGGTCTACCAAATTTTTTTTCAGGCGATCTCCACTTGAGGAAACCAAAAAAAAGGTCTTTGCAGATTTTCCACAAGGTTTCTGGCGAAATTTCAACGGTTCAAAAATAGTGCTGTTTTCGAGCCGAGGACAGAACAATTTTCGAGGACTTGAGGCTTCGAGGCCAAGGCCAAGGACTTCAAAATGTTTCCTCCTCCGGACTCCACCTCTGGTTTTTCCAGCTGTTGGGAATCAAACCCGAGTCTACCGTTGTAGTGGCAGACACTCTCCAATCACAATACAACTTTCAATAAAAAATAGTAAATTTTTTTCTCACATCCTAATTGCGTGCTTTGCTTGAGGAAATACTGAACACTGACCTCCAAAACCATCCGAATTTTTTGAGACGTAGTTAAATTGGTTGGTCAACAGAAATTGATACTTAGCCGCATCTATCAACGGATCGCTTTTTTTAGAACTCGTGTAAGTAATGACTCGTATGTTTTATGAGTCATACTTTAGGACTACTGTCTTTTAAGACTCGTGTCCTTTAGGACTCGTGTCTTTTAGGGCTCGCGTTTTTTAGGACTCGTGTCTTTTAGGACTCGTGTCCTTTAGGACTGGTGTATTTTAGGGCTTGTGTCCTTTAGGACTGGTGTATTTTAGGGCTTGTGTCCTTTAGGACTGGTGTATTTTAGGGCTCGTGTACTTTAGGACTTGTGTCTTTTAGAACTCGTGTCCTTTAGGTCTTGTGTACATTAGGACTCCTGTCCGTTGGAACTGGTGTCTTTAGGACTCGTGTTTTTTAGGGTTCGTGTCCGTTAGGGCTTATGTACTTTAGGGCTCGTGTTGTTTAGGACCGGTGTCCTTTAGGACTCGTGTACGTTAGGACTCATGTCCATTAGGACTCGTGTATTTAGGACTCGTGTCTTTTAGGACTCGTGTCCTTTAGGACTCGTGTCTTTTAGGACTCGTGTTTTTAGGGCTCGTTTTTTTAGGGCTCGAGTACGGGATCCCAAAAATTGCCCTGTTCTCGGCTCGAGGACAGCAGTATTTTTTGAACCGTTGAAATGTTGTTGGAAAACGCCAGAAACATCGCGGAAAACTTGCGAAGACCTTTTTTTGTTTTCCTCAAGTGGAGATAGTCTGAAAAAATTATTTTGAAGACCTTTTTTGCCTAAAAAATTTTTTTAAGACCTTTTTTTTGAGATCGCCTAAAAAATTTTTTTGAAGACCTTTTTTTTTGAGAACACTTGCGCCTGTGTCCTTGGCATTGGCCTCGGACTTTTGTTGTGTTTTTGGCCTCGAGCCTTGTGTCCTTGACTCCACATCTGCTAGTAGTGGTTTGGGTGAAGGATTTGTTGGGATAATTGAACAAAATGCTTGCTGACAAAAACAACTTGTACACACACATTATGATTTGCGCATTATTAGGAGCATAATAATCACTCTTGTTTTTTGCGTTTTTATGAGCCGTTTTCACTACGATATCAAGTTTAGCTGCATTTATAATGAATTGCTTAGAGCTTTTTGCCGTTTGCTGCGTAGTGCTTCTAATGCTTTTTGCTAATAAATGTCACAGAGATGGAACCGGTCAGGATTTTCTCGACCCGACCCGACCGGTAAATTTCAAAATCATCGCCGGTTGACCGGCCGGTTGACCGGTTTCTGACCGGCCGGTTGACCGGTTTCTGACCGGCCCGGTCGACCGGTTTTTTTACAAAAAGTTTTATGTATCTAATGAAAATTTTTTATAAAGGAGGGCATTGGTGAGGGGTTAAAATTTGTGACTTTGGACGGGGGTCTCAGAAAAAAAAACGCAAAAAAATTTTTGCGTTTTTTGTAAAAATGACTCAATTTTCAGACCTTTTTTGGTTAAGTTTCGGTTTGAATAACCTGTTTTGAGCAGCGCAAAACGTGCACAAAATAAGCATAAAAAGCACTGAAGGGCACAAGCTAAATTATTAGACGTTCTTTCTAGTAATATTTTGCAAAAGGCCAAAAAATGAAGTTACAAGTTTTTAGCTATTGGTGACAGATTATTATTTTGCAATTTGCCGAGCAGCAAACACTAAACTTTTTTTCGGCAGTGCTCCCTTTGCAGTTACAAAAAGATGAGAAAAAAAATAACAGCAAAAGATAGGTAACAGCAAAAACATACGAATATCACAGTACTTGAACTATTATACCCAAAAACATTTAAATGATGGAGCAATAACATTATATAATACTGAAAATTATGTCATCAACAGCGTGAAAAAAAGGAATATTGAAAAATTATGTCACTAGCAGCCTGAAAAAACTTAATAATATTCATAACAACTATACACAGTGGGCACAAAATTAGTCAAATAGACGTTTAAACGTGGTCTAGATTTATGCAGCAGACGTAATTTAGATGGTCTAACTTTTGTCTACATGCTGTCTATTTTGCAAAAATGTATGTAGTTAAAGTGAAGGTGGCCCCATTAACGTCGTTCACGTAATTTTCATTATTTGTGCTCATCATGATTTGTTATGCAGTTTAATCTAACTGCGGAGAGGTTTTATATCAGAGTTGTCCTTCTCCTAGGTTATACGCTTACCACAGCTGATGGGCATAACCAACCCAGGTTTTAAGTTTTCCAACTATTTTGATTTGAACTATACTTCGTCTCGCTTCTACCATTAGACCTATCTGGCATGGGTAACCCTTTCAGGAGAATTGAATCTCCAGCCAGTACAGCTCTGCAGGTCATTGAGGCACATAGACTTTTCCACCTCGTTACGGTGATAGTTCATGGAAAAGCTATGCATTGTAGGTCTAATTGCCGAGCTATGTTATTGTATGCCTACTGTGCCATAATAAGCCAATTATATGTCATACTATGCCTACTAAGCTACGGCGCCCACTTTGGCCTACTATGCCTGTTGTGCCATACTAAGCCTACTGTATGCCATACTATGCCTACCAGGGTGCCATGTTATGCCTACTATGTCATACTAAAGCTGCAGCACCTACTGTGGCACACTATGCTTACTAATACTATTCCTAGTTTCCATAACAAGCCTCCTGTATGTCATAATCTGCCTACTAAGGTGTAATGCTATCCCTACTATAATATACTACGCTGCAGTGCCTACTGTGCAATAATAAGCCAACTATGCCATAGTAAGCTACAGTGCCTACTGTGACATGCTATGCTTACTAGGGTGCCATAAACAAGTCTACTTCATGTTACACTATGCCTACAATGCCATACTAAGCCTACTATGACACAGTGCTCTTACTAACCTATGGTGCCAAAAGCCCACTACAGTATATTGTTGTTGTAGCTCATATTTATCCTCCAGTCACCAGACAGCATCAGACGCTAACTTATTGGACGATCCGCACATTTTTTTATTGCAGTGACTACTTCGTGATTGGAGAAATCCTCATCTGCTTAAGGGGTTTCCGATGATCCAACGTTCCTGTAGATTTCTTCAAATTCTTGCCCCCCGAATTTGCTGCTTGTTCAAAGCCACCAACCAGAGATAATTATCGTAAAACGTCTTATCCAAGGACGCAACGGCGTGACCAGGGTGCGGGTTGAACCCAGATCATTCAATCAAGGTCGTCGTAAACAATTCGCCTTTACCCATTTGGCAAAGCTACCAACTATACTACACTCGAATGCTATAGGCCTGTTATGTCTACAAGGTCATACTACGCCTACTATAACATACTAAGCTGTAGCGCCTACTGTGGGATACTATGCCTACTGTGCCATAATAAGCCAACTATATGTCATATTCTGATGTTGTACTATGCCTACTAAGCTACAGTGCCCACTGTGGCACACTATGGCTACAGTGCCATAATCAGCATACTATGTCTATTGTGCCATAATTAGCCTACAATATAGCATAACTATACCCATTGTACCATAATAAGCCTACGATATCTACAATGTCATACTAGCCTGTAGCACCTACTATGGTTTTTAATAATATGCGTACAGTTCCATAACAAGCCTCCTATATGCCATACTATGCCTAATAAGGTGTCCTTCTATCCCAACGAAGTATACTAACTTCCAGTGCCTACTGTGCCATATTAAGCCAACTATGCCACAGAGCCTACTGTGACATACTATGCCTACTAGGGTGCCATAATAAGCCTACTTCATGTCATACTATGCCTAATATGCCATACTAAGCCTCCTATGACATACTACGCCTACTGTAGTATACTATGCCTAATGTGCCATAAGGCTACTACTGTATATGCCACACTATACTCGCATGCTATACTATGTCTACAATGCCATACTACGTTTGCTGTGATATACTAACCGTATACTATGCCTAATGTGATATACTACTGTAGTATACTATGCCTAATGTGCCATAAGGCTACTACTGTATATGCCACACTATACTCGCATGCTATACTATGTCTACAATGCCATACTACGTTTGCTGTGATATACTAACCTCCAGTGCCTACTGTGCCATATAAAGCCAATTATGCCACAGTGCCTACTGTGACATACTATGCCTACTAGAGTGCCATAATAAGCCTACAATATGTCATACTATGCCTAAAATGCCATGCTAAGCCTTCTATGACATACTACGCCTACTGTGGTATACTATGCCTAATGTGCCATAAGGCTACTACGGTACATGCCATGCTATACTCGCATGCTATACTATGTCTACAATGCCATACTACGTCTACTATGACATACTAAGCTGCAGTGCCTACTGTGCCATAATAAACCAACCAAATGCCATACTATGCCTACAAAGCTACAGTGCGCACTGAGGTATACTATGCTTACTGTGCCATAATCAGCATATTATGTCTATTGTGCCATAATTAGCCTACAATATGGCATAACTATACCTATTGTACCATAATAAGCCTACGATATCTACAATGTCATACTAGCCTGTAGCGCCTACTATGGTTTTTAATAATATGCGTACTGTTCCGTAACAAGCCCCCTATATGCCATACTCTGCCTAATAAGGTGTCCTGCTATACCAACTATGATATACTAACCTCCAGTGCCATATAAAGCCAACTATGCCACAGAGCCTACTGTGACATGCTATGCCTACTAGGATGTCATAATAAGCCTACTTCATGTCGTTCTATGCCTAAAATGTCATACTAAGCCTCCTATGACATACTACGCCTACTGTGGTATACTATGCCTAATGTGCCATAAGGCTACTACTGTACATTCCATACTATACCCGCATGCTATACTATGTGTACAATGCCATACTACGTCTACTATGACATACTAAGGTGCAGTGCCTACTGTACCATAACAAGCCAACCAAATGCCATACTATGCCTTCAAAGCTACAGTGCTCACTGTGGCATACTATGCTTACTGTGCCATAATCAGCATACTATGTCTATTGTGCCAAAATTAGCCTACAATATGGCATATATACCTATTGTGCCATAATAAGCCTACTATATACCATTCTATGCCTACAAAAACTGAGGTACTTCATCTTTCAAGAAACCCTGATCAGTGCGTATTACAAGTGAATGGAGCGACACTGAAGCAGGTAGAGAAGTTCAAGTATCTTGGGGTTGCATTTACGAGTGACGGAAGGCAAGACGAAGAACTGGATACCCGAATAGGCAAGGCTAGTGCAGTAATGCGAGCTTTGCACTACTCGGTTGTCATGAAACGAGAATTGTCGAAAAAGGCAAAACTCTCAATTTTCAAAGCAGTTTTTGTCCCCATTCTCACTTATGGTCATGAATCTTGGGTAATGACCGAAAGAATGCGATCACAAGTGCAAGCGTCCGAAATGAGGTTTTTACGAAGAATCGAAGGAGTTACACTGTTTAACAAGGTGCGTAGCTCTGAAATTCGAAAATCTCTTAACATCGAGCCGTTACTTCTCCGAATTGAAAGATCACAGCTTAGATGGTTTGGCCATGTAAGCAGAATGCCTCAGGAAAGACTCCCCAAACAAGCTTTACATGCCAAAGCAAATGGGAGAAGACCAGTCGGACGACCTAGAACTAGATGGACCGATTACATTGAGGATCTTGGATGGAATCGCTTGGGACGTCGCCCAAGCGAAATGATGGAGGTGATGGAAGACCGTGAAGTGTGGCGGCTCAATCTTGAGCTACTGCCCCCGCAACCCTCACGGAAAAGCGGGCAATGAAGAAAGAAGAAGAAGAAGTATGTAGTTAAAAAGACGTCTTTACAACGACGTCCAATTTACATAACTTACAGACCTTAACACGTTGCTTAATTTTTCGTATTTTTGACGTCTTTGTAAAGACGTTTATTCAACTCAGTGCATTTTGCAAAATAGACAACATTTAGACCAATTTTTGTTTTAGACGTCTTTTAGACGTTTTGTGCCCACTGGGATAGGCTGCTTCACTAACAGTTTGAGAAAGTATGAAAAGGATCTATTGCAAAACATTATGTATTGGAAAAGGTTTTTAGCTCCACAGAGATTTATATACGGACGGAACAGTTAATATAAATCTCAGTGGAGCGAAAAACCTTTTCCAATACATAATGTTTTGCAATAGATCCTTTTCATATTTTCTCCAACTGTTAGTGAAACAGCTAGTTGTTACGAATATTAATTTTTTTCACGCTGTTATTGACATAATTTTTCAGTATTCCTTTTTTTACGCTCTTAGTGACATAATTTTCAATACTATATAATGTTATCGCTCTCCATGATATTAACGTTTTTGGGTATAATAGTACAAGTATTGTGATGTTCGCATGTTTTTACTAATTGCCTATCTTCTGCTGTTATTTTTTTTCTCATTTATCTTTTTGTAACTGCAAAGGCAGCACTGCCGAAAATTGTTCTGAAGAAGCTTCCCGGTTTGGGAAGCGAAACGTCAAACCAATAAATAAACTCATCGGTAGTACGAAGTCGTTATGAATAACTATCCCGATGAACGCAACGCGTCCGTTATTTTCATTGAAAACACTAAACTGTTATAACATTGGCTAGAAAATATTCGAAATATGTGCCCAAGCAGTTTGTAGAAATGCTGCTACTTCAGAATAAGCCATGGTTAGTTAGATATAAAAAAAAAAGAGCTATGTCTTTCTTGCCCAGTGTAGAGT
Source organism: Trididemnum nubilum (assembly GCA_963965965.1). Taxonomy (NCBI): domain Eukaryota; kingdom Metazoa; phylum Chordata; class Ascidiacea; order Aplousobranchia; family Didemnidae; genus Trididemnum; species Trididemnum nubilum. The sequence continues at coordinate 7,424,032 of OZ014484.1, read as the reverse complement.
GTGGTAAATTTAAGTTAAAAAAGGCTTTTCAAAGCGGCAAGATTTTAGCATGTACTAAAAAATCTGAAATCTGCGCCACTTTTACCCTTGCGCTAATTAAAATGATGCTAAAATGCCAGGTAGCGTACACCTCTTCCACATGCATGCTCTATTAGAATCTGATTACGCGATTTTAACGTATATTTTGCACTTTTTTGCTTAGCGCCTTGGCCCAAAGTCAAGAGGCACGGCACAATACTCCACCCTAAATACGTCCCTGGATGTGCATGTCTTAATGGTCACAGCATATTAGTCACACCTTGAAACCACTCAACAAGTGTTTTCGAAAGGTGTGGTTTGTTGACATTGATTTTTATAAAAAGTTTTATTTATGATAAAATATATAGGTATATTTCGGTTGGTGCTTAGATGACTTTTAGTTGCCAGAAAGGAGAATTCGACCGGTTTTTCAACCGGCTTGACCGGCCGGTCGAAGAATCTCGACCCGACCGGCCGGTCGACCCGACCGGTTTCCATCTCTGAAATGTCATGTTCTAATGACTAATGTTAAGTAGCCCCAAAAAGTTCATTGAATCAATAATTACAAACTGGAAGAGATTATTTTACCGGAAATTTTTTATCTAGTTTTTTTATTAATTCTAACCCAAACCTAACCCTATTCAAATTCTTGCTTTATAGCCAACCAACAAACCTAACCCAAACCCCAGTGGGGGATTTAGGGGGGGGGATGGGGGGGATGCATCCCCCCCACCAGCCTAAAAGTAACGATTTTGGCCGAAAAATCAGCCTCTATTTCGAATAATTCGGCTCCAGTTAGGGATGCATCCCCCCCACCAGCCTAAACCTAACGAACCCGGCCGAAAAATCACTCTCAATTTTGGTGAAGACCTTTTTTTTTTTTTTTTTGGAGACCACCTGATTTTGGGCGAAAAAAAGTTTGAATTTCTGCATTCGGTCGAAAAATCACTCTCAATTTCGGTGAAGACATCCGAATTTTTGAGGTTTTGTGCTTGAAATCCCCCCCACCAAAATTTTCTAGATCCGCCACTGCCAAACCCTAACTCAAAGCTTAATCTTAACCCTTAAAAAAGGAAATTAAAAAAGCGCGAATGAATATTTCTCATTTTCGTTTGTTTCTCTTTAGCTTGAAAATTTTCGGTAAAATAGTCACTAGGCTACCTAACAAATTTCGTGTGTTAAATGATTTCTAAATAGCGTGAAATAAATGAACAATCTTGTTGAATGCATTTGGTTAGCCTGTGACATCTTCTGGAAGTTGATATGAAGAAGATGGATGGAGAAAGGAAGACTTAATTGTTGCACTAATCTGACTCCTGACTGTGCAAGAGTACTGCAACCATCATTAAGCTTGCAATCGATCTTGTTAATAGTAAATTTGTAAAACAGTCAAAATTTAACAACTGTATCAGCTCTTAAGGGTAACAACTCCATCGGTAAAAACTTGAACTCGAAAACCTCTTGAGAAAATGTACAAACTGTAAAACTTTCAAAAACTCAACTAACTCTAAAAACTCTGATTTTCGCCTCGCCCAAAACAAGGTATATGCACAGGTTCCATCTCTACCTCTTTTGTCCGAATGACGTCGAAATTTGGCAAAAAGAAACTAACTTGAGCTTGCGCGCCCACAGATAAAAAAAAAAATAGAGAACCATTCGTTTTGGGAATCTGAATCACTCAAACGAGGCAGATATGGAGCAACGCCGATACATCGCAAAAATATGACAGAAAAACAAGTTGAAGCGTTTGAAATTTGGTTCACTCGGATAAAGCATTTGATACGTGATCTGCGAGATTGCAGCATTTGCACGCGCTGGACATGTTCAGTTCCTTCACGACACAGATCCATTCATTTTGTTTTTAATTTTTAAATTCAAATTCATTGACTTAAAAAAAAACTAGAATCAAATTCAAATTCATTGACTATGAAAAAACTAAATTCAAATTCAAATTGAAATTCACTGACTTTGCTAAAGCCGAATTTAAATTCAAAAATAACTCGTGAGCGGATTTAAATTCCAAATTCAAATTCAATTGAAATTTTAGATCAGGTTTTGCCATGGTGTTGATGAAAATTTTCACCACCATTTCGTCGTAAATATTGGTTATTACGTTACAGAAGATTGTATCACGAACAGTATGACGTTATTAAAGTATTCATAACAACCGTGATATCTTTTATGACGAAATGGTGTTGGTTTTTTTCATGAACACCATTTAAAAAAACCTCATGTAAAAAGGTTGACTGCCGATTCTGATTCCGATAAATTAGCTACTCCGCCCACTTTTAGTCTGAAAATTAATGAAAAGTGTGACTAAATGTTTCTCTGAATCAGTAAATGGAGGGTAGTGTGAGCTTAGGCTAGTTCGCTATATTTCTATAATTTCCAAGGTCTTAATTGTAGAATGTGGATGCGATCACGTATCGATCTTGCTAAAAAGTTTAGTAAGAACTAGGAATAGATTAGGCTTCATAAGGCCTAGCCTACTGTTTTGAATTCCTCATGCTGTCATGTGTTTTACACAGTAGGCTACTGAGTAGGCAGGCTGGCAGGTAGGCCTAGTGTAGAGGACCGATGGGCTATGCAATGCTGATTGCCATACTGCATGGACTAATAAAACTAATGTAATACAGTACAGTAGGACTACTAGTAGGCTACCTTTTGTATTTAATACCGTAATTTAGCTTAAAGTGTTTAAGTGTGGCGTACCTGGTAAATCTGAATCAGTACCAGTTGCCTAACAAACTCAGAAGGGAATCAGGAATTATTCCTAAACTGATTCATTGATCTGGTGATAGCCTCAGCCCTGCTGATATTATTAGGATTTTACTGTCTAGAGCAGTGATAATTAATTTAATGGCATACAATACATACAGGAATAGCTGCAGTGCTAGCCTATAGCCCATTTAATTTTACAATTTAAATTTACTGTTTAGTTGTCATTGAAAATTAAACAAGAGCAACAAAAGCTACACCACAGTTCATGCAGTTGACTGCATGAGTACATGATTCTATTTTTAATTGAGATAAGAAGATTTAGCCTTAGCCAGTTAGCCTACTGGCTTATAAAGCAGCTACTGTATCAGGTGTAACCGGTACTAGTAGGCAACAACGCTGAACTGAAAGCCCCTCAGTGTATTTATGTGCAGAATTTGTGTAGCCAAAAAGTAAAGACTTTCTGTTTTAAGTTCATGTACTGTGCAGTGTAGCAGCAACAGCTGATTAGCAAAACAACAAAATGAGACCTCTGACATGGGCAGTAATCAAAAGTTTTCAAAGTGACTTGGCGAATGGAACACGCGCGGTTAAATAAACTAACATTCCAGTGATGTCACTCATTTTCGGAAATTTTTATTTTGATTATTACACTTTTAGGTTTGAATTAGGGTTGAGGTTAGGCTTTGGGTTAGGGCTAGGATTAAGGTTAGGGTTAGGGCTTGGGGTTAGTTTTTTAAGCTTTATTTCAAAATGTCTGCACAAATGGAACATTTGCCAAGCCTCCTCCAAAAGTTTTAAACTATCGGTAACTTTTTCCCTTGGCAAGCTGAAATTGCTTTGGGCAAGTTACCAGTGTTTTTTGGCCTCACTTAACTTAGCAAAATCAGAAATGCATTGTAAGAAGTAAGCAACTTCAAACAAGATTATTTAGAGATACAAATTAACTTACTGCTTTTTTTGCAGTGAAATCAGCTACGAATAGCCTAATGTAAGCAACGAAAGTTTTCACTTGCTTTTTTTAGTGCAATAATTGCAGTTATATATATAACACTCAGATACTTGCTTAGATTATACTGTAGTTGTCCGCTCATCTATCATCACAAATTGCAATTACTACTTTTTTCATGCAAAATTCTTTGATACTCAGATGCCCTTTGCAACTCTTTTGGCACAAAGTCAGAAATCTGGAATACTGGTGTACTCATACATTTTTTCTTAGAAAATTTGGGTGTTGCTCAATAAGCCGTCAGCTTTATTTTGGAATCTTTGCAACTCGTGTATGAGCGTGCGCGCTCTTTCGCTCCTCTCATGCGTGCACTCATTAGGATCAGGGGTAGATCTGGATCATAGCTTAAATCGGAGAGAAGGAGAGAACGCACGTGTGCTCATACACAAATCGCAGAGCTGCTGAAAACAAAGCGACGACTCATACTTAACGACACCCGAAAAATTTTTAATGCTTATTGCGTTAGCCTGTGGCCATAATCAACTGCTCCTTCGGAGCAGTGTTCCCACTCAGCACTGGGCCGATTTTTTTCAGCCAATCAGCGATTTGTTGGAGCAAGGGCAAATAATTTTTAACAATATGGTAAACATTGTTTTAGAAAACTCAACAAATTTGTGGAAATATGACGTTTGGTCTATTTTAATACTTGATTGGTATGAAAATTAGGGCACATAAACGTCTTTTTAGAGCTTTCGGCACAATTGTTTCAAGAAAATTTGGGCACTGGTCGGTTAGCCATGAAGTTAGAGGGAACACTACTTTGGAGTGAAGTCTCCCATGTGTTGCAAAAAGTCAATGTCAAAAATTTTGCTAGGCCTGTTATTTATTTTATTGAGAATCTTTCACTCCACTATTTTTTGCAAAAATTTTTGCTAGTATATTTTGTAAGATAATAGTGTACACATGTTAAAAATGCATTTTGCAGCAAAAAAAAAGACGTTAATCAATGTTATTGTTAACATTTAATGTAGCAATTTGAATTAAAAATGATTACAATAAAAAAAACAATTTTTACATATTGTACGGTGCATAATTAGAAATATTACTGATTACATCACATTGACATTGAACAATAACATCACAATAGCGCATGAAAGCTTGCATTTTTTTCAAAATTAAACAATCTTAAAATCTTTCAGGCGAGGTAAAATTTTTTAGGGCAAGTAGACATTTGATATCACTTTTCCAACCAGCAAGTTGTTAAGAAAGTAAAATTTCACCCCCTGAGTAATTTTTAGGCAGTGTCTGCTGCACTGAACCGGTTTCCAACATCAAGTCGCTGGTGCACCGGCAGCGCTGCTTGTTTCTTTTTTGCAGTTCAATTTACTATCTCTCAAGCTGGCATCGCTGCCCAAACCCTAACTCTAATCGTAAGGTTCTGGAGAAAAAAAAGACTTATAATGCGATATTGCTCTCTTGCACTATATTTGCCCAGCGTGTCCAGCGTGAATCGATATTCCAACCCTCGAATTGGCAGGCAAGTGTGCTAACCAGTACACTAGCTGGTCTTTGCATTAGGTGCGTCAAAGTGTCGTATTTAAGTCAAATCAATGAGAAAAAAGCAATGTAATAGGCTGCTGGTGCAGCAGCAATTAGATGTCGGAAACCGGAGCCGATTCTTTAGACACTACCTAATTTTTATGTGTCTTAATTGGCATTTTTCTTACACTTTGATCTGACTTTGATCAACATGGTGCAGATAATGTATTAATGCTTGTTTGGCGCAAGAACCGACTCAGGATAGATGAATTTTCCCACTCTAAACTTGGCCTTTGCCAACCCTAACTCTAGTACAGTAGTATGCCTTTTTATTTAATTGTTTTGCGTGCTTCTGGCCTAAAGGCTACCAGCACGGAAGCCTAGGAAGAGCCACCAGAACAACAGCTACTTAAAAACAAGCAATGCGAAAAAGTTATCCTCCCACTGGATTCTGGTGGCTCTTCCCTAGGCTTCTGCTCTGGTAATCTTTAGGCCAGAAGCACGCAAAACGATTAAATAGAATATTAAAAACTCTGGCTTTTAAATGTCAAATCATCACAATTAAATTGTGATGTCAAAACCTTTAATGTAGTATTTGCCTGTTTCTAGAACAACTGGTGCAAAGGTGCACTTTCCAATTTGTTTGGTTTGCAAATTTTGCATGATTCAAACGGGGTACTTCAGTACAAAGTACTTATATTACCAGTTGTCGGTAGTGAAGATCCTCGTTGAAAAGTTTAAACTTATTCCACCTATGCAACAGATATTTGCACCACCATAACACTGCTGCACCTTTTGTTCCCAATCAAAGTTAAGTGCGTGCTTGCTGTGCCACTTTATCCAAAATTTTGGTAATTGTTACTGCCAAATTTATCTGATGCAACATGTGAATTTGTATACTCAGCTGAGCAACAGCAACAAAAAGACTTTTAATAATAAAATTAGCTCTTAAAATTTATAGAGCATTGTGCTAATCTTTAGCTTTCTTGTTACTATTTTTGAATTTTGATAAGCAATTAAAATGAATCTTGGAATGGCTGGTCACAGTTATCAAGATGATGAAGCATATCCAAGAACCTTGTAAGTATTATATCATTTTGAACTTCTACAGTGGTCAATGGATTGAGCTTCTGCAACTAGAACAGTACAACCATTTAACAAAATTACAGGCCATAAACTCATATTTAAATTTTTCTTTGGAAAATTAAAGACTTTCAAAATTGGTATTTACATACAGCTTTGTTAAATAATGTTTAGCATTTTAACTGATCAGTGCTTGAGTGGATGGAGCGTCTGCTTTTGAAACAGTGGACTCGGGCTTGATTCCCAGTCAGGTCAAACCATAAGACTATAAAATTGGTATTTACAGCTTTCTTGCTTGATGTTCTGCAATTAAATGGGATGTGTGAAGCCTTCACTCTGAGTGGTAGACAGGTGGAGGGTGGTAGCGTGACTCAAAGACTGAGAGGTCCTTCGCTGGCTTCTGGCCGAGGCGACTTGGTGAAGAAAACATTATTACAATTGCATTAAAAAAACAATGTTAAGCCTCCATTGTGTGTGGTTGACAGCTTGGTAGGTAACTGCTTGACTCAATGACTGCAATGTCCTTTTGCTATGTCCTTATCAAGACTTCTTTGTCAGTAAAGATGTAACTACAATTGCATTTCTGTAGCACTTGTGCTAAACTTTGCTTTTAAATCTTATTCTGAGAATTGTATAGATGCAACATATACTCATATTCTTAAAATCCTCATTTCCATGTCTTAGTTATGATTAAGTTTTTTAGTGTAATAAATAGGACATAACTTCACTAAAACCAACTAAAATTTTTATCTTGTGAATGCCAAAAAACTTAGTTGAGAATGCATAGTTTGCACTGCCACAATGATAACATGGAAATGGGGCAATTATTTCACCTGGTATTTCTTATTGTTAAAATACTTGTTTTAAAGTACAGTAACTTGTTTTTTCAGTGTCTTTGTTTCTTTCAGATATGTGGGCAACTTGGATCCAAATGTTTCAGAATCTTTAATTTTGGAACTTTTCAGTGTAATTGGACCATGTAAAAGTTGTAAAATGATTCCTGATGTAAGAATTTTGCTATGTTTTATGAAAATACCGTTACAATTAAATGTAGACTGTAAAATTTTTATACTTTTTGGATAAATTTAAAATAGAACTTTAATTTTTTGGATTTGATTTGTCAAATCATCAACACAAGATAATAGGTGAAACTGTTGGTAGCTTATCTATTATAAAAAATCATTTAAATTAAAAAAATTTTTGCATTGCTTCTTTTCAGACAAAAAGTAATTGCCAAATATGTTTGTTTATTACTGACTTTACTGTATATATAATTGTTTTCAAAGCAAACTAATAATCGAGCATCTAAAATATTCTTTTATTCAAATATGTTTATGCAGAGTAAAAATCATGATATTATGTAACTTTTTGTGTAATATGTTTTCAGCCTAATGGTGGAGATCCATATTGCTTTGTTGAATTTATGGACCACAATCATGCCTTGGCTGCCCACGGTGCAATGAACCAAAGAAAAATTCTTGGAAAAGTAAAATTAATAATCTAGCATCAATAAGTGGGCCGTACCAAATTTTGGTGACTTTCTTTGATTTCTTAGGAACTCTCCCAAAAGTTGTGGTTCAACTACCAATTCCATTTACCTCCAAAATTTTTGGATTAGATTTTCGTTTTATGCCTCCTCGAAACATGTTTCCATTTCAACGCAACAAAAATTGAAAAAATGACAATAACTCCGCAATCGCTCTTGCTAGATACAAATTTTCTAAAAATGCAGAATACCCAAGTTTCTATCTGCTCTCAATACATTATATCAGTCTAACTGCACAATTTTTCAATCAAAATCAAGAAAGCATGTTGTTTTTACTAATTTTATTGAATTTTCTATGATATATCTCATTATTGCATAGAGGTGTTATGCAATTTTTCTGGTAATATGTAACAACTTTTTATCGGCTATACTGTTAGTTGAGTAATTAATGTATTAAAACAAAAATGTTGATTGCTTCTTTAAGTGTTCACTGATAGGATAGCTATAATAACTGTTGATAGCTATAATAACTGGACTGTAAGTGTTGAAAAGCAGTAAAATCATGACAGAAATGTAATGTTTAACTTATTATTAATCACTGACTATATTCTGTCATTTTCCTGTCTTATTTCTGTGGGCTTTGAAAAATGTTGAAATGTCAACAAAAATTTGGCTGCTCTCGGCCCAGAAAAGAAAATGACTTTGACAGAACTGCATTTCTCAGCTCAAAAGTCCTTTGCAGTTAAAGATGTGCTCAACTGCTCATTAATTTTAAAAGTTAGCATGCTAAACTTTAATAAGAAATAAAAACACTAATCAAAAGCAACAGGTACTGCTGAAAAGACCGCTTTTAAAGTAAAGAGATAGTGTTTAAACTATGATTTTGACATACTATATCAGGGTTTAATCAAAAAAATTTGGCATCACCTGGTGCATACCATGCACTGGATAGTTTTTCAGAAACGCAAGTAAATCAGAACTCTAAATTACTGCAGACAAATACAGGGTGGGCTCTAAATCCTCCAACAAAGCATTTAAAGCAATCCTGTTAAGTTAATTAAACTGATAAATGCAAACAATGCTTCATTACTCTATAAAAGAGCATGTATCCTATGCCCAAGAAAGGAAAAGATATCTTACCGTGTTGATTTTACAGTGTTTCATATCACAAGCCACATATTTTTTTTGTGCACACTGCACAACTTATGACCCACGCTATGCATTAGGATATATCTGAAAATCTTTTAAATAAGCTTGATAACCAGCTTGCAATTAATGTAAAATCATTAGGGGTTTTAGTACTTTGTTTGCGTTGAAAACGAAGTCAGCTTATTGTGTATGTGAATGAGGTATTATTGGAATAAAGGGTAATTGACTCATGTCCAACACTCTTGATAATGAGTTGCATATTTTGAAGCATTTTACCATTCCAATGCAGTAAAACATAAAAGTCTCAATGCTGTATCCAGAAGCAAGTTTAACAACAATCTGTTTCACACTCTTAAATCGATACACTTTTAGCAACCACTACTTCTCCTAAAGCTCTATGTTCTGCTCTTGGATGCTGGCTGACTTGGACATGCCAATTCAAGTTTTTCTTCATCTTTTTAAATACTGATATCAATATTAGTTTTATTCCTAGTATTTATACTCTGAGCTACAGATTTTTTTTGCTGCCAAATATTCATTCTTTTTTCTACTCTTTACTCCTGAACTAATCTTTCAAAAATTTTTATAGTTTTCACGTCCTTTTTTGTGATATCTGTTTAGGCTTTTAATGTTGTAAGCATTGGAAGTCTTCTACCAATGTCAAGTTACTTGATACACATTGCTTTTAGTTTAAACTTTCCAGATGCAGCACAATATATTTGTTTACACTTTCTAGAAACAGTTGTTTTGATTGTTGAGTTAGCTTGGTTTTCCAAAGATCTTAGAAAAGCATGGTTGATATACTCAAAGAATTAGATAACCAAAAATCGGTTTACGGGATATTTTTGGATTTTGTGAAAGCTTTTGACTGTGTAAATCATCAAATATTACTGGACAAGTTAGATCATTATGACATTAGAGGTAATGCTAACAAATTATTTAAGCCTTTTTTGACAAATCGATACCAGTGTACCATGAACAATGACAACCAAATTTCATCTACCCTTTTACCAATTACAATTGGAGTGACGCGAGGTAGCGTGCTCAGGCCATTTCTATTCTTAGTTTACATTAATGACTTGACAAATTCTTGCAAATCCCCAATCATGTTATATGCTGATGACTCGGTATTGCTTTGTTCAAATTACAATATTCAAAGTCTAAAAAAGAAATGCGAAGATGAATTCGGACTTCTCGAAAACTGGATCAACTTTAATCGACTTACTCTCAATTATTCAAAAACTAACTGCGTACCATTCACCAATTCAAGAACGAACCCAAATGATAACTTTCAAATTAACACCCAAAATCGAGCAATCCTTCCCAAAAAGGCTATCAGATATTTAGGTGTTATACTGGATCACAAGCTGACCTGGAAGGATCACACGCGGCTTGTTGAAAAGCTGTATATGGCCTGAGAAATCTTGAGCAAATTAAGGCGACATGCTCCTCAATTGGTGTTGAAATGTGTCTATTATAGTTTGGTTTACCCGTACCTATACTATGGTGTTACATCTTGGGGAAATATTGCAACCAAATACACTAAGACTATTCAGATTCAACAAAATTATATTGTCAAAATTATAAATAATGCAACTTCCTTTAGAACAAAACTGATGCCTATATACCAGCAACTAAATTTAATGAATCGATGCCAAATTTGTAAATTAGAAATATTAAAATTTATGTTTAAATATAAAAATAAAACTCTCCCAAACTGTTTTAAAAACTACTTTGTATCTCCATCAGAAACCCATAATTATCCTACCAGGTTTGCTTGTGATGACAACTGGGCTGCTGCATTCCAACATAAAAAATCAACTTCAAAATGTTTGATTCAATATAATGGTTTTAAAATATGGAATAAATTACCATTAGAAATTAAAGGGTTGCATTGAAAAAGTTATTTTATCTTTTCAGAAAGAGTAAAAAATTTCATATTGGAAAATGAGTAACTATAGTTTTTTCTTACTTAAGAAAGCATTCAGACTTATTTTGATTAGATGGTCTTCCTGGCTGAATAATTTGTGATATTGGTTGTACACAGACACAGTTGTCCTTGGCGAACTCTTTCTGTCTTTGGACAAATTATTGTCATAGTTGTGTGATTAAATTTTTGTCTACATGTGCATAGAGCGGCGTGTATTTTTATAGTTGTTTAATTATTGGCATTTCTAAATTTGCTGCACTATTTTTCATTAGTATATTCTGAGTAGATCTTGTTTGTATGCTACCAATATTTTATACTGAAGATGAGAGGTTGCAGACTCGACGACCTCACCTTTCCTGTAAAGAGCCTCGAGCTTTTCCCAGGAAATGGCCAATGGTCTTTTCGCAACCTCTCATCAGAAATGATTATTCTGTAATTTATTTTTTTGCCTCATTTTACTGCTTGACTTTGTATGCGTATTTATTTTGCAGAATATCTTTCTAAACAAAAATAAATGCTGATTGATTGATTGATTGGTATCTTGTTTGTTTGTATCTTACTAAAATTTTGAACATTTTTTAAGCAAAGAGAATTATTTTGTTTCCTAAATAGTTGTGTAATGCCTACCAATAGCATGTTGGCTTGAGAGCATACTATACTATACCTATTTAGTAATTGCTAAACCTAGGCATAATAAGCATGGCATTGTCCAGAACCAAAATATTATGCCTGTTTAGAACAATCGCGAAGAATTTAGATGTGAAAAAAACAAGAATGCAGTCAGTGATTATTGATAAGTTGATACATCAAATTCTGTCATAATGATTTTTTGCTTTTCAACACTTACAGTACCGATACTGGCTATGCCATCAGTGAACACTGCAAGAATCAATTAACATGTTCTAATACAACTACTACTCTATAATGACGGTATAGCTAATTGAAAGTTACCATATATTACTGGACATATTCCATAACGCCTCTATGCAATAATGAGATATATCATAGAAAATTCAATAAAATTAGTAAAAAAACATGCGTTCTTGATTTTACTTGCAGAATTGAGCAGTTAGACTGATATAATGTATTGAGAGCAGATAGGAACTTGGGTATTCTGCATCTTTAGAAACAAAAAATTTGCATCCAGCATGAGCGGTTGCAGAGTTATGGCCATTTTTTCAATTTTTGTCGCATTGCCATGGAAACGCATTATAAGGAGGCGTAAAACAAAAATTTAAGCCAAAAATTTTGGTGGTAGATGAATTGGTAGTTGAACCACAACTTTTGGGAGAGTTCCTGAGAAATTGAAGAAAGTCACCAAAATTTGGTGCAGCCTAATCAATAAATAGTGTAGCTTTTTCCTTTTTTGTAATCAAGTAAATGTGATACAAATCTGTAGAAGTTGCACATTGCTGCATGATTATTTTTAATTGTTTTACGAAGTTGACTTAGCTAGAAGATCACATAGCGATTTTGTTGTAGTCTTGGCACTAGATGTCTTTCTTCAGTGGAGGCAGAGGTGAAGCAAGAATGCTATAAATTAAAATACTGTACTCAAAGTCGAAATTTTGGTTTGGAGCAGTGTTCCCTCTTAGGTATTGGTGAGTTAGCCTGCGCCTGAAAATTTGGCGATTTTCGTTTAGTAAACAATGGAAAATCCAAAATTGAGTCGGCATTCGCCCAACAAAAATGCTGATTCGCTGATGAAAATCGGCCTAATGGTTACATAGGTTTGGAGTGTAATCCAATTTATCTTTTAGTAGTAGAAACTTGAGTGTAGAATCCATTAATCTTTGTGATATTTTTTATATTAGCCTATGATCACGTTATTGCGACACGTAGAAATTTAGCAGTATTTGTATATAGGTTATTTAAAATTTTTGAGGAGAATTTTTTTGAGTTATATTAATCTTTATAATGTGGTGTAAATTCTAAATCTTTTCAGGAAATTCGTGTAAACTGGGCCACTCGACCTTCTTCCAAGAGAGACACAAGTGGTGAGTGTTTTGAGCTCAATCAATTTCATACTTGTTTCTGGAAGGCTCTAAAGCTACTCGTCCTTTTTTTTCAAATATTATTGAGATTTTCACCTCGTTAAAAAAATGGAAGATTTTTATATTTTTCTTGCTATGTTGTATCCATGTTATGGTTTTGTCTTGCTGCATAGCTTTGCGAGGTTATGTTCGCTTTTTATTACGTAACCAATTTTGTGGTTGTATTATTTGCTTTAGAAGCTCCACGTTATTGATCACTTTTTGAGAGTACAGTGTCCCCCATTTAGCCAATTTTGGAAGAAAATCAGTGGTTTATTAGATTAGAGGCAAGTGATTTTTTGCCATATGATAAACATAGCGTTAAAAAGTCAAGAAATTTGTGAAAATATGACTTTTAGCATACTATGATATTGGATTGGTAAGAAATTTAGGGAGCATAAACTCATTTGTGTAGCTTTGATCTCAATATTGTTTTGAGAAATTTGCTTGAGGAAATACAGTTTAAAACCCTTATATCAACCCCGAATTCTAACCAATTTTGCTCCATTTTTGATACTGTAAAGGTTTTTTTTGAATGTCTTGCTCAAGAAAGCAGCGTCTTATTAGAGTAATGTTTTTTGTGGAGGTCATCACCACATATTTGTTGGAGATTTGGCGCCTGAAACTACCTCGGATGACTTGAAGAATTATTTCAGCAAAGTTGGCTTGGTTTCGTAAGTTTCAAACTTTTCATCCTTTTGTGACCTTTTTTCATGACATCGCGTAGTTAGTAGAGCGTTTGGTTTGTGGTCAAAGGTTACTAGCTGGCGATTTCATTCTCAAACTAGCCGTGCATCGTTGCGTCCTCGGAAAGTCCCATTGGAGACAAGTAGTTGACTTGCTGCAATAATCTAGGATAGAAAGTCCCAATAGTCCTGGCGCTTAATTATATGTAGCTCTGTATCTAATAGTCATTGTCCGAAAGGTGCTCTATGTTGACATGGTTAAAAAGATTTTACACATAGATAGCCTGGATCATGTATAAATCTGGAAATCATTCACTGTGATACCATATACTTGCGCTACTTGCACTATTCAAGTTTATTGCTGGGCTTTATTACAATGTCTTGCGTAAAGAAATACGAAATGCAGCAGAACATTTGTTGCCATTGCAGTTTAGTTAATCAGTCTTCCCAAACGTATAGTTTTGATAAGTTTTAAGAGTCCCATCTAAAATTCTATATTCAGCATATTGTAGATGAAGAGTCTTCACTTCAGCTGCTATTTATATACTGATAATTATCCATCGAGCAAAAATATGAAAGATGAGGCAAACGACAGAGTTATTGTTAGTTGGTTTTATATTACATTTTCGGACAACTTTAAAATCGCTAGCTACTTACGTAAACAGCTGGCGTTAGGATTTCGGTTAACTTCACTCTTATGTTGCAGAGATGCTCGTGTAATGAGAGATCTTCAAACTAACAAGTCAAAAGGATACGGGTTTGTTTCTTTCATTAATTATCAAGTGAGTTAAAATCGAAATATTATTTTCTTTCTTCCCTTTTTATGTATGCATTTTTGTGACGGCGATTCTGCCATTTTGCCATTTGAATAAATATGTGATAATCATTTATTTGGGAAAATAAATTAACTAGTTTAGTTGCTAAGACTCTGTGCTATGAATAAAAAAACAAAACGGAACAAACTGAAGGAATAGAGATCAATCATTATGTACCGTAATAGTCTAATGCCTATTTGTAAGGTTTAATGTAAAGTATGTTACTTTCAAATTTTTATCATTTAATTACAAGAAAATTAATTCATTGGTAAAGTAGTTCTGTGAAAATTTGTCTGTGGTATGGGATCACTAACTCGTGCTCTGCCCGAAGACTTCACTGCGTTTTCCAGTTTCAAATTGCAGGCTGTTAATTTACGAAGCTCGAGGTATGAAAAGCGCTATCAGTATTGAAACGCAGATTGTAATGTTTTAGCAAAAGATATTGTACAATATTCATTTCGAAATAAACAAATAAAGATTCAAGATGAATAGCGCTTTTGCTGCTAAAATGGCAGGCCGGGGCTCGATTCCCGGTCAAGTCAACCCAAATACTTAAAAATTGCTTCACAGCTTTCTACTTGACGTTCAACATTGAAAAGGATGGTGTGAAACTGTGAATTTTTCAGCGTGAGTGGTAGACAGATGTTAACTTGACCTGAGGACTCCTTTGCTGCCTTTTGGCTGAGACAACTCGGAAATTAACATGGAATTTTAATTACAATCACTGATATTTTACCCCATTTCATGTTTTATTTTAGGATGCGCAAGACTTAGTTGAAAAGAAGAGAATTATTCAAGAAGCGTTACATGGGCGGCAGGTCAGATGCAACTGGGCTGCAAGGAAAGGCGGACAAACAGGTGGAAAGACTTGTGAGTTTATTATATTCCATGAAAGAATCTCACTCAGTAATGCTTTATATATTCAACATACGATATGGGAAAGCTTGTTATTTAAACTGTTTTAATTTCATTTGAAAATACCTCCTTTATGCTTTTTAATTACTGTCGTCAAAAAACGCTGAAAAATCTGTGAGAAATCATCATGCAACAATGTTGCATGATGATTTTTGACGACAGTAATTAAAAAGCATAAAGGAGGTATTTTGTTTTTACAAAACAGACATACCCGTTTACATATTCGATATGCAACGTGTATGTTGCAGCAACATACACGTTGCATATCGAATATGTAAACGGGTATGTCTGTTTTGTGCATGTTTTAAACTTACAGTACTCCATTTGTAACTCTTCCAAGATCTCGAGAATGAGCTTCAAAGCTTAAATCTATTTAAAAAAATTAAAATCTTATTTTTAACTACCGGTAATATAAGCTTCATTTTAAACAAATATCTGAAAAGTAGATGCATTTTAAATATTTGATATGGCAGTGGACCATATTTTGGAAAGTGGATTTGAAGAGTTATCTACACATTTTTCCTTAATGAATTAGAGGTTGTTGCCAGAATTAATTATCATCTCTGTTTTTTTTTTTCAGACATGTTTCTGTGGCAAGAGCTTAAACGAAATAGGATTCTTGTGAAATTTGTTGAATAAATATTGAAATAGTCAGTAGATGTTGAAAAGTTGTTCATTCTGTCGGTGTGGTGGTATTCAAAATTTACCTCGATCAAAATTTTATTGTTTGTTCATTATATTTTCCTATTTTTTCAGTTCAAAAGCTTGACTTTAACGCAGTTGTTGGTCAGTCCAGCCCCACAAATTGTACCGTATATCTCGGTGGTTGCATGACAGGCCTTACAGAAGCGTTAATGAGAGACACATTTGTCGGGTTCGGAAACATTGTTGAAATAAGAGTCTTCCCAGATAAAGGATATTCGTTTATAAGGTGAGCTGGTTGTGATTGCATGTTTTACATCGTGGTTTATTTTTGATAATTTATCAAGCAAAATTTGGCATTTCAGTCAAACACACCCAAACAACAATCGAATTCCTAATTTTTCCAGTGGTTGAAAAATATTATTAGTGAATGGTGATACAATTTGCTTCAAGGATATGGGAAAAGATATACGACTTGGGTTGATATTGAACACAACTCGTAGCGAATACATATGTGAAAAATATATCGTCTGCAAGTAGAGATGGACAAATTAAAATAAGTTGGAATTTAGAATAAACTTTTTCGAATTGAAAATTGCGAATCCTCTTCTAGAATATTAGTACTTAACCCTCCTTTCTTCAACTACTACAGTTTTCCATGCACGATTTTATTGAAACATAAATTGCACAAAGTCAAAAAATAAAAGATGTTCACTGTTCAAATCCCTTGAACATTTTTGTTGTAATGCAACATGTTTAACACGTCAAGATTTTTGCCAGCAATCTAGCTCGTGAAGCAGAACAGTGGCTACTTCAAGGCCATCTAAATTTCTTAATTTTTACACTTCCATTTCGTTTTCAAATATTCGAAAAAAGTCATGATTTCGGATTCGAATATCTTCGGATTCGGAAAATTCGAAATTCTAAAATGCCTATCCGTATCAGCAAGTTATTTTTCCCTCTCGGGGTTTCTTCGAATGTTGAAATTTTATAAAATGGAACTAATATTTAGATTTGATAACCACAACGATGCCGCACAAGCCATAACCAGCAAACACGGAAGCACATTAGAAGGATACACTATCAAGTGTTCGTGGGGAAAAGAAGGAGCTATAGCCCCTGGAGGACAAAATATGTCATCAGGATATAACAACGGGGTAAGACTTTTTTTTCGATATTAAAAAATCGCACTCAAAGGAGTTCTTGATTAATGAAACCCCAACGAAACTGGATTCGTCGTGAAGTGTTTCATTGATTTTTTGTGTCTTCTAATGCTAATATGCTGCTGTTATATTGGTGTGTTGTTGAAGTACACAATTTCAATTCTCAAATAACAGTAAATGTGTAATGATCATTTCTGCTTCTGCTCAAAAACGACCGTAAATTTGACTTGAAAAAAAAGCACTGTATAGCACGAACTAAAAATGAAGTACCAGAACACCAACTATAAGTTATTAATAATTAGCTACTAATTGTAAGCTAATACTAATACGATAACTGTAGAAAAATATGTGTAAACTGCATTTACACGGGCGACTTTTTTGCGTGCGATTTTTTAATAAAAATGGATCTGGCAAAGTTGCATTTACTTAATGGCGGTTTTGATCGTGATAATTGGTACCTTACTGATAGAAATAATTGTCTTAAGTTGTTTTTATACCAATATTGTTGTAATTGAAAACTTTGGAAGAGAATCGGTGCTGCGATGAAAAATCTCAGTTAGATCAGCTCCGATTTTGCTTTAAAAAGGTTTAGAATATCACTATCGGAATAGAAACAACTTGGGACACACGGGACAGTCATTTTCAGCAGTAAGGTAACTTTTATCACAATGAAAACCATTATTAAATATATGTAACTTTGCCATATCCATTTTTATCAAAAAATCGCACGCAAAAAAGTCGCCCGTGTAAATGCAGCTTAATGTTTATTTTTTTTAAGGGTCTACGACAACTGACCACCAACTAACTGTAATCTTTGAGGTGAGATCAAAAATCGAACCAAGCCAACTGGCCGCCAGCATTAGGTTGAGTTCGCGGTCAGTTGTCGTGGACCCACCTAGTTTCTCTTGTAAATGAAGAGTAAAAAATCAATTCGTTTCAATTTAGATGGGTCAGCCGGGCATGGATAGTGCTGGGGCTCAGATGAACCAGTGGTCCCAAGCGGGAACGGATATGTGGGGACAGAATCAACAACAACAGCAGCCGCAGCAGCAGTACAATCAGTGGGGCGGCGGTTGGAGGTGGGTTGGAAATGTAAATTTCGATTTGTTATTCATTTTTTATCTTTCGCGAAAATATTCATGATCTTAATATCCTATAAAGTGTGAAGATAAGCAACAACCGTGTAAAATTTGTAACAACAGAAAAACCTGGCTTTTTGTATGTATAAGAAGTAGACGTAGGTTGGAGAGAAGTGTACGATTAGTCGATTATACAAAAACACTTGACAAATGGCGTATTTTTTTGCTTAGTTTGAACAACGTATTTCCTTGGTAAGGGTGTAAATCTTACTGAAAATTAAAAATCCCCATTAATGATATGATCTTCCTAAGCGTCTAGCTTTTAGGTAGAACCGTTTTACCCAAGTGCTAGGCCCTATCACATCTCATTGAATGCCTCAACTTTCTTGTAATTTTGTTTTGTGTTTCAACTTCCTTGCAATTTTTTTACCAAAGGATATTTGGGATTAGTGGCCTGTCGCTCTTGAGAATGTATTGTAGTACTTACACTCTACTTTTAATCTGTTTCAGTAAACAACTTTTTTTCCATTTTAATTACAGTCAAAATCAAAGTCAGCAGCCCCAGCAGCAACAAAACCCTTGGAACACTTGGGGTGCGCAGAACCAGAACAACACATGGGGAATGGGATCCAATAATACTTGGGGACCGAACAATTCCAACCAGCAAATGCAGAACCCTTGGGGATGGTCAGGAATGGGACAGCAACAGCAGCAACCCGGAAGAGGAGACCCATGGGGCATGAACAACCAAATGCAAGGCCCCCAACAGTCGAACGGGGACGGAATGTGGAAAAACTGGTAAGTTGCTTAAAGTCTGGTAACGATGGAGAACCCGGATCAAACTAAATTGATCACGGCGATTCATTGATTCAGCAACACCACTTTGTTATTGTACTTGCATCTTGATTCACAAAGTTACCCTGGGCAGGGGACAGCAAAGGAACTTTTCGGTCTTCGATCCAAGCTGCCGCCTGTCTACCACATGCGGTATTTGAAGGCCTCGCACTGTTCCTATTAATGCTGAACGTCAAGCAAGGAAGCTGATAACACTAATAGTCTTTGGTTTGACCCGATCGGTAATCGAACGCGAGGCTAGCGTCGAAATAGCAAACGTTTAATCCACTCAACCACTGATGATTACGACTTGAAGAATAGTAATTTGTCTGGTAAAGCATTTATTCTCAATAGTGCTCAATTCTAAATTATAGTATTAGAAAATATTTTTTTAATGCGTGTTTTGGAATATAATTGTTAAAACACCTTTTAGATGGATAACGTAATCCCTCCCAACACTCAACAGCCTGTTGCTCCTTGTGGCTCTCTAGTGACTTTAAAAATATAACCGTGTTTAAATGTAATGTATGTTTTGAATTGTGTCTTTGCTTACCGCCGAGGATACGCTATCTTCTGCAAGAAATGCTTAGAAAATTTCATTTTAACAGGGAGTTTAACCTAATTTGTCGCAGGTTCTTCCACTCCGCCCAGATATAGACGTTATTCGCTTTGAGATACTAGCATTAGTACACGTTCTGGGTTTACCAAATTGAAATGAGTTTAGTTCACAGACGTCTAATGGTTGAGCTATATGCTCTTTGCTCAGTTTGCTTTGACGATCTGGCAGACAGATTGTCTGCTATGAAAGTTACCAAATAGCATTGCTGTTTTTGATTGTTTTTAAGAGCACATAAAATTCAATTGTAATCACATTTGATTTACCAAGTTGCCTTGGCCAGGAGACAGTGAAGGGACCTTTCGGTCTTTGAGTCAAGCTGCCACTTGTCTACCACACACAGCGGAGGCTTCACAGTTCACACTGTCCCTTAAATTGCTGAACATCAAGCAGGGAAGCTGTGAATACCAATTTTTTTAGTCTTTGATTTGATCCTCGTCTACCGCTTCAGTAGCAGCCGCTGTATCCACTCGACCACTGATCGGTTATCTCTAATGTTTTCAAATGTCTAAAATACTGAACCAACTGATACTTTTAGGAACTCAACCGGCATGGGTAACCCACAGACAGATATGCAAAATTCTCCTGGCGGTGGAATGGGGGATCAGGGACCGAGCTCCAACCAACAAATGAACGGTTTTCATATGTAGTTACGCTTTACGTAGATTAAAAGAATGTCTCTGGAAGATACAGGAGCTTAGATTGTTCCTTCAAGTTTTTTGTTCTACTACTAACACAAATTAATTAAAGCATGTGTGATAGATAAGTCGTAGATGACTCTTTAACCACTCGCTGTTCAATTCAACTGCATCAACCAGTAGTGTTGAAATACTTGGTCTGGTATCGTTGCGGTTTCAAACCTGCGAATCAATTTCAGGGTTAGCCAGATTTACCTTACCTAAGTGGTTAATGAAATTACATTGACTACAATTGGTACTGGGCTAGAGGCTGTCCTACCTTAAATCTTCATTATTCCATAACCTACTAGCAATTCTTTTGGTACTGGTTAAGATTCTGCTTCAAATTTTACTTTTCCCTCCTCGTGTAGCGACGAACTACTGCGTTTATGGCATTGATTAGATTTCATCTTCAACGAATTTGGCTGTCGTTGCCTGATGTTCTTGTACGTTCCTGAGACATTCTTTTATTGTTTTTTAGAATAGTTACCATTTTTCATACCCACTACGTCTTAAAAAGCGATTTTTCCGCTTTTCAGACGTTTCTAAATTTCTTGTTTACAATCTTGTTATGTGAAACGTTTTGAAGTTTAGTTATTATATATTTGATACCTTGTCCTTTAGTATAACCGCCATAATTAAGCTTACGGCAAGTCTGGTGCTGCATACAAATCACCTTCACTTGGACATTATTTTTTTTAAAGAAATTTTAATTCAGTTTAAAACATTACCAGGAAAGAAATTAAAAAAATTAATAATTGTAGTTAGGAGAAAATCCCTTAAAAGGGCATTCAGGTCCGAAAATTTTTTGCTCGATTTTCAAAAAATTTTGACAGATCTGAAGACCAACTTCACCAAATTTGAGCTTTCTACGACCTTTCGTTCCTGAGATATAACAGATTAGACTTCCCCTTACAAAATTTACCAGGGTTGCCAATTAGAAACAAAATTTGAAATCTGACTGCATGTTTTTGCCATAAATATTTTGCGGCAGAGTTAGTACAAAACTAAGTGCAGGTTTAGAACTGTAAAATTAGCTACGTTTCAATAAATGTAAGCCAGCTTTCCCGAAGTTAATCTGTCACAATGCTGATAAAATGGCAACAATAAAGTAAGCGGAAAACGGCTGATTTTGTACTGCAATATCTTGAAAACGTGAAGGCGTAGAAACTTTAAATTTGGTAAGAACGCATTTTAGGCACATCCCAACATTTTGGTCAAGAGTGAAAAACTTGACTTGAATGCCCTTTTACGTTTAAATTGTCATGCGTAAATAAATAGCCTTGGAAAAACTAGCGTAAAAGTTTTATAACCTTGCCGTTTAAGTCGAAATGATTACAGAAAACACAATAAATAAAGTACTTCGAATAATGACGGAACGAAAAGTATGCGTTTATTTCAAACTTTATTTTGGTTAATTCTTTCCAAATTTAGTGATTCTCTAAAACAAGTTAATGCAGAAGACACCTTCGTATGTTTTATGGTTCAAAAACGTTATTAGCTTGAAGCTTCGGCGGCCATGTTTTTATGAAAGGATTTCTTAAAATCAATTCTTTATACCTTTGATATAAGAAAAAAAGCAAGTTTTCCAAGGGGAGAACGTTTTTGTACACTACATTGTAATTACTGCTTTTCTGGCAAAGCATAACTGAATATATTGAGAATATCGAAAATGTTTTATTACTGTATCCTAACGTTTAAATTGAATCTTTTATTACCAAGGCTAACGATAATATTTAGAGTTAGTGTCTATCTCGTGGGCTTTGTAGATTAACCAATTTGACTAGAAGTAATGAAGCATAAAAGTTTTTTGCTTTGCTAGTATTGTACCCGAATAGCAGTTACCTGCAGAGCACTGCTTGATAATCCTGGTATCACCAACAGCATAAAAAATGTATTAACGTGATTTGTGTCACCGATTAATTTTTTTAATGAATTAGCTGTTTGTGAAGTTTACAACCCGCTGCATCACTGAACATTGCAGACTTTGCTAGTTCCTGAACCAGACATTAACAAGATAAGTTAATATTGACTATTAGAAACATTTTAAGAATAGCAAACTCTACAAAAGCACCTGCTGGGTTAAATTCTAATAAGACTGAAAACTTTCATATTTTATCACAACAACGGATCAGTTAGCAAGATATTATTAACTGCCGATACTTCAAATTGATTTTAGCGACGTTTTTAAAACAGAATTAAATTTTTTTCTGAGATTCATTGCTGCTCACTTTAAAACTAGTTTTGTTAATATTTCTTAGGTTTATATTTTGATAATGTCAGCTTATTGTGCATTTGTTGGTCATTCGCAGTTATTTACAGTTGCATAAGAGGGTCTAATGTTCAATGCTTCGTAATATTGTTTTAAAACTAGTTGGGGTCTCAGACTGTGTATTAACTTTGGGTATCTAGTAGTTTTAGCAGGATTAAATTGTATTGCTAATTTAACTATAACAGCAAAAGAATGTTAATTTTTTGTTTATTTTTCTTTTCTAATGGCCAAGTTTTAACTTTCTTCGTATTTATTCGTTTTAAAATATTTCACACTGTAAATTTTGGCCATTTTGCATTTGTGTTCATGCAACTTTTTTGCTTATTGGTAAAACTGGCCAGTTTCTGGTATTTAATTATTTTTCATTTTGTTTTCTCTTAAATTCTCTTTAGTAATTTCCCCTCTATACGTAATCATATTTGTTAAGGTTTTTCTTGCACGAAGTGGTTAATTGCGCGCACATGTTGCATTTTGACGTAACTCAACAGTAAACGAAGGCTATTCAATTAGCGAATATGAAAAAGTTTGAAGTTTTAGCAGCATTTTTATTATTCACATGTATTTGTAATATTAGGCTTTTAAATATTAAGCCTAAATTTGTTGTTGCAAATTTACTCAGTTTGAGCTTAAAAATTTTAAACCAGCTTGCTTGTCGTGAACCATTGAAACCCAAACACAAAACCCTTTGGACGCTCATTTTTATGAAGTACTTTGTGCCTTTTTATTATTGGACGGAAGTGGTGTTTTGAATAATTTTTGCTAAATAATTAACTTGACCTATAGCTCTAACTGCCGCAGCGATTTGCTTGTATAAATTGTAGTCTTAAGTATGTTTGTTCAAATCTGCATTATGAATTAAGAGTCCGGCCAAACTACATTGCGCGTGGCGTGCCAAGTAGCATTTGTTACTGGTGCAGTGTAATTTGTTGGGCCAGTTTCTCCTTAGATTGTCACGAGAACGAGGTAATTTGGTCGGACTTCAGCTTACTTCGTTTGGTGCGTTGTTGAAATGTTTTAATGCAACGTTACTTTCGACAAAACATGGATATTCTTGAAGGGAAGTAATAAACGTTTATCTAGATACACATTTCAGCTATATTTGCCGGGCAATCTTTCGATTGAAACTCGAATGCTTTCGTTAAATAAGACGCTTTTATTTTGTCGAAAGTAAACGAAGCTACTGGGACATCACCATATGTAAATAATGTAACATGTAAAAAAAGGACAGAAAAGCAATTTTAATTTTTGCGTTAATCAAGGCTGGTTTGTTTACTTTTAGTACTTCGTTTGTTTAATTTTTTTTTGTTTCATTTGTTTGTTATTTTGTGTGGTAGTTTTGGAAGTCAAAATTTCCCCATGAATTATGTTTAAAACTACTTTTTGCATTTGTTGAAATAAACGAAAGATTCGGTGAATTATTTCACTTTGCCTTGTTTTTGTTGGAACCCCACACTCGAACACGGTTTGCTATAGCCACTGGTACTGGCGTAACTGACGAGCCCCCACTGCCAGCTGCAACAAATTTTTGTAAAAAGGTCAGGTCCGACGAAAAAAAACAGCACTTTTATCTTATTCAAGACTTTTTTTGTCTTCTTGAATAACGGGCCTTCCAGAAGCTTGCCCCTCTCCGGACACTAATCTCTAGTTACGCCGCTGCCTTTAGCTGAAGGTGCTGTCCCACTTGCGACCTTTTCTCAAGCAGAAATCGACAAAATTAACTTTGAGGAACTTGTGCGCCTATTGGTGAGCTTTAATGTCGCAGACATGTGATATTGCTTGCAGGATAAAATTTCCAAATTTCTGATCTCTGCTGATCATAACAGTTATCCAATAGTTTGTAAGCAAACCCAGTCTATCGTTTTCGAGTCTGATCTGGCGATATCTTACAAAATACCCAAACGCTTGCGATCAATTTTGAAACTGCTTTTTTTGTAATAGAGTTGCAGTTGGAACAGACTTCGCAAAAAAAAAAAAAAAATTCACTAAAATCAGTGCTTAATAAAAAATACACTTAAGTTAATGGTAGCTAAAGGCGCGATTCCAAAAAGAAAATACAGATGGAAGATTAAATGCTGTATAGCGTGTGTAAACCAATCATCCCGCAAAAGCAAAATAAATGTAAGTTAACTACTGACAAAAACAACAACAGAAAACCAGTAAATACGGTGCACTCAATGTTGGGTAAGTAAATGAAAAACGTTAACTTCGTTAAGAATTAATTCGCAAAGAATTTTCAAGCATTTTTCTAACTAAGTTAACGTTAAATAGTTACCTGAAAAACAAAAGTAACGCAAGTTAAAAGGTTAATTCGTTAATTTTATAAAAAAATTCAACGTTAACCTTTAGTTGATACCCCATATAACGATTCCATTTCCATACGAGATAAAAATTACTCATTCTGATTTCTGTTACTATGGTACTTACTATCCTAATAAAGATAGACAGAGTGGAAGCCTTTTTTTAATTTTTATTATTATGGCATTACGACGCATGGTGTAGCCTAGAAATTTAACGAATTAACGGAAACATTAAAGTAGTTTAACGAAAGTTAAAGTTAATAAGTAAACACACAAAAGCTTTTTAACTTCTAACTCGTTAATGAAAAACTTCGTTATTAACAGAGGTGGGCGTTGCGCAAAATAGTTCGCAAGTTGCGCAATTTGCGTTGCACACTATGTCTTTCTTTTCAGCTCTTGCGCAATTTGCGTTGCGCTCTATGCCTGTTTTTTCAGCGCTTGCGCAATTTGCGTTCGCGAATCTTATATATTTAATATCTAATATTTGTTGCGCTTTAATTGTGAATTTTTTCCAAGATGCGCAATCACAAAATAATTTTTAAATGTTGTTCTGCATGTCCCTGTCAAAAAATAAATAAATTTTGATTTTACAAATTTAAAGCATAATCACGAGATAGTTGATGCATGCTGATTGCTGATAGATTTTTTTTCTTGTTTTATTTTCTTCTGCGTTATCTACTTTTTTTTTCTTGTTTTGTTTTCTTCCGCGCTATCTACTTTTAAACCACTAAACGTGCGGTATTTAAAGTTTGAGCGATTGAAAATATCAAGGAAGACTAGTGTGTGATAGAAATCAAGGGTTCCAGGTTGGGAGATCCCCTTCACTCGGGTCCTCCAAAATTTCGAACTTTTAAACCGTTAGAGCTAGATGAATCAGATTTTTAAAATGGGTAGATATCAAAAATAAACTAAACGTAACGAAAATTGGGGATGCCATAATGGGGGTTTGCCCCAAACGGGTCCTCCAAACTTCAAACTTTTTAACCACTCTCGCTGGACACATGAAGTTTTCGGGGTGGGCAAATATGAAAAAACGTTTTCCCAAACGGGGCTCTCGAAAACTGAAACTTTTTAACCTTTTAAAATGGATACATGAAATGGTGGTCCACAAATTTTCAACTTTCCTATTTGAAGCAACCTTTGCATTCCTGCATCAGTTTCTTCCGAAAGGTGCTTTTCCAGTGCAGGCTTGAATAAGCAGGCGCGTAGCCAGAAATTCACAATGGTGGGGCTGTTTTGGGGGTCTGGGGGCGGAGCCCCCAGCGCTCGAAAATTTTGCATTTTTTTACAAAAATAACTTCATTTTAGGGCTATTTTGATAAAAAAATAATGCCTTTAAAACGTGGCTTAGAAATTGGCAGTGCAAACATGATTAAACTGGTTGCATAAATGTTTATTTGGGAGGTGGCTAATGGTAAAATTTTAGTTCTCTTATTTAAATGCTGGTAAATTATAAAATCGAATAGTTTAATAAAGCTCACACGCAGTAATCTATTTCGTATACAGTTTATAGAGAAAAATAATTGGGGGGGGGCAAATGAAAAGAAATTTGAGAGAAATTGGTAATTAACAATACTGTATAGCCCCCCCACTATTCCTTAGTTTATAGTATATTTATTGATGACACCTATGTTTAGCATTTTTACACTTGCGATCAAATTTGATAGCGTATTTTTGACCATTTTTCAAAATTTTTATTTATTTATTAGTTTTATTTTCAACAAATTAGCCCCCCCTCCTAAATAGTTGTTTCAAAAGATGTTTTAAATCACTATTTAGTCCACTCTAGTACATTTAACGGTCTCAAAAGTGCTAAAAACGTAGTGTTTTTCTTATTCTGCATTTTGGTCGACATGCCAATGGGGGGGGGGGGGGCTATAGCTCCCCCCCCTGGCTACGCTACTGAATGTGAGCGAATTAAGAATGCAAGTAAGTGGTAAACATTTAGAAGGACTCAATGCCATGCACTGCAATGAAGCGCTGCTTTAATTAACCAAATCGTTTAATAAATTTTTTCTGAATATCGGTGGTGGTTTACTGGTTGTTCACTTTTTCAGCAAATTAAGTTAATATAAGCCAGATTAGGATTCGGTTTTAGCTATTTGAAATAATTTTGAAATAACCTACTATTCTGAAATGCCAATCCCTAGAGGTAGTACTTGTGCTTTAGATAAACTATACGCTGAATATGGCTGAAAGACAAAGAGTAATGCATTAATAATTATCTCAGGAATCAAAATTAACTTTCTTGACAACTTGCCCGTCGGGCAATTGTTATCAAATGTCTACTTGCCCAAGAAAGTTTCAACTTGCCCGAAAGAAAAAGGTACTCTAAGTTTTGAGGTTAACTTGGAAAAAAGCACTGAATTTGCAAAATACGCGTAGTTTCGAGAATTAAGTTTTCGTGTGCGATTATTGAGATAATGTGATACAATCAGTAACTTTTTCCAATCATGCATCAGCAAAAATTGATTTTTTGATTGTAAATATTTCATTTAATATTTAACGATCATAATTATTAATTACCGTTGTGGTTTGTTGCAAACGCATTTTTATTAGCAAATATTTTGGAAACTACACCAGCTAGAAAGCTAAAAGATCTTCAAAATATTCGTAACAAAAAAATTGCAAAATTCTTGACGTTATCTTCATGCAGCGCATAGTAATACTTGTGGTACGTGAAACAGCTGTTAACGTGGCAAGCGCCGGAAAACTTTTCTAGAAAAAAAACGGAATATTTTGTGCCAAACAGTTGCTAAACGCGTCCAAGAATCAAAAAATCCGCGTGCGATTAAAATGTGTTAATTGCTATTAATAATGTGGGTACTATTAGACAATGCATTAATTGTGATAGTTACAAACTGCTTACTAAAATAAAGCAATGAACAGCTTTCTCTACGTATAAATTTTACTTGATTGCAACAAAACCGGGTAAATTGCGTCTTTAAATAATCTTGTTTGAAGTTGTCTAATACGCAGTATTTTGTTAACTTGCCGTCGGGGAAGTTAATTTGAAAACTAACTTGCCCGAAGGAATTTCAGCTTGCCTCGGGCAAGCGGGCAGGCGTTAATTTTGAACCTTGTATTTAGTTTAAGCTACCTCACTTGATCAGTAAGAAATACTTTTTGTTTTTTATACTGTAATTAGTAGCCGAAAACTTGGCCTCTACAATAGAATAAAGATTAGATGAAAGGGTCGGAAGAGCAAACGATAAAATCACCAAAGATTGCTTTCCTGCCTACAAGAGAGATGCGTGGTTGCAAAAATTCAAAAGATTCAACTCTGCTATTCCTAGTTCGGCCGCCGTCGAGAGATTATTTGCTGTTGGTTTTAATATTTAGCGATCGAAACGATCGTCTATGACGAAAGAAAATTTTGAAAAGTTTGCTTTGCTGCGTGAGAATGAAAAGTATTTAAAAAAGCCAATTTTTCTCCTTAAATAAAGCATTATTTCTGAATGTGAGTGAGTGGAGCTTTTTTTGTTTTGGTGTTTATTTATTGTTATAGCTGTTTATTTTTCTTTTAGTGTTTAATTGCTTTTTTTCAAAAAAATAATTCTTTCTTCGGTCTTCGATATGTGCCTTTAGTTATAAAAGCTAAACGCAATGCAGTTGGTTTATTCCAGTGCAGCTTAGCTGAAGATGGTACGATGTTTGTACTTTCATATTTTTATGCTTAACACCATCGTCTGCAGCGCGCTTTTAAAACTTCGATAATGCAAAAATTTGTACTCAAAAACTTTTTTAAATAGCGAAATTTGTGTGCGCTTCTCAAGCAATCAATTCGTAGTTGCGCTGTACTATTTTCAATTTTTGGTTGCGGAATTTGTGTTTGCGCTTTAAAACGTTTTGAATTTTTGTTACGGAATTTGCAATTGCGCTTTATGCTTAAAAATTTTGGTTGCGGAATTTGCGCTTGCGCTTTGGGCTAAAAAAATTTTGGTTACGGAATTTGCGCTCGCGCTTTAACCGTAAAAAATTTTGGTTGCGGAATTTGCGCTTGCGCTTCGAGCTTAAAAATTTTTGGTTGCGGAATTTGCGCTTTAACCCTCAAAAATTTTGGGTGCGGAATTTCCGCTTGCGCTTTACGATGTGTTTTTTAAACGCCCAGCTCTGGTTATTAACGAATTAATGCCCAACACTGGGTGCACTAATACAGTAACAATTCCAGTAAATTTAATGCAACATTTAGTAGTGCTGTCCTATTTGCGACAGCGTAACCAAAGATATAAGGGTGTCCCAAGTCCGGCCGAAATTGAATTTGATCCGACCTGTGTCTAGTTTTCACCTATTTTCGCCCGAAATGACCCTGCACTAACACGAATATATTACCCAAAGACTATTTGGGTTTTCACCGATTTTTGCGATTCAAAATGCCCCTAAATTGGTTAAAGACCTTACATTTTTTGTCGTATCTACTTTAGCAACCTAAATTAACCCGCAAATTGAATTTTTTCGTCCTTCTTGTCTTTACCGGACTTTTTGTCAACCTACGAGCACGTTTGTTAAGTCTCGTTTGGAACTTCAAAAGATTTTGAACACCCCTCGTCTAACCTATGACCATATTAAAAACTGCTGTAGCCAAAAACTGATACGATTACAAGTGAGCTTTAAACCCCTACCGAAAACGAAACTAAGAGTTTACCATTACTAAGAGTTTTTGTAGGCTATTATATTATTCTAGTTTTGGTCTCGAAATCGGGGCAGATTTGACTAAACTCGTTGATACCAATATCAAACAGAGGTAACAATTGAAAATTTTCGGACGTGAAATTTTAATTCTTTGCTAATGGGTCATCCACAGGGCAACATGTTCAGAAATGTCGGGCCTATAATTAAGCTCCAGGACTCCTACAGTAATGTGTCAAGATTGCAGCTATGGAACGGACATCAAAACTGGCTTCGTCATTGTTACAACAGGCTTCCACAATAGTAAACAAAAATACAAAAAAGTTTAAAATTAAGTAAACATAACATAATGACGTGCAACCAGGGCCTGAGAGAAATTTTTCCAGGGGGTACGAAGATCGATGCCGGGCCCCCAAAATTAAGTGAAGTACAAACAAATAAATCCAAAAAAGGTTTTCACTCAAATTTGGTCCTATTTTTTGCCCAAAATTAGGTGAAGACCAAAAAAACAAAAAGGGTCTTCACTCAAATTTTGTCCTATTTCTTGTCAAATTTGGTCCTTTAATTTGCCCAAAATCAGGGACGGAAAAAGGGCATGAGAGAAAAAAAATTTGGTCCAAAACTTGACGCGACAACCTCAACTCTTCCGGGCACGGGTACGATGTACCCCCTGAACCCCCCTCTCGTAGGCCCTGCGTGCAACAGTCACCTAAAGCACGCAACAAGCTTGTGATTTCAAAACAACATTATCCCTGTAAAAAGCTTTCGAACGATTATGCAATTTTTACAAGGTTATTTATGTTTAGTCTTCATTGGTCTGACTTGCGTTACTTTTTAGGCCCGGTCTACAAATTGCAGGAAGCTCTATGCGTACAAAGTGTATTCTTGGTTACGTTTAAAAATTCAATACTCACAACGTGGAATTTTCCAGGGTAGTAGGGTACATGCTTTAGTTGATTTAAGTTTACAATAAACAAAGAATATACTCGTTCGCTCACGATTTTAAGCCATGCGTAGACCGGAGATTAGATTGCCATTTGTTAACTTTATGAAAAAAGATTTAAGAGTAGACAAAGCGGTAAAAACGAAATTCTTTACTTCACGGCTATTACAAGCTATCTAAACCAGTAGTTTAGCACATTTTAGCAAACAAGCTGAACGCAAAAAAACACTCGCATGTCCAAAATTTCACCTGCAACGCGAAACAATGAGCAAAAAAGAAGTTTCTTTACGCCGAATCAGAAATTAATTAACTCAAAGAAAATGGGTAACGGATTTCTTCCTTCTTAAAAGCAATTTTCACATAAATGTTTCAACAGTATTTATGTTGTGTTATGTAATTTGGTAGCGGAGAAACTTGCAGGTAAGACATGAACATAAGTTTGCAACAACATAAATATTCGTGAACACATGAAGCAACAGCCGTAACATTGCAAAGTGTAAGTCGGAACAATCGAGGGTAAAATTTGTCAATGTATATGGCTAAATTATTTATTGCAAATTGATTTACAGTTCTACACCACGTAAAAAATACACCACCGAAACAAAAACACAGTCTCATGAAACAAATGAGTATTTTCATAGTATAGTACAGTTGAACTACTTTCAACGAAAAGACGAATATGAACCAAAATATGCAATTCCATGGTAGCCTCTGCAATCGTTAGTTGTTACTTGCTTAAGTCCCAACCAGAATTGCCAATTTGCAGCCTATATAGGGGGAACAATTAAGATTCGTTACCACATGCATTAGCTACGACTTTGGTAGCAACCATTTTAATGTAAAAAGCTGTAAGCAAAGAATTTCAAAAAATTCACATACTCTTTCCAAGGTAGCAACCATTTAATGGAAAAAGCTGTAAGCAAAGAATTTCAAAAAATTCACCAACACACTCTTTCCGAAACTTTAAGAGCGCTCCAAAAATAACTTTTTTTGGGTGCCATTCGAAGATGTAACACGTCGTAAAGGTAGTACGTCAACCTAAAACAAAATATTTTAAAATCCTAATGTAATTTGAATAATAACAGTACGCTGTAGTTGGTCAGAAGCCAGTGTAGTACAAACAGGTCAATCAAAAAAAGATGATGAAGTGAAAAAAACAGTCAGGAATTCAACGTTGAAAACAGAAACTTGGCATTCTTTCTACGCTAAGTGGAAACCCTGGTTATTAAGCATTGCTTGTTGAAGTTTCTCCTTTAGTTTTTGTTTGCTCGTGTACGCAGGCAAGTCGAGCAAGTTGAAACATGTATGAGCGACTGGTAAATGTTCTTGTGAGAGCTTTACAGGCTGGATAGCTATTTTCACACCATTGATTGGAACTTTATTGCAGCCAGTTAAAAACAGAAGAAATTCTTTCTTATCCTCCAAGCTGAGACCGTGGAAAACCTCCCAAAACATCACAATGGTAGGATGGTTGCGATAGTATTCTCCTTTATACGTGGCCTGCTTTTCAAATTCCTCCCAATTGTAGTTTTGATTGCCAACGACCATTTCCATAAGCTCCACGGGTCTAAAAAGTTGCAAGATATTGCCTCCGCATACTTTATGAAATCCTTTGCTGAACGCTTCAAATTGGCTTTGAGCAGACTTGTTGAAAATGTAATCAAGGTAAGCCTGCACATACTCGTTGCGATTCTTTGCTGTGACAGCAATGTTTGCACCGTTAGGGACAAGCTCGACGGTTCGCACCTCGCCGAAGTTATCCATATTGATGGTAAAATTTAAACTAAACACGTCTTCAATTTTCCCTTCAGAATCATTAAAATCCAAAAGAAGTTGTAAATTCCTGCCAACTGTAGGGTCAAGTTCAGTCAAATCTGTAAGATAAACCTTTTCTCCGAGCAATTTTTTGTACAAGGCCAAAGGAAAGCATAAATCAATAATGGTATTGTTGTAGATAGCTAAGCCACACACAATGCCAACAAGAAAGTACATCAAGTCGGTTTCGAGCTGAAAATCAGCAAACCAAATGAGGCGCGAGTCTTCAAAATAACGAAACATACCATATTTGGGGTCCACAACTTCTCGCAAAATAAGCATGAAAAATTCTTTTCGCACTCCGCCAGCATCTTGGCCCTCTTCTCCAATGAAATTGACAATAAACGGCTTTTTCAAGCTCGTCATTTCCACATTTGCTAGTTTCGAAAGAGCATCGTGGACAAGCTCTCCGCGGCGCACTTCCAGTTCCAAAACTGGAATCTCAAAATTGCTGCCTAGCCCAAAAATAGACGCAATATTCCGATCTTGGGCTTGGTGGTAAGCTGCCCGCATTTGATATGTAGCATCTATCTGAAGTAGGGATGATTTGGCGGTCGAATTAAGCAAGAATGGGTAGCTGCAAAATGTGACATTTTGCTGTGTCTGTGAAGACCACCGTACATAGTCATCTTCAAGGTTAATGAGCTGGGTGATTGCTGGAAGATAAAATTTTTGATAAGGAATAATGCTCCTTTGGCGAGAACTATTAACATAATTAAGGTTTTTAAGAAAATCCAAAGCAGTTTTGAGATATTTCTGTGATTCATGGTCATAATGTAACTGCCTGCTGATCAAATGGTTAACGGAATTCAAATAAATTTCAACCTGTCTTAAAAAGTAGATTGGTTCAAGAGTTGCATACCAGTTATTCAACACTTTCAATGCATTGCTAACAAGTGAAACACATTTTTTCGCAAAAGGAATGGTAATTTTTGAATACAAATCAGATTTGTCAAAAAGCAAGCATTCTGGAAGAAACAAATAAATTCTTAAGGCCTCAACATCTGGGGGATTGTCATTTAAACTTGGGATTAAATTGTTTTGTAAACACTGAGTGATTAAATTGTTTATTTCTGGACAAGAAAAATGACCAAGTTTTGAAAAAATCAACCTCACTGACATAATGTTAATGCCATGATAGAGGAAATTAGTGCGAAAGTGATCTTTTTCCAAAAATGACCCATTTAAGCATGCGGAGGAGCTCATGACAATTTCCAAGTATTTTTTTACATCAACAGGCATTTTTGAATTGGCAGCCAAATTTGCTAGTTTTAACATCAACTCATCTGTTAAAATAAAAAGTCTCTTGGTTTTCGAAATGTTCCTATAATCTGCATCACAATTTTTTGATGGTAAAGTTAAAACTAGAGACTCATTTCCACCAGCAAATACTTCTTTTATGAACATTTTTCGAGGAGATTTGGATCCATGACTTGCCCATGCACCATCTAGCCTCTTGGGCAAAAACTCATCTTTTCCAGCAGGAGTACCTAGTTGCCCAAAGGTATTGTTTCCAAACCCATAGACTTGGCCGGATGTTGGTTCAAAGGTTAATGTGTGAGAACTTCCACACGTAATTTGTGTCACAACATTACCCATAAGCTCAAACACCTGCTGTGGAACAACAAAATTTGCTGGTTTATCGTCTACTGGTTGTCCATGACCAAGCTGACCAGAAGAGTTTAATCCAAATGTAAAAACTCTTCCATTAGCAGTTAAAGCAGCAGTGTGGTATTTGCCAGCACAAACATACCTCACATCCTGTGTTCGCAAAGATTTTAGAAGGGTTGGGGAAGTGCGATTTGTCAAATCGCCCAAACCTAGTTGACCATGGTCATTTCTTCCCCAGCCAAAAACTGTGCCAGATAAAGACACAGCAAAACTATGCCAAGAACCTGCAGTAACTTGTTGAAATGGAATACCTTTCAATGATCCAATTAAGTATAAATTTGACAACTCGGATGCAGAGTTTCCAATACCAAGCTGTCCATAGTCATTTTTCCCTGCAGACCATAGCGATCCACTGAAACTTAAAAACAAACTATGCTCATCTCCGCAAGCAACCATGCTGATTTTATGATCCTGGATTGATTTGACTAATTTTGGGTTAGTGAAAGAAGAGCTTTCCTTCCACCCAAGTTGGCCTCTGCTGTTATTTCCCCATCCGTATACTTTGCCAGAAACATCAATTGCAAAAAAGTGACCACCACCAACAGCAATATCAACAACCTGAAAAGTTTCTAATGATGTAACTTTGCTGGTTTGACCTGAATTTCCAAGATATTGACCTTCATTACCAAATGCATGTACAGAACCATCTTCTAGCAAAACAACCGTGTAGTTTTGATATATGCATATTTGCTTGATATTAGATTTTGTAAAACATTGCAACTCGATTGGCGTTGAATTGTTGGATTTTGAAGAAAAGTATCTTGCTAAGTTACTTGTTCCACAAGAATACATATGTCTCTACAACTTCGCAGAACACAAGACAAAAAAATGAACTAAATTCATACTTCAATAATGCAACCTGAAATTTATTAATCCTGAATCATCAAATTTAACAGACCAAAGAGAGTTCAGAAATCGTTTATTTGCATGAATACAATGACTATTACAGAACACAATCAGACTCATTTGAAGGCTATGTCTCAATTTACATCAATATTATACGATATCATCATCTTTGTCTCTTGGTGTCTCTTTTACAAGACAAAACAGCAAAACTACATACCAGTACAGTACGTGTGCGACTTTACTAAAACAGCAAAAAAATAAATTTAAAGATATCAGTATCCAAAATTAATGTAAGCTGTTATATACCAACTACCAGAACCAGAACAACAACTGCATCCGAAATTATTTCAGAAATCTGCTTCATTCTTTCACAATAATATATTGGTTATCTAATATTATGTAAGGATAAAGCTGAGCATGAAAAAAAGCTTTATAGACAATAAATCACTAATAAATGCTACCAAATGATTTGTTAACTCTGCGCCATATTAACCATGTTTGTCAAACTTAATAAACTTTTCAATTAAATAAAACATTTAAAAGATATCATAAACTGATAAAGACTAATGTGAAAATATTTGAAATTTGTTCTATGTACTAGTAAAGAGAAGCCCTGCAAAGTCAGAAATAACTGTTGGGTCTTTATCTGTTATGAGTACCCAAGCACACAGCTAGTTGCTTCAACCAGTTGGTACTAATACCAAATCTAAAGGAAGGCAGAAGAAATAATTGCTTTGGAATAACTACCAGGTAATGAAAGAATGGACAAAAAAGTGCAACTAAAACAAACTCACCATATTTATTTGAGTATAAGTTGCATTTTTTGTACCAAAATATTGCCCAAAAAGTCAGGTGTGATTTACACGCTAACACATTAAGTGCATTGCATGCAATACTAAATTTATCTAAGATATTTCCATGCTATCACCTTTCTTTTGATTGACCACGTTAGTCATCACCTTTCCCACGATCAATCGCATTATTCGTCATCACCTTGCATGCATTACGCTTGCTATGCTGTTGCTTGATCAATCATGTTAAGTCATGTAATACTTTTCATGCTATTGCCTTTCTCATGATCGATTGCATTAGTTCTCACCTTCCATGTGTTACGCTTTCTACACTGTTGCCTTTCTTCTGATCGATCGTGGTAGCTATTGTCTTTCATGCAAGTCATGTTATGCTTTCTTTGCTATCACTTTTCTCACGATCGATCACATTAGATACCGCCTATCCAAGCAAGTCCTGAGGACAGTGACAGCAGTGATGACTTAAACGGTTTTTAACTTTTTGTTACATGATTGCAATGAATAAATGATGTTCAAGAAATTTTGAACTGCTTTTCATGTCAAATATGAGGTGTGACTTATTCTCGAATAAATACGGTTATACTTGTCATTAGCAGTGTTTCCTCTAACTTTTTGGCTAACCAGCAACCACCCAGATTTTCTTGAAACAATTGTGCCCAAGATGTACAAAGACGTTTACATGTTTTAAATTTAACACTACTGTAATTCAAATTTACTGAATATTATATTTCTGCAGATTGGTCAACTTTTCTAAGTCTATGTTTATCATATTGCCAAAAATTATTAGTCCTTGTTCCGACACATCACCGATTTGCTGACACAAATTGGCTAATGGGAACACCAGTTAACAGTATTGCATCAGTACTACTGCAAATTAGTTTATATCATTTAAAAAATTTACACCTTTGGAACAGCACTGCATATTAGTACCATATGCCATAGCAATAGCAAAATAGCCTAAAACAAATTTTTAAAACAACTTTTACCAGGAGACACCAGAAGGTGGTATCAACAAACTTATATATTGTATGCAAAAGATTATGCAACATACCAGAGCACCCAATTGGCCAACTGAATTTTTCTTCACAAATCTAAAATATTGATGAGTGGTTCTTCAGCTCTGAGCTAACAGGCTAAAGTTGGTATTGACTTGATGACAAGACAGCTGAGCTATCACTTCAACTTTACAACTTTTATTGTTGTTTTTCTTTTGATTCTTGAAGTTGAGAAAGATTCAGTTTTTCATACATTCTTCAATAGCTGACATGTGACAAGACCTGAGAAACCTCCAGACTTCTGACTCAAAGCCTACTCTATCTGTATTAGAACAGAAGAATGGGCATTGGGCAAAGTAGAACAATCATGTATTCTAGAATATTTTTTCAAATTTGAAATCCTATTCCAGAATATTGCTGACAGGAAACTTCACCTTCCTTTTTTGCACAAGCTTAATCACACTCCAGTTTTCCATGCATGGTTTCATTCTAAACAAAATGACTTGGCGCATGGAGCGTGCACAGTTAAATAAACAAAGATTCCAGAGACATCATTTGTTTTTGAAAATTTTTATTTTATTGGAGTTCTAGGTCTGGGTTAGGCTTAGGGTTAAGGTTTAAAGTTAGGCTTAGATTTTTTAGGCTTTATTACAAAATGTGTGCATGCACAGAAATGTGCCTAGCCTTTTTCTATTTTAAAATGAAATTGCATAGAGCCAGACTGCCAGAAAAGAAAATATACCCGATACCATTCACTAATAATGTCCTATTTTGATTCGATTAAAAACAGTAAAACCTTAGAACTGTTTTCAATCAAATTACAAGAAATCTGCCATGCAATCAGTACCAGAGAACATTTTAAATGCAATGTTAGCATTTGTAACATTTCAAAATTTTGGCCCATCAGTCTCAGGTCTTGCTCATCAGTCATAGAGCAGAACTAGGCAGTCACATCTGGGCATCAAAACTGTGACTACATATGCTCAAAGCAGGAGTGCAGTGCTGCTGTGATAATGCTCAAAGCAGAAGTGCAGGTATCGCCATCTGCACTGCATCAGGTTTGAGTTAGTGGTATCATCCAGGCTGCATAACTCATAATCGGTAATGCATGCAGGATTGAGGGAGTGAAAAAGAGCAACGCTCTAAATGCACACGCATTTGCACTAAGGCAGTGGCTATTTTGCCACTAGTCGGCTACATAGTGGTAAATCTTAACCACGTGCTATTTGGGCACTGGATGTGCAACATACCCCTAAATACCAGAGGTGGAGTCATCGAGGATACATTTTGAAGTTCTTGGCCTCGAAGACTCAAGTCCTCAAAAATTGCCCTGTCCTCCGCTTGAGGACAGCACTATTTTTTGAATGGTTAAAATTTTGTAGATTGGCTGAAACATTTTTTTCTAGATCATTTGTTTTGGAGATTGCCGGAAAAATGTTATTGCAGACCTTTTCTTTTTTGTTTTTTGGGAGCACTTGTGTTTGTGTCCTTGGCCTCAAGCATTCCGGTCCTTGGCCTTGAGAGTGTCTCTACTTGGAAGGGCTGTCCTTGACCTTGGATTGTTTTGTGTCCTTGGTCTTGATCCTTGTGTCCTCGACTCCACCTCTGCTAAATACAGTATTTTAATTCAAAAAGGCTAGGTTTCCTGATGATGGCACTGTTCAGTTTTTTTTTAAGGCGATTTGAGAAATTGAAATGGTCTCCTAAAATTGTCCAGCAGTCTATTAAAATCTATTCCTGCAATAATGCAAACAAAGCTAAGTACGCCCTGGAACAATATGAAAAAACATAGACATCAATTTGGGGGGCAGCACCCCCTCGGGCCTGACACTGGAGGGGGTAAAATATATCTGGCCTCCTCGGTTTTTTGGTTAGTAATATCCACTTGGCAACAAGAAATTCGAAATTCTGAACTGAAATAGAACCAGAATGCAGCAAAGACTTTTTTTCTTTGGTCTTCACCTGAATTTGGGGGCAAAATTCCAGACTAAAATAGAATTATTAACTTTAACCAAACTTCGCAAAAACATTTCGCCCTCTCGGAATTTGCTTGATCAACAAAAAAATCAACGTTTACGAAAAAAAATATTTATAAACTAACTGTCAAAGTTGTGTTTTACATTATGAAATCCCAGTGTGCCAGTGCCCAGTAGTCTGTTAGGTTATGACTAAATGAAAGGAAATCATTATAATTCGACTTTTGAAGTCATCACAAACAACTTTTGTAAAAGCCAATAGTTAGCCTACTATTTCACTTCAGTCATTTTCACTAAATCACTGTCTACTCTAGACTAATGCTAGAGACTAATGTGGAACTTGGTATGACTTCCCATCAAGCCAAGTAGGACATTCGTTTCTTAACTTGACTAAAAGTGATAACAGATAATAATATTAGCTAGTGGCTAGACTTCGCTTTAGTTCAACTAATTAATAAACTCTTTTGGAAGCTGATAGAGAAAAGGGGTGTTGTAAAGCATAAGCCATCTGCTTTTTTCGGAAGCTCTGCAACTCATGTATGAGTGCGTGTGCGCTCTCTCTTTCTCAGTTTCTCTCCAATCTAAGCTATTCCCCAACTCTGGCCCTAATCCTAATGAGTGCACGTATGAGAGGAGAGAGCACGAGCGTGCTGATACACGACTCACAGAGCTTCCGAAAAAAAGCAGATGGCTTATACTGGCAGTTAACGACACCCAAAAAAAATACTGGCATTTTAGTCATTTACTACTATTTTAGTCAGTGTTTGGAGAATGTACATAGTTTCTTTTTACGAAGAGGGCTGAGTATATGGCAGTGTCTCGAGCACCGGCCTGGTTTTCAACATGAAAACGCTGCTGCACCGGTCGTTTCTTTTTGCACTTTGATTTACTATCTCTCAAGCTGGCATCGCTGCCTAAACCCTAATTCTAATGCAAGGTTCTGAAGTAAAAGAAAAAAATAACACAATGCAAATCTACCTAATCGCGAAACTTGCCAAACGTGTTCAGCACAAATTGAACCTAAACACAAAGTTTGAAAGGCAAGCAAGCTTACCACTACACAATCGTGGCTCCACATTCGATGTGTAAAAGTTTCGTATTTAAATGGAATTAATGAGAAAAATACAATTTAACGAGCTGCCGATTCAGCAACTTGTTTATATCGAAAACTGGATCGGTGCAGTAGACACTACCGATACCTTAGTATATACCAGTAGATTTAGTACCGTACATTTGCACAAATTGGGTTTAGTAAACTTTTTTAAGAGTTACCGTATTGGAGACGAGGGCGTGGAGTTTTCTGGTTTTGTTGTTAGGCTACAGAGCAGAATAGCCTAGTAAGCCTACATTGCTAAAACGTACTTTTGATATTTTAATTTTTAGAAAAATACCTCAATGCAAACGCTGATGATGGCCCATTGGTATTGGCTTCATTAAATGAGTTTGAAACTGAAAAGTTTTTACTATGAACTCAAATCAGCTAACAACAGATGTTTATTGAAACAGTTGTTGACCGCAGTTTCAGTTAAAAAAAACTTGGGGTGTTTCAAAATTGTTCAGCGGTTCCTCGAGCCTAACCCTTAAAAAACACTGGCACTGTTTCAGTGTTTGCTGTGCAGTGTGGCTGTACTTGATCTTTTGCATGTTTCAATCAGTCTGCAATGACAGTAGGCTAAGTACCCTTATTAAGAGAGAGTACGTAGGTTTCGTGCTAGTTTGTACTCCTTTACTAATACTTCTGTTGGAAGTTGGAACTTTCTAATAACCTCTACAGTACAGCAAGCCAACTGGAATTACCTGTTACCTGTAATCTGGTAATCTTTCTGTTGTCAGGTCAACTAGCAGGGCTCTGGCACAGTCTCGAACTTTCTGTAGGCAAGGCAAACTATAACGGAGTCTTTGTGGAGAGGATTAAATTACTATTAACTTATGGCACAGTTGAGTATATTAACTATAATAGTATAAATTGGTAAACTGTGCTCATGGCACGCTCATTAATGTGCTTTGAAAATACGTTTTTGTTTACAAAATTTTTGGAATCCCTTCAAAAATGTGTGAATAGACGAAAAACACCTGTATAATAATTTGAGGGTTTTATGACAACCGGAATACTTCGCGCATTGAACCCAAAGGTTGAAATTTTTGCTAAAGATGCGTATTTTTTCAAAATTTTAAAAATGTATTTTAAATGCACAAAATTCATTTGCAGCACCATTTAAGATTTTGCTTTGTGGTATAAGTTGTGATGTTAGTTGTGAAGTTTCATTCGATTACGACAACAGTAATGCTTCGACCAGTGTCGTCGCTATGGGGGGCATGCCCCCCTTACGATTGCTTGTGCCCCCCCATTTCGGTTTACTCAAAATACTTTTTTCGAGCAGCTCGTAATGACAAAACAACAGGCAATAATGGAAAAAG
Source organism: Trididemnum nubilum (assembly GCA_963965965.1). NCBI lineage: Eukaryota > Metazoa > Chordata > Ascidiacea > Aplousobranchia > Didemnidae > Trididemnum > Trididemnum nubilum. The sequence continues at coordinate 7,383,029 of OZ014484.1, read as the reverse complement.
GAATAATAATGTTCAAAGATAATTTTCGTTTTAAGTTTTCTCGATTTTTTGCAAAATTGCTGGCCACCAACTGCTGTACAAAAATGTGACTCAATAGTCCGTTTTATCAACATGCCTTTACGGATGTGTCGAGAAATAGGGATGCATGCCTTCGGAATCGTTACCGGTACTTTGTTAGTGATTATGACCTGAAGCATTACGTGGAAACATTTTTTTTAAAAGACCAGTTGTTTTTTTTAGAGCACACTCAAGACTAATTTTAGGTCGCAGCCAGTTACGCAACCAGAGGGAAGGGGTAGAGGGTCATCAGCCCCTTTAGCCCAATCATTCAGTAAAAATAACCAAAAAACCAATTGTTTAAACGTGCTTTGTATTTGACCTTAAGCGTAAGGGGGACTCAAGAAGCTAAGCAATTTAATGCTTTCAATGACTTCTGAATTTTAGCAATTTACTGTAATTATTCATATGCTTTGAAAGCATGCGAAATGTGGTTAAAATTGCTGTTTTTGCTGCAAAATTGCAAAAAGTACTGAGCGGCTGGGGGCTCTGCCCCCAGGCCCCCTCTGTGATATGCTTGGTTGCATCGGTTTGTTCAGCACGGGATCAAAAGAAGACATTTTTTGGGCAAAAACATTTACTTTTGGTTCAAGCCTCCTCTCTCTCTTAGGAAAACCCTGGTTATGCTTCTGGTCGGATTCACTCCTGGAGACAGATTTTTCAAGCGATTGAACGGGCCGCATACGAAACCAGCCAATAAACGCTGCTGGGCATATACGTCTCTTTTTTTATACACGAATACAAAATTTTAGCCGTAAAGTATCAGTTTTTGTGTGCAAAAGTTCAGTCTATTTTAGTGCCCCCAAATTTTTGGCTAGTGCCCCCTCACTTCGTTTGCTCTGGCGACGGCTCTTGCTTCGCGCAACGCGTTCGAATTTTGATAAAAAAAAGGTAACAAATTTCAAAGCTTTTGGCAAGTCAGCGGACTGAGTGCAGATCAATTGTTCCTTAAAACACAAAATATCGACGGGCGTCGGCAAGGGGGGGCAGGGGGGCATGCCCCCCTTGAATTTTCACACACTCTCGCTTAAACCTACCAAATTTCAAAAACTCTTCCATTTTTAATAGGTGATACTGGCTCTGTTTTTATTGGTTCCTCCCTGAAAATTTTTCTGCCGATCCCCTTAAAAATATCTTTGATCTTTTTCTTCAATTACAGTAAATGGCGTTTGATCAGTCCCATTCTTTCACTCAATAAAGTAATTAGCTTGTTTGAACCAAAAAGAGGGTGCAGCCTAGCCAAGTACGACATCAAAAAATAGCATTATTTTCTGATCACGAAGCAAAAAGAGTTTTTTTCGAAGATTGTCTAGTTTCTAAAAAGATCAAAAAAAATCCGCTTCAACTCCGCACATCTAGGAAAGAATTTGGATTGGCTGACAATTTGATATGATGTACGTGTTGATTACCAAAAAACCGTGAAAGCTTGTTCAAAATGATACACAGCAAGGATAAGCGAGATAGGAGTAAGAAATCACGCAAAATTACCCTATTGTTTGCCATTGTAAACAAGCTTTCACAATTTTTTGCTAACTAACCAGTGCGTCATCAAATTGTCAGGCAATCCAAATTCTTTCCCAAATGGGCGGAGTTAAAGCGGATTTTTTGAATTTTTCAGAGCCTAGAGAATCTTAAAAAAAATTTTGTTTGCTTTGTGATCAGAAAATTAAATGGTATTTATTTGATATCATACTTGGCTAGGCTGCACCTTCCCTTTAACTAATTGCATCAATTTTACTGAGTTTTATATTATTTTAATTTTTGACCAAAATTTATACCCAGCCGTTTTAGTGGACCACTTTTTTGTGTTGATTCAACTTTCCACGTGCTTTCGAGTATTTGTAGGACATGGCTGATTTAAAAAGAATCATTTTTGATTTGATTTCAGCAATAAGAGTAAAATGTCTTCAACTCCAGGATAGCCGTCTTCACGATGGCAAGTACTCTGTCCGATTTTAGGAAAACCTTAAGATTTAAAAAGAAATGCACTTCCGACAACCAAGGATCTTTTAAAATATTCTTTGTATCTAAAGTGTGAATCCAACGAAGAAAAACCAAATGGTTTGATATCCAAGATAGTGGATTCAGGAATTCAAATAAGGGAGTCCTCAACTTACGACGTTGATCCGTTCTTGAGACGCGGTACAACCCGAATTTCGGTGTAAGTCGGAACATTATACATAAATTACTCTATACATATCATATATACTGAAGCTAAGTGATTATTCGTTCATAATCGTAATAGTTCGCAATTGTCACGTCATTTACGATGCAAATGACGTAAACCAATGAGCCTAAAGCACTGTATTTCTTGATCACAATGATCCAGTTTAAGAGCTTCGATATTACAGTACTGTATTATCATTTATGTTTTTATGGAGTGCGTTCGTAACCTCGAAACAGCGTAAGTCGGGACCATCGCAACCCGAGAACTTACTGTATGGGAAACCAGTCTTGTGCCAATCGAGTCAAAACCCCGAGTGACTGAGCTCCTCAAGAAAAAACTCAATATATACTGTAAGCAGTAGCGTAGCCAGGGGGGGGGGGGGGGGCTATAGCCCCCCCCATTGGCCTGCCGACCAAAATGCAAAATAAGAAAAATACCACGTTTTTAGCACTTCTCAGACTCTCTTTTGCACTGGATTGGACTAAAAAATGATTTAAAGCATAGTTTGAAACGCTTATTTAGGGGGGCTAATAGACTGCCAACCAAAATGCAGAATAGGAAAAACATCACGTTTTTAGCACTTCTAAGACTGTGCGTTTGCTCTGGATTAGACTATTTTGAAACGTTTATTTAGGGGGGGGGGGGCTAATGAACTGCCGAAAAAAATGCAGAATAGGAAAAACATTACGTTTTTAGCACTTCTAAGACTGTGTGTTTGCACTGGATTGAATTAAAAATGATTTGAAGCATAGTTTGAAACGTTTATTTAGGGGGGGGGAGGGCTAATAGATTGCCGACCAAAATGCAGAATAAGGAAAATACCACGTTTTTAGCCAGTAGCGTAGCCAGGGGGGCGGGGGGCTATAGCCCCCCCCCCCCATTGACATGTCGACCAAAATGCAGAATGGGAAAAACACTACATTTTTAGCACTTTTGAGACTGTTTTATGCTCTGGAGTGGACTAAATAGTGATTTAAAACATCTTTTGAAACACATGTTCAGGGGGGGGGGGGCTAATTTGTCAGAAATAAAACCAATAAATAAATGAAAACTTTGAAAAATGGTAAGAAATAAGCAATCAAATTTGATCGCAAGTGTAAAAATGCTAAACATAGGTATCATCAACAATTACACTATAAACTAAGGAATAGGGGAGGGGGGCTATTCAGTATTTGTTAATTACCAATCATTTCTCTCAAATCTCTTTTCATTAGCCCCCCCCAATTATTTTTCTCTATAAACTGTATACGAAATAGATTACTCCGTGTGAGTTTTATTGAACTATTCGATTTTATAATTTAACAGCATCTACACAAGAGAAATAACATTTTACCATTAGCCACCTCCTAAATAGCCCATTTATGCCACCCGTTTAATCTTGTTTGCACTGCCAATTTCTAACTCACGTTTTAAAAGCGTTATTAAATAATCAAAATAGCCCTAAAATGAAGTTATTTTTGCAAAAAAAATGCAAAATTTTCGAGCGGTGGGGGCTCCGCCCCCAGACCCCCGTGCCTCCGGCGGCTGGGGGCTTTGCCCCCAAACCCCCAGCCTCCGGTGGCTGGGGGCTTCGCCCCCAGACCCCCATTGGCCTCCGGCGGCTGGGGGCTCCGCCCCCAGACCCCCAAAACAGCCCCCCCATTGCGAATTTCTGGCTACGCGCCTGACTGTAAGCTAATTCAAAAAAGTGCATTGGGCGAAAAAAAAACAAACTTTCAAGTTAAAACTAGAAGCATTTCAAAAAAAAAACATCAGTGAGCTATTTGCTTGATCAGCTTGCAAATGCACAGATCTTTCGGCGTGTGTTATCCAAAAGAACAGAAGTACCAATGAAAATGGGGGATTTTTTACTTGATCAATAGTCAGGAAGAAAAATGTACGTCGGCCCGATTCATAAACCGGCAAAGAATTCCGAATGCGCAGCCGCTAAGAAGAAAGTTCTTCTAGCAACATTCTAATTTTAAATCAGCAAAAATGATTGTTTTTAAAAAATCAAATCAAAAATGATTCTTTTTAAATCAGCCATAGTAATGCTAGCAATTAGATAGAGCTCATCGACGGGAAAAAAAGTTTCTGTCTCCGAACCAGTATTTACCACGTGCATTAAATGGATAAAATAAAAGTTATCATTAAAAAAAATTTATTAATTTTGAAGCTCCGTCCTATGCAATGTCATTTACCAAGCGTAAAGCGTCATCTCAAATTGGTAACAATAGCTTCTTTTCCCGTATATGATCCCCAAAATAAAAAAGGATGCATTCTAAACAAACTCAAATCAAGAGCGAAGATGCCTCACTTCAATTCAAAATCGCTGTGGAATTTGATTCCAGCATACGTTTGGGCTGCTGGGGTGGAGTAGGGTGGGACTCTATACCGCCCACCTCCACGTGGTGAGTCCTGAGATATTTTACGAACAAATCCATAAAGTTTGTTTGATGAAATATGCTGTGAGCCGATAAGATAAAACAAAGTACTTTTTCTACATTATCCGAAATCTTTGAAATTGGAGCATTGGGTAGTTGCAACAGCTGCTGGATTGAAGTTTACATCTAACATCAACTAATAATAAAACAGCAAAAACATTGAAGCAATTAATCAAGTCAAACAAGCTAATTACTTTATTGAGTAAAAATACCGAACTGAAACGTCATTTAATTGAAGAAAAAGATCGAAGGTATTTAGTGGTTTGAGAAACAATTAATCTGCACTAAGCCGACTGACCTGCCAAAAGCGTGGAATTTTTTTTTTTTTCTTATCAAAATTCGAGCGTGTTGCGCGAAACATTACTGTTGTCGTAATCGAATGAAACTTCACAACTAACATCTTGTACCACAAAACAAAATCTTAAATGGGGCTGCAAATGAATTTTGTGCGTTTAAAATACATTTTTAAAATTTTGAAAAAATACGCATCTTTAGCAAAAATTTCAAACTTTGGGTTCAATGCGTGAAGTATTCCGATTGTCATAGAACCCTCAAAATTTTACACAGATGTTTTTCATCTATTCACACGTATTTAAAGGGGTTGCAAAAATTTCGTAAACAAAAACGTATTTTCGAACCACCCTGACGCTCATGATGTACTCGCCATCTTGCTCACCACTCTTTGCTTCACAAGGTTTGATGTTCAATCAAGGCGTTTATAGAATGGATAGCAAACGTTACGAAGTTGGTATATCTACACTTTGCATTAACAGGCAGAATGAATCCAACATAACAACATAACAAAAACGCATCACGATTTAGTCAACTGGCTCTGATTTTGCTTGGATCTGGGCGCAAATGTACACAAACCTGTTTATGTAAAAGTTGAACTAAAATATGAAATTATTTGTCTTAGAAACAGCAACGACACGCAATTACACAGCTAATCAATCTAGGTTGATTTTGCTTTTACGTAACATTTTAAGTTTGCACTATCGATCGCAACATATGCCCGATTTTTCACGAATTCTGGGGTGATTACCAGTAATTTGTGGGTCATAGGCCTCAAACTGCACTCCAGTGGCACCGAGTCAGTTACTTTTTTGGGGGCACAATCCTCGTTGGGGGGCACAATTCTCGTTTGGGGGGGGGCGGGTAACAAGCAGTGTTTTGGGGGAAACAGCCCATCGTATTTCAGTAGATTAACAATCAATCGTATCTTAACAACCAATCGTATCTCAGTAGATTACAACGTTTGTGTAACAAAGCTAGACGAATTATTGCTAATTCCAAGTTAAGAAAGGCTAATACCCCCCAAATATCACCAACCAGGAATACTGAAATTCCCTTCCCCAATTATTTTCTTTGTTCTTCACTCCTATTACTTCAGTATATGATCGGTTTCCCCAAGCGCGCAGCCAAAAATTCGCAATGGAGAAGGGGGCTGGTTTGGGATCTGCAAAGGAGCCCCTAGCGCTCAAAAATTTTGCATTTTTTTGCAAAAGTAACTTATTTTATAGCTATTTTGATAAAAAATTATGCTTTTAAACGGTGGCATAGAAATGGGCAGTGCAAACATGACTGAACTGGTGGCATAAAAGGGCTATGTGCGAGGTGGCTAATGGTAAAATTTTAATTCATTTGTATACATGCTGGTAAATCATGAAATCCTATAGTTCAATAAAAATCACACGGAATAATCTTTATAGAGAAAGATAATTGGGGAGGGGGGGCTAATGAAAAGACATTTGAGAGAAGTGATTAGTAAATAACTGATACTGAATAGCTCCCCCCCCCTATTCCTGAGTTTATAATATATTTGTTGATAAAACCTATGCTCAGCACTTTTATTCTAGCGATCAACTTTGATTGCTTATTTTTGACCATTTTTCAAAATTTTTGTTGATTTGTGAGTTTTGTTTTAGACAATTTAGCCCCCCCTTCCCCCGAATGTATCTTTCAAAAAATGCTTTAAATCACTTTTTAGTCTATTTCAGTGCAAAAAACAGTCTCAAAAGTGCTAAAAACGTGGTAATTTCCCTATTTTGCATTTTGGTCGACAGGCTAATGAGGGGCTGTAGCTCCTCCCTCCCGCCCCCCTGGCTACGCTACGGGATTTACCAAAGCAAAGACTGAAAACAAAATCACATTCCAAAATTTTCTACAGCACGTTCCCAAAAATCTTTTAAATGTCTAGTGGCAAAATCGCAAAAACATCTATACGATTGTAAAAAAGTCTGTAACGGTAACGGAAGAATGAAGCAACCACGACTACAAGAGAATAAACCCTAAACGCATTACAAAATGCCTTTGTATTGGTTTGGGGGCTGGAAAGCAAGTTCAGCGAATAAAATTTTTTGAAGCAATAGCCACAGCAATTAATTTTTCTAAGTCGTATCAAATTTGTTTGTGCAATAAAAATGAAAATCTAGCTAAATGGAAGTACAATAGCTGTAGGCATTAAACTCGTAGCAGATGTGAGAATAATTGTTTTTGTTTTTAAATTTTTTGTCCCCAAATAAAACTGGCAACCAAGGATGGCAGTACGGTACAGTACGCCTCAGTTTTGGCGAAGAAGTACGGTACGCGTTCTTTGTAGTAGTATGGGTACAGTACGTAGGTACGGTGTTTGAATTTGCGTACTAAACGTACCAAACGAACCGTACCTATTGGTACGGTTTGTTTTATGTGCAACCTGCTGCCGTCAATGAAGCTTCGTGCGACCGTGCGACCGTGCACACTGCACACACAATTGAAATTGTTAATTTTACTGATAAATGGCAAAGTAGTACGCGTCCTCAAATGGACGTAATGCTGCTAAACTTATTTTCATCCTTCGCCGGGACGAAACACTAAAGCCTCTTCCACCGAGTTGTAAGCAGTACTTAAATAGTAAAATTTTGCATGGGGGGGACGCTTTCGCAGCCTTAACCAAACGCATTTGGCATGCGAAAGCACTTTAGTGAAGATTACGTAATTCCGTCGCCGAAATTGAATGAACACCAAAAAAAAGGTCTTCGCCGGAAATTGAAATGTTTTTTTTGCCAAAATTAGGTGAAGACCAAAAAAAAAAAGAACTTCGCCGGAAATTGAAGTGGTTTTTTGCTAAAATTAGGTGAAGAATTAGGTCTTTTTCGTCTGACCATCCAGCGCTCAAATCTCGATGGGGGGGACACCTAAATCTCGATGGAGGGACGCTAACTCTCGATGGGAGGACGCGTCCCCCCGCGTCCCCCCTACAATTTAAGTACTGGTTGTAAGTGACGACAAATGGGTAGCCAGCAAAGGTCTATTGCAGAGGTGGAGTTCTCGAGGACAACCTTGGCCTGAGGACGTCCTCGAGAACACATTTTGAAGTCCTTGGCCTCGAAGGTCAAGTCCTTGGCCTCAAAGCCTCAAGTCTTCGAAAATTGCCCTGTCCTCAGCTTGAGGACAGCACTATTTTTTGAATCATTAAAATTTTGTAGATCTGCTGAAAAATTTTTTTGAAGATCTTTTTTTTGGAGATTGCCTGAAAACTTTTCTTAAGACCTCTTTTTTTTTTTTGAGAACACTTGCCACCTGTGTCTTTGGTTCTCGGCCTCGATAGGGTCTGTCCTCGGAAGGGCTGTCCTTGGCCTCGAATTTTTTTTTTGTTCTTGACCTTGGTGTCGAGCCTTGTGTCCTCGACTCCACCTCTGGCGTGATGACAGCTATTAGAATCTAATAATGTTAAAGCAGTTTTGCGTGCATTGAAAGCTGAAATTATCACGTATTTACAATTGCATCTTCATTCATGATGTTTCCGAAATCTTGAAAAAAATTATCCGGTATCCGTACGTAAAGTGTACTATAATTTTTTCTAATCATAGTTGTGCAGTGAACCCTTTTCCGAAAACTGTCAACTTGACACTGTCAAGTCGCAGCACTGTTATAATTTATCCCTTTCCGCCGCCTATCAAACAATTTTGTGAAAAAAGTACTAATAAATTGCATTGCAATAACGCCTTGTTAATGGTGACACGTAAACAGGATTCCGACAGCGCCGTCGCTACGGAAGGGTCAGGTGGGCCGTACCCCCCGAACGGTTGCTTGTCCCCTCCATTTCAATTTATTCAAAATACTGTTTTTGGAATATCACGAAAAGACAAGACAACAGACAATGACAAAAAAAAAGAATAATATACGTTCAAGCATAATTCTCGTTAGACGTTTTCTCGATTCTTTGCGAAATTGCTGGCAACCTACTGCTGTACATAAATGTGACACAATAAACCGCTTTATTAACAAGCCTTTACACATGTGTCGTAAGAGAGATGTAAGCATACACAATCGTTATCGGTACTTCGTTAGTGATTATGACATGAAACCATAGGTGAGCAAGTTAATGCAAAACGTTAGCTTCGTTAACCACTAGTCCGTTAACAAACTTCACACCTCCGTTTACGTTAATCCGTTATTTTCAGCTTTAATTAACGGAAGTTAATAAAGTCCGTTAATTCGTTAACATTTTGCGTGAAATTTACATTTCGTTTTATTCACTCGCTTCTAGAACACGTATTGACGCTGATGAGCTGATTGTAAGGAAATATTTATTGCTGTGGTAGTCTTTTTGTGTTTTGGAAGTTACATTTTACAGTGTAATTTAATTTCAAGATAAAAACAAGTTCAAATGCACTAATGAAGCTGCGATCGGAAAATCTTTGGAAATTGCGAAGAGCGATTATTAATAGACCTACGAGGCTACAGCTTGTTATTTGCCACAAAAAAGCGCTCCTTTCTTCGCTCTCTTCAATAAAACTAGTGCTAATATGCAGCAAGTGTTGCCAGTGCAAACTGATTTGTACCGGTACGATGAATGAATGGTGCAAGATATTAACGGTTAAAACCTTAACGGAAGATAACAGAACTTAACGGAAGTTAATTTAGTCCGTTAATAGAAGTTAACGGAAGTTAATTTTGTCCGTTAATATAAAAAAAACTTTTTAACGGATTAGCGAGTTGATGAAAAAGTTAGCTTCGTTATTAACGGATTAACGATTAACGGACTAGTGCCCACCTATGCATGAAACAATACGTGAAAACATTTCTTTAAAGACAAGCTGCTTTTATTTTTCAGAGCACGAGCAAGATTTTTAGGTCGCAGTCAATGGCGCAACCAAGGGAAAGGGGCTAAGGGGAATTTAGCCCCCTTTACCCAAGTAACTTTGAAGATTTAACTTCAAATTACGAGCGTTTAAGCGTGTTTGGACTTGATCTGTGGAGGGGGGATAAAGGGGCAAGGCAATTTAATTCTTTCAACTCACTTCTGGATTTTAGCAATTTCATATGGCTTCAAAAACGTGCAAAACGTGATTAAAATGGCGTTAAAACTTAAAATTGGTATTTTTTCCCCGCAAAATCACAAAAATCGCCCAGGTCTTTGTCTGTGACTTGCTTGAGCTGCATCAGTTTCTTCAGCACGGGACCTAAATTCGAAAACTTTTTTGCAAAAAAAATTTTACGTTTGGTTCAAGCCCCTCCCACTCTAAGCAAAATCCTGGTTGCGTGTCTGGTCGCTTTCACTGCGGCTGCAAATAGATTTTTCAAGTGATTAGCCAATGGGCCGCAGACGAAATGAGCTAAGGAACGCTGCCGGCTTTATATGTCTCTTTTTTTGAACATAAATACAGATTTTTGAAAAAAAATTGCGTATAATTTGAAGCCGCTTAATATCAGTTTTTATGACCAAAAGTTCAGTCTATTTTAGTGCCCTCCCATAACACCTTCAGGTAGTGCCTCTCACTTCGTTTGTACTGGCGACGGCAGTGGATTCCGATACACTAAAATCATAGGTGGGCACAAGTCAGTTAATCGTTAATCCGTTAATAACGAAGCTAACTTTTTCACTAATTCGTTAATCCGTTAAAAAGTTTTTTCATGTTAACGGACTAAATTAACTTCCGTTAAGTACTGTTAACGGACTAAAGTAACTTCCGTTAAGCTCTGTTAACTTCCGTTAAGGTCTTTATCGTTAATATCTTGCAGCTTCGTTGTGCATTTGAACTTGTTTTTATCTTGAAATTAGATTAGACTGTAAAATGTAACTTTCAAAACACAAAAAGACCACCACAGCAATAAATATTTCCTTGCAATCAGCTCAGCAGCGTCAATGCGTGTTCTAGAAGCGAGTGAATAAAACGAAATGTAAATTTCACGCAAAATGTTAACGAATTAACGGACTTTATTAACTTCCGTTAATTAAAGCTGAAAATAACGGATTAACGTAAACGGAGGTGTGAAGTTTGTTAACGGACTAGTGGTTAACGAAGCTAACGTTTTGCATTAACTTGCCCATCTATGACTAAAATCAATTTGACCGACTAAACAAATGCAGATATCTTTGCTGTACAAAAATACAAGAAAATACAAAAATCATTGTGGTAGTAGCTTATTCGATGTCTTTATTTTTAACAAAACTTAATTTTCGCCCACGAATTGTCAGTTTTTTGTCTCTAAAGTATTCCTGAAGAATAAAGAATCATCTCTAGATGTAGCATTATTTTTTGTTCCATAAGATTTTAATGACCGTGAATGAAGTATCGGTAAATAAAGCTCAGGAGTTTTTAAGTTTAACATGTTATTAAGTTCAAATACCCTTTAAGCCAATGCTTATTAACTTCTTCGGTTCCGTTCACTCTTATTAAAGAGTTCCTCATTTCATCCTCCCCTGATGAAAATAGATTTATTGTTTATTCCAAGTAATTTTAAAAAAACCGGGAGTATGCGGGCGAGCATTAAGGCTCGGAGATTTTGAATGAATTTCCAATAAAAATTGATCAATTTTTAAACTATTTTTGAACCAGAGTTGTAAAGGGGCCTACTATTTTAGGCCCGAACCCGAGAATTTAAGCCCGAACCCGAAAGCAAATTTGAAGTCCAAATCATACCCGAAAAACCCGAAAGTTAAGTTAGGTCTGAAAAACGTAAGCATTATTGCCAAGTTATTTTGACTATATTTTTGTTCACCAAAGACAAACATCACGTCGGAGGCCCGAATTAAGCCCGAAATTTTCTCAACTTTAGACCTGAACCCGGCCCGAACCCGACCGAAAAGCCCGGCCCAACTTACAACTCTATTTTGTGCAATTGCTGCTTCGAGACATCATGTTTTAGCAAAAAACACCACCGTTAGTTGCATATATAACTTACCAGTTTCCGTTTTTTTGGTTTACTCTTCTATACTGGTTCATTCTCACTAAGATTTAATTCACCCTTGGTTGAACCATTTACTTTTTTAGAAACGCTGCCTTAAGCTTATCTTTCGGTATAATACGGACCAAATTATCAAATATAAACAAAAAACACGTCAACATAGGTCGCATATGTCGTCAATAGATCGTTGTTTAACTAGATTGATTGAAGGAACGCTACGCAAAAAAACGTTTAGTACCAAGGTAGAGTGCATAGGTACGGAACGCTTCAAAAATTGAACTGAAGTACGGTACGTTGGTACGGTACGATGAAAGGTCCGAGGTACGTAGTACGCAAATTCTGAACGTTCCGTACTGCCATTCTTGCTAGCAACTGGCAAACAAGTATTTGAAATAATTATCTTTCAGACACTTTTGAAGCCTTAAATTTTTTGCTTTTTTTCGTACTACAACAGTAAAGGTGAATTTACACAGTATCCGTTTTTCGTACGTTTTCGTCCATTTTTTTACGTTTTTGCTTCTTCTTGAAAAAGTATGCGCTTTTTCATCCGCATTTTTAAAAGTCCATATCCGCACTAAGTAGACTGTTGTATGTAGGTAAAAATTTTGTTCAAAAATTTTGTGTATGAAGGATAAGAGCGATATTTCAAAATAGAGCTGTACCCCTTTACAAAAAAATTTTTTCGGAAAATTTTTGTTCAGTATGTGACTATTTGGTTAGTGCGGATATGGACTTTTAAAAATGCGGATGAAAAAGCGCATACTTTGTCAAGAAGAAGCAAAAACGTAAAAAAACGGACGAAAACGTACGAAAAACGGATACTGTGTAAATTCACCTTAACTCGCACTACAGAACATCACTATGGGGGGAGGAGGGGTACAAAAAAGCAGTGCTCTTTGTGTTGGGCTAGTCTAAAACTCTTATATACTGTATTTTACTTACGGTACTGTTCTTAAATTACTTCAAAGCTAAAAAGTTCACTTATTTTTCGTAACAATCTGAGCTCTATAATATAAATGTGAGTCAAGTAACATCTTATAGACTGTTGCACACATTCTTATTTCGTTCCTTTTTTTTACGAATAATAGAGTATACGTGATACTGTATGTGTAAGCCGTCATATTTTAGCTGCTAAAGCGCAATGCTAAATGATTTGAGAGCTCGGTTTCTAAGGGCTTAGTCAAAACCCAGAAGGGAAAAGAATCAAATCAAATCTTTTGTTGTACTCGCGCTATTGCGTCGAAGCGAGTAACGAGTTTGTGGAGCCCATCTCCGCGTCATTGCAGCCGGGCAACACATCTTCTTTCGAGGAAATGTAGCAGCGGTGACGAGCCGTTGGCAACACTGTGTCCAATTTGACCGGTCGGAGATTTGAACCTCAGACCTCCCGCTCCAGAGACGAACGCGTTACCGCTCGACCAACTGGCCGGCAAGAAGACTGTCAGTCATTCAAATTCTTTCAGCAACCCCGAAATTTAGAGTTGCAATACACTAAAAACTAAATTTCTTTCCAACCGTTGCACATTCAAAATTAATTTTTGAAGTTATTACTACGCCGATTTAGTCCCTTAGTTTGTTGATATTCTCAAACATTTTCTACCAAAATAAGACAAAATTTTCTCACTAGCAGCTAGGGCTAGGTATATGGTGGTCATTACATAAATCAGCGGCAGCTGGGACGTGCCTGGTTCTTACATAAATAGACGTCATTGTCAACGTTAGTTACGTTTGTATGCAATATGCATTTTTGCAGCAAACAACAAACAAATTCATAAAAAGTTTTTGCACTATATTAGCAACCATAAAAATTAATTTTGAAAAGCGAAACCCACTCAATTTTGAAATACCCTCGTTTTGGTTCTGTTTCCCCACTTTTTGCGCAACGTACACATGTATACACAAGTGGCTGTATTTGCTAGTTGCATTTATGCTGAAAGATTATCAAGAGCAGCAATAAACAAAATTTAAGCGTCGTTGAAATCACTAAACTAAGAATGAAACCCTAGTATACAATATACCCTAGTTGGCGTAGCCAAGGTTTTGATTGAGGGGGAGGGCAAACCACAAATCACACGTAATGACGCCATCAAAAATTTTTGAAAAAGGTACTTTTTGTGGGGAAAAGATATCGTAGAATGGAAGATCAGTAGTCTCAGCCTGGTTTAGCACTTAACCAGACTTTTGCTAAAGGGAAAGGGCTTAAACTATAAGTTAAAAAGTGAAAACGTCTAAACTGGGAGACGTGCTTTGTACATTAGTGTAACTTAAACGAATCACAGGTGGGGGTCTGGGAGCGGAGCCAGTGCCGTCGCAAGAGCAAATAAATTGAGGGGGTACTAACCAAAAATACGGGGGCACTAAATAAAAACAGATCTTCAGATCTCGTACGGCTACAATTATGCGCAATTTTAAAATAAGGCCAACAGCATTTCTTAGCTCGTTTTGTCTGTGGCCCGTAATCCCTTGAAAAATCTATCTAGAACGGAGAATACTACCAAATGTGCAACCAGGATTTTGCTTGGAGAGGTGAACCAAATTTTTTTCTTTTTTTTTGCAAAAAAACTGCCTAATTTAGCTTCCGCGCTGAACAAACTGATGCAACTCAACCGTGTTACAGACGAGCAGAGTCATTAAATATTTAGTGACTGTGAACGGGGCCTAAGGGCGGAGCCTCCAGCCGATGGGCAATTTTTGCAATTTTGCAACAAAAAATAGCGGTTTTAATGCCATTTTAATCACATTTCGCACTTTTTAAAGCCATTTGATTTACTGAATTGCTAAAATTCAGAAGTCATTTCAAAGAATTAAATTATTTAGCTCCTTCAACTCTCTCCCTCTTTTACTTCTGGTCAAGTCTAAAACACGTTTAAACGCTCGTAGTTTGAGGTTAAATTTTCTAAGTGGCTTGGCTAAGGGGCTAAACTCCGTTGACTCTGGTTGCGCCACTGACTGCGATCTCAAAATCTTAAGTGCGCTCTAAAAATCAAAACAGCTGATCTTTGAAAAAAGAAATGGTTTTCACTTATTGTTTCATGTCATAATCACTAACGAAGTACCGGTAACGATTTTACAACTTACATGTCTCTTCCGCGACACATCCGTAGAGGCGTGTTTATAAGACGGAATATTGCGTCACATTTATGAACAGCAGTTGGTTGCCAGCAATTTGGCAAAAAATCGGGAATACGTCTAACGAGAATTGAGTTTAAGCGTAATTATCCTTTTTTTCTATCATTGTCTATTGTTTTGTCGTTGCGTGAGGTTCCAAAAACAGTATTTTGAGTAAACCAAAATAGGTGGCACTAGCAGACGTTAGGGGGGGCACGGCCTCCCTGTACCCCCGGAGCGACGGCACTAGGAGGAGCTCCCGGTGGCTAGCGATTTTTATAATTTTTTGAAAAAAAAAAAACTATTTCAATAATGCCATTGGATCACATTTCGCACGTGCTCAAAGCCATTTAAAAGAACTAGAATTTTAAAATTTGAAAGCCAGTTGAAAAAATTTAATTGTTCAATCCTCCTTTAACTTGCAATTTAAGTCCAAAACACGAAAAACCTTGGATTTTAATGATAAATTTTGTAGGTGATGATTTGGCCCAGGTAGGAGGAAGCAAGGTACATTGGCTCTTACAATATTTTAGCAGTAAATAATAATCAACTCGGAAATTTTCCTTACAGATTCTTGTTTTTTCATTAAAATAACCACTTATTGGAGTATATGTACGGCCAGGGCGCCCAGGCCCCCTCAATTCAAAGTCAATAAATTATTCAATGAGCACTTCCCCTAGCTAATTTTTTTAAAAGTATTTTGTCGCGTAAAAACTGGCGATCAAATAGGAGGAGAAATGCAATTGAAAAATGATACAATGGATAGTTACGTCTACTAACCATGATATTACCCCGGCCGGATTCACATTGAGCTGGGTCCCTAAAACTTTGGGGAGTTTTGCAACATATTCCTGCCAAATGTAGGTGACGACCAAAAAAAAAGTATTTTCTTGTCATCTGAACGCGGGGCCCGTCATGGCACTGTGCCATATGGTAAATCCGGCCCTGGTAATTGCATTACGTTCATAAAAAGGTTAGATGAGGGCATAGGCGTAACCAGGATTTTTAATTGGGGGGGGGTCAAACCACAAATCACAAGCAATGACGTCATCAAAAATTTTCAAAAGAGAAACTTTTTGCGGAGCAAAGATATTGTAGAGAGGAAAAGCAGAAGCCGTGGCCTGGTTTGGCACTTAACCAGGTTTGGTATATTAACCAGGATTTTGGTAAAGGGAGAGAGCTTGAACTAAAAGTTGAAAAGCGAAAACGTCTAAAGTGAGAGACGTGTTGAGCAAACTAACGTAACACAAACGTCTTACAAACGTCTTACAGTCTCAACCAGCCGCCGGAGATCAGGCGCATAGCCAGAAATTTGCAATGGGTTGGGCTAATTTGGGGGTCTGGAGGCGGAGCGCCTAGCGCTCAAAAATTTTGCAATTTTTTTTGCAAAAATAGCTTAATTTTAGGGCTATTTTAATAAAAAATAATGTTTTTAAAACGTAGAATAGAAATTGGCAGCGTAGCATGATTCAACTAGTTGCATTAATGGACTATGTGGGAGGTGGCTAATGATACAATTGTAGTTTTCTTGTTTACATGCTGGTAAATCACAAAATTCTGTTATTCAATAAAACTCAAACGCAGTAATCTATTTCGTCTATATTTTATAAAGAAAAATAATTGGGGGGCTAATGGAAAGATATTTGAGAGAAGTGATGGGTAATTAACTAATACTGAATAGCCCCCCTCCCCCCCCCCCCCTTATTGCTGAGTCTATAAAACATTTATTGATAAAACCTATGTTTGCATTTTTACATTAGCGATCAAATTTGATTGCTTATTTTTGGGCATTTTTTAAAGTTTTCATTGGTTTGTGGCTCTTATTTTTGACAAATTAGCCCCCCCCTGAATATATGTTTAAAAGATACTTTAAATCGCTTATTCCATTCCAGCACAAAAAAAAGTCTCAGAAGAGCTAAAAATGTGGTAATTTCCTTATTCTGCATTTTGGTTGACAGGCCAATGGGAGGGGGGATATAGCTATAGCCCCCTGCCCCCTGGCTACGCTGCTGTCGGAGACTATGGGGGTCTGGGAGCGAAGCCTCCAGCCGCTGAATAAGTTTTTGTAATTTTTTAGAAAAAAAGGCTATTTCAATGCCACAGGGTCGCATTTCGCATGTGTTCCGAGCCATTTGAAAGAACTAGATTTTTAATATTTGAAAGCCAATTGAAAAAATGGATTCATTACCACTTCGTACTACCGATGAGTTTAGTTAAATAAACTTCGTACTGCTATTTAAATAAAATTAAATTATTTAAATAAAATTTAAATAAACTTCGTACTGAGTTTATTTACAGTAAATAATAAACTCAAAGTTATTTAAATAAACTCATCGGTAGTACGAAGTGGTAATGAATTAACCTTTCCGGTGAACGCAACGCGTCCGTAAATTGCAGTGAAAAAATTTAATTGTTTGATCCTTCTTTTACTCGCAATTTAAGTCCACAACACCTTTAAATCTTGCATTTTGGTGTTAAATTTTGTAAGTGATTTGGCCCAGATACGGGAAAGTAAGATACATTGGCTCCTGCAATATTTTAGAAGTAAATAATAATCCACTCGGAGATTTTCCTTCAGAAATTTTTGATTTGTCATGAAAATAACTAGTTTAGGAGTACAAGTTGGAAGTACAACTCAACCAGTTTAGGAGTACAAGGCCCCCTCAATTTAAACTCAATAATTTAATCAATGAGCATTTCCCTAAGCTAATTTTTTTTCAAAAGTATTTTTTCGTGTAAAAACTGGCGAGGTGGAGGTGAATTGGTATTGTAAAATGGTACAATGGTTATACCTATTAACCATGTATTTGTTACGCCTACTAACCTTCTAACATGGGCCAGATTTACACTGCGCGGGGGCCCTGGCACTTGGAGAACTTCGCAGCATCTTCCTGCCAAATATAGGTGAAGACCAAAAAACGTCTTACTATCTGAGCGCGGGGCCCCTCGCTTTGTGCCATGTGGTAAATCCGCCTCTGGTTATTACATCACGTTCATAGAAAGGTTACATGAGAGCTTGAGGTAGCAACGTTTAGAACAAAAACCTTAATTTCAACCAGATTATGCATTTAAATTGGTTGGCAAAAAATTAATTGAGGGGGCCCGGGCCCCGTAATCGTTAAATTGTTCTTAATTACTGTTTTACGCGTGTACTGTTGTACGCGAAAATGCTAAGAGAAATTGAAACTGAAGAAACGATAAGCTTTTTTGTCACATTTTTATCATTAGTGGTATTTCAATTGGGGGTGGGGCGGGCCCCCTGGACCTGCTGGCTACGCTCAAGGGTGGAGATGAATTGTTGTTGAAAAGTGGTACAATAGGTTACCCTTACTAACCATGTTATTGACCGGGCCAGATTTACATTGCGTGGGGCCTCTGGCACTTCGGAGATTTTCGAAAAATCTTCTTGCCAAATATAGGTGAAGACCAGAAAAAAATCTTACTTTCTGAAAACTGGGCCCCAGCACTGAGCCATAAGTCCGCCCCTGGTTATTGCATTACGTTTATAAAAAGGTTACATGCGGGCCTGAGATAGCAACTTTTATGAAAAAAATCCTTAATTTTACCCGGGTTTCATATACAAATTAATTGGCAAAAATGGAATTGAGGGGCAATTAGTTTACACGAACAGCAAACTAACAATCTCGTATAAAAGTGATAATTTTTAAATCTAGTCCGTAATTATCACTGCGTTACTGAATGATACTCCAGCTGGACTCCGCGTCACGGTAATCAAACGCTTGTTGACAACGCGCAGATGAAAAGAAAACCGGTCGCTTCTGATAGCCCTTTACTCATGTTGAAATGGCACAAGATCAAGCTTGCAAATGCTCGATTGAAGTTTGTAAATGTACTGCTGAAGCTAACACAAGATGGAATTTACAAATGTACCCTTGAAGATCAAGTTAGCAAATGTACCTTTGCAAAGGTACCATAGCAAATCTAACTTGAAAAGGTTACTCGTTTCGTTAGGAAACTGCGTCTCTCATGGAGCAAAAATCAATTTTTCATGTTTTGTACAGTAGTTTAAGAGTTATTAGCTTTTGAATAAATGTTGAGTCGAATCGATCACCCCTAGGGACATTGATGGTAGAAGTTTACCGGGTCCGAATAGAGTTAAAGGAACAGTGTGCAGCCTCCACCGTGTGTGGTTGACAGGGGACAGGTGGCGGCTTGGCTAGTAGACCGAAAGGTCCCTTCGCTGTCTTCTGACCATAGCATCTTACTGAATAAAATGTAATTAATGATAGGCTATAGCAGTGCTTCTCAACCGGGTGTACCTTATACCCAAGTGTTTATCAAATCAAAATCAAGGTATACAACTGAGAAAGGGTATGCAAAGGGTATACCGCTTCGATTTGAGCTCTTGTTTAACTCAAGTAAATATGTTTGCGAAAAAATTGATTCTCCATATTTTACATCATATTTTCCATGGCAAATTGAATTGACGATATTGCACAGTGCAAAACCAACTGGCAAACTTCAAAATTGTACGTTTTTATTAAGCTAACTACTTATACGTATGCTATAGTTGAGTAATTGCTCATCGCAAGAAGCAATTGTTTGTCATAAGTTTATGACGTATTGCTATTCGGTGAAAAACGTTGGTTTTAGAACTCCTTAGAAATAGTACTGCTTAGTGATGCTAACGTAGTGCCGTCGCTATGGGGGGCCTGGGGGCCTTGCTCTCCCTAACCGATGCTTGTGCCCCCCATTTCAGTTTACTTAAAATACTGTTTTTAGAACATCACGTAACGACAAGACAATTCACATTGATGGAAAAAGGAATAATAACGTTCACACTTCACACATAATCCTCGTTTCGTTTGACGTTTTCTCCATTCCTTGCAAAATTGCTGGCAACCAACTGCTGTGCGTAAATGTGTTGCAATTATACGTTTTATTAACACTTTTTTGCGAATGTCTCGCGGAAGAGAGATGTAAGCCTACAGAATCGTTTCCGGTATTTCGTTAGTGATTATACCTAAAGCAATAAGTGAAAACATTTGTTTAAAAGAACAGCTGTTTTTGATTTTTAGCACGCACTCAAGATTTTTAGGTCGCAGTCAGTGGCGCAACCACGGGAAAGGGGCTAAGGGGGCATCAGTCCCCCCCACGCCGAATTAGAGATGGAAACCGGCTGGGTCGACCGCCACCGTTCGGGTTACCTGTCGGGTCGAGATTCTTCGACCGGCCGGTCAAGCCGGTTGAAACACTGGTCAAATTCTCCTTTCTTGCAACTAAAAGACATCTAAGCACCAACTGAAATATTGGAGCATAACGGTCGGAGTTTCTGCTTAATCTAAGAACAAAAACGATTGCCAGAGTAGAGTTAATGTTATGCTTAGTTCTATTCTGGCGATCGCTTTAGTTCTTAAACTGAAATATTCATATATATTTTACTATAAATAAAACTGTTTATAAAAAAACAGTATTAACAAACCACACCTTTTGATAACACTTGTTGAATGGTTTCAAGCTGTGACTGATATGCAGTAACCATTAAGACATGCCCATCCATGGGCGTATTTATGGGGGCATTGCGCCATGGCCCTCCCCCCTTTGGGCCACAGCGCAAGGCAAAAATGTGCGAAATATAGGTTAAAATCGCGTAATCAGATTATAATAAAGCATGCATGTGGAAGAGGCTTACGCTACCTGGCATTTTAGCATCATTTTAATCAGCTTGAGAGTAGAAGTAGCGCAGATTTCAGATTTTTTGTTACATGTTAAAATCTTGCCGCTTCGAAAAGCTTTTTTCAACTTAAATTTACCACACCCTACACTGGGCAAGAAAGACATATCTCTTACTTTTTTATATCTAACTAGCCATGGCTTGTTCTGAAGTAGCAGAATTTCTACAAACTGCTGGAGTACATTATATTTCGAATATTTTCTAGCTGATGTCATTACAGTTTAGTGTTTGCTGCTCGGCAAATTGCAAATAATCTGTCACTAATAGCTAACAAATTTGACTTCTTTTCTTAGCCTTTCGCATAATATCATTAGAAAGAAAGTCTAATAATAATTTAGCTTGTGCCCTCCAATTCTTTTTATGATTATTTTGTGCACGTTTTGCGCTGCTCAAAACAGGTCTTTCAAACCGAAATTTAACGTAAAAAGGTCTTAAAATTGAGTTATTTTTGCAGAAAACGCTAAAAATTTTTTGCGTTTTTTTTTCTGAGACCCCAGTCCGGATCACAAATTTTAACACCTCACCCATGGCCCCCCTTTCGAAAATTTTTCATTAGATGCATTGAACAGTGAACAAAAACCTTGTATAAAAAAAATGGTCAACCGGGCCGGTCAGAAACCGGTCAACCGGCGTAGATTTTGAAATTTACCGGTCGGGTCAGGTCGAGAAAATCCCGACCGGTTCCATCTTTGAGCCGAATCACTTAGAAAATTTAACCTCACAATACGAGCATTTGAACTTGTTTTGGATTTGACCTGAAGTAAGGAGCGGAGCGGCTGAAGCGCCTACATGGCAATTTAATTCTTTCAGGTGACTTCTGAATTTTAGCAATTTAGTTATTCATATTGCTTCAAAACCATGGGAAATATGATTAAAATGGCGTTAAAATTGCTTATTTTGTTCCGAAAAATCGTCCCGCCTGTGACAAGCTCGAGTTGCATCAGTTTGCTTAGCACGAGGCCTAAATTAAATAATTTTTGAGCAAACAAAAAAAAAACGTTTGTTTCACCCCTTTTTGCTACATCCTTGTTGCGCGTCTGGTCGTATTCACAGCTGCAGATAGATTTTCCAAGCGATTACGGGCCGCAGACGAAACGACCTAAGAGTCGCTGCCGCCCTTAGGTCTCTTTTTTATAAACATGAATACAGAATTTTTAAAGTTGCGCATAATTTTTAGCTGTACAAGATCAGTTTTAATGCGCAAAAGTTCAGTCTATTTTAGTGCCCCCTACCTTTCGGCTAGTGCCCAGCCACTTCGTTTGCTCTGGCGACAGCACTGTGCTAGCGCAATGCAGTTAAACTAAATGCAGTGCCAGTGTGATACTGTTCGAGAATCCTCGTTCTGGTGACCTTGTTGTCAGACTTTGATCAGAGTAATCTGAGAAGAAGGTACTGTGACAAGTGCAGAAATTGCCCTCGTGCTGTGGTTTGAAGGTTCGGGTGGGCTGCCAGGATGGACTATGTATAAATTCCAATGCTGATGAAAGACTAGCTTAATGAAAAACCTGATAAGTGAGCGAAGTGCTATCTCACAGTTGCAGAAGAATTTATGCTGAAAGTCTGCTATGTAACCAGTAGCCTAGCCAGGGGGGGGGGGCTATAGCCCCCCCCATTGGCCTGCCAACCAAAATGCAGAATAAGAAAAATACCACTTTTTTAGCTCTTTTGAGACTGTTTTTTTTTGCGCTGAAATTGACTAAAAAGTGATTTAAAGTATCTTTTGAAACATATATTTAGGGGGGGGGCTAATTGTCAAAAAATAAAATCTCAAATTAATGAAAACTTTAAAAAATGCACAACAATAAACAATCAAATTTCATCGCGAGTGTAAAAACGCTAAACATGTAGGTTTATCAACAAATATATTTTAAACTCAGGAATAAGGGGAGGGGGGCTATTTCGTGTTTTAGTTTCCAATCACTTCTCTCAAATATCTTTCCATTAGCTCCCCAATTATTTTTCTTTATAAAATATAGACGAAATAGATTACTCCGTGTGAGTTTTATTGAATAATAGGATTTTATGATTTATCAGCATGTAAACAAGAGAACTGCAATGTTATCATTAGCCACTTCCCATATAGCCCCTTAATGCAACCAGTTGAATTATGTTGCGCTGCCAATTTCTATGCCACATTTTAAAAGCATAATTTTTTATTGTGCTTTTAAAATGTGGCATAGAAATTGGCTCTAAAATTATTATAAGAAATAGCTCTAAAATTAAGTTATTTTTGCAAAAAAATGCAAAATTAAGTTATCCTCCGGCGGCTGGGGACTTTGCCCCCAGACCCCCAGCCTCCAGCAGCTGGGGGCTTCGCCCCCAGACCCCCATTGGCCTCCGGTGGCTGCTACCAAAACAGCTCCCTCATTGCGAATTTTTGGCTACGCGACTGTATGTAACATCTTTAGAAGTAATATGCAAGCTTGCATTTACAGACTGAATATCTAGACAGCGTGACACACAGTGCTATTTAGAAGGTATGCAAAATTCTCGCTAAATAGAAAAAGGTATACCACGTAAAAAAAGGTTGAAGAGCACTGATCTATAGACAGTATCCGCAGTCTTATAGGCACAATCAAATCTTTGATTTACAACCTAAGACATACTGTTTCGAAATCGACATTTGTCTTTAATTCCTCGTCAGTATAGCTAGGACTACAGGTATGGACATTAGGGTGGAAAGGCGAGGAATCGCAAATAAACCTGATCACAACACAATTTTTTTCCGAAAATATCAAGCAATCACAATATTACAAGAGATAATTATAGTAGTTCAATTCAAAATAATCGCAATAGCATGCCTTAGGCAACTGTTTCGTCCACTCAAGTCTCTTCAGTAAAGCTAGCAAGGCCAAAATGACTTAAGAAACGTTTTGAATAATTGTTGCCCATTCATAGTCTACTAATTAGGGGGAGGCATTCAAGGCCCAAAATGATAAAAAAAGTTGATATCCTACTTACCATTGTCGTGACTAATTTAAAGCAGCTGTAGAACAAACTGTGCACTTCTATTGTTGCTCGATAGAAGTAATTATCCTACTATTTTTAAATTATATTTCAAAATTTGTGGTGACCAATAGTCAGTTTAGAGAAAGCGGAAGCACATTTTTTAAAAATTGCTACCGCTTCCAGGTACCCCGAAAATCACACGCTTCCTAGTTCGCTTCCGACTTCTGTTATCAATGTGCTTCTGCTCCACAAATAATTAACCGATTCCACTGCTTCCAGATTCCGCTTCCAGCTTTCTCTTCCTCCTTCCGCTTCCACATCCTTGGTTAAAATATGAACAATTTTCATTTATTTATTTATTTATTTTTTGGCGACACAGACAAAATTTCTAAGGGAAAATTCATTTCTCAGGGTAAGTTTAAAGTGTCACATTTTGAGAACAGAAGATTATGAAAAGCACAAATTTAGCGAAGATAATAATAAACTTAAGATGTTGCAAATATTTTGAGAGAAAACTTATCGCTATTTGACTTAGATAATTTTCAGAACTTAAAACTTAAACCAAAAACTGCACTTCATTAACTCATGATCACTACTAAGGAAAGACCAACTGTGTTCTACTAACTCAAAACAGAGTTTTTAAGTTGCAAATGAAATTGTAAATCAAACTTTGCACTAAACGTTCAAAAATAAAGGAAACTGAGATTGAGCTCGTAATCACCGCAAGTCCCGTGGCAAGCAAGACGTGCCGCGCGCATCACATCTCACCAACCCGAGCGCTTGCAGAGACCACGTGCTCGAAACTCAACACAAGAATCGTAAGCAAAATGAAAATGAAGCACAGGATAGCCACACATCCCCCTCGACAAAACAAAAAAAAATTTGGCTGAAAAATTTTGTTAGTGTTCATATTGTCCAATATAGAAGGAGAGATCAGATGGAACAGTTATCGGTCGTTCGTTCTGCGTTTGTTAGAGTCCAAATAAATGTATGTAGTCTTGCGCCAATAAATAACTCTTGCAGTGCATTTGAATAGACGCTGCATGTTCTTTCGTATGACGGACATCTTGAATTATGATTATTCATGTATTGTTGATTAGGTCCATTTCCGTTTTCTCAAATGCTTGGAATTCGAGCTAGATACGGTACCCGTGAATTGAAAATCACTTGCTGTTGTATTCAAAGTTCAAAATCTTGATTTATCTGTAATGCAGTAACCAGCAAGTGCGTTCATATGAAAAGGGGTGAAGCATGAATGAAATAACGCTTAACATTAAATTAACGCTGCCATGTGATGGGAAATGTACCATGTATCATGAAGTTAATTGCTCTGATTGTTTTGTATCGAAATAAACAACTTTGAATTGGTTTCAAAAGTTTGTGCTGAAAACCGCCAATGTTCCCATTTGGGAACATAATCATATCTCGTAAACGATAAATATTTTTGGCAAAAATTTTTTTTCGCCGCTTATCCAACTAAATTCACGCCTTTTCTTTAAGTTTTGTCGCAATTTGACAATCATAACATATAGCGGTAAGATACGGGTTAATGTTCAGTAATGGCGTTAAGACCCAATCGAATGGATTCAAAAGTTCATTATATTGCTCTTAAAATTCGAGACTTGCATCGATTGGTCGTTGAATGAACTGGAAAGAAAAAAAGCTTAATTCTTGCCGTAACTGTTCAAGAGATGAAAAAAATGAGAGGGGATTGGGCAATAGCAAAAAAAAATATTATATATATATGTATATATCAATAGATATTCAGTTAAGGGGGTTCAGGACAAGAGCACTTGGGACATTGTTTCACAGAATGAATAGGGGCCTAATGATTTAATTACAATATGACAATAAATGGATTTGAGCCGTCGCGACGCGTTTCGTCCTTGATCGAGGGACTCTTCAGGCGTCAAGGTCAATTTTGTTTTATCAGCCAAAAAAATCAAACCTTTTTTAATTGGTATCGGCAGCCCTTACCGTTTTCTAGGCTATATCTATCTTCCTGTGCTATATGGCTACTCCAAAACTTTTCGCCTACAACTTACCGACCTCTATTACCCAGTAGGCTACTAACTGGTTACTCGAAACCTTCAAAATTTACCACTAATAAAATCTATCTGCTACCTGTTACCGAAATCTACAAGCTAAGTCTACTTAACGCTAACAGTGCAATTTTGGTGTGCATGGAGTTAAATATGAAATCAATCATAGAAATTAATACCGAATAAAGCCCATTATTGTCAAAAAATACAAAATATCGCAAAACATTACGTACGGAACGTTACGCATTGGAATTTTAATAAGAGACCCCAACGTTATTCTAATAAAATTTTCTATCCACATAGCACTATCTCATAGAGTGCTCAAACTAAAAAAAGTGAGCGAATTCAAATTTTGAGAAAGGCTACGACAAGGGTCATAGTCAAGAGATTCCTAAACCGAGAGTTCTCAAACCACTAACACGATGAGCGTAAATCAAATTCAGTTAAGAGGACAAGAGCACTTGGGACATTGTTTCACAAAATGAATAGTGATTTAATGACAATATGACAATAAATGGATTTAAGCCGTCGCGACGCGTTTCGTCCTTGCTCAAAGGACTCTTCAGGCGACAATGTCAATTTTGTTTTATTAGCCAAAAAAATCAAACCTTTTTTAATTGGAATCGGCCCCCCTTACCGTTTCTAGGCTATATCTATCTTCCTGTGCTAGTGCTCTTGTCCTGAACCTTCTTAACTGAATTTGATTTACGCTCACCGTGTTAGTGGTTTGAGCACTCTCGGTTTAGGAATCTCTTGACTATGACCCTTGTCGTAGCCTTTCTCAAAATTTTTATATCAATAGATATATACAACACAAAATAAAGAAAGGTAACACAAGATGATACGATTTTTTTTAAAGTCATGATAGCACAGGCAAGGTTCCGTTGCAACTATTTGACATTCTCTCAAAAAGGAAGAATGTCAAAATCCATCGAGAGAAAAAAAACTATGCATAAAACAATGCATATGCCGGCTTCAAAATCAAAAAAGAATTAAAAATGATCTGACTTCGCCCAGAAAAAAAAGATCTGGCGGACCAAAAAAAATCCAGCAAAAATGTTTAAGAATAAAGCCGAGCAGCAGGATACGTATTTTTGAAAATTATACCTTCTAAAACATTCAACTTCAATCTATCATGCAGAAGAAAATGTAAGCGTTCAGAATATCATACCACTCGTGCTGCTTCGCAAGTGTGCACCCTTGCGAAAACAATCGAAAAGTATAACACTTAGCGGACGTCTAAATTTATCAAGTTACAGCAGTGCGGTACCGGTACCTAACAATATTACACGCCGCAGTTATAATGCAGTAATTCACAGTTCACAAATCAGTCTTTTGGTTGGACTCAGTAATCGTCCTCTGGAAGAATGGATAAACCAAGGTTGTGCTTCCCGATTCAACAGTGAAGAAACTGCTTTGTTGAAATTGGCCAAAGTATCTAACGTCGACATCTCGTTTGACTCCTGACTACAGCACGAAGGTCGTCACCATCAGCGCTGTCACTGCTGTGTCGTTCCACGAACCGCTTCAACCGATCAATGTTTACGAAATCGGGTATTGTCTTCTGCAGTTTGTCACTTCTCCCGACATTCTTGACAAAATTTGTTTGACATTGAAGTTGCATGGTGATCAACACCTATGACCTACAGTAGACTCAGCTATTGTTGTTTCGGTCTTGGCATGTACTTAAAAACAGGGTCACCACTATCGCTATTTGACTTAGATAATTTTCAGAACTTAAAACTTAAACCAAAAACTGTACTTCATTAACTCATGATCACTACTAAGGAAAGACCAACTGTGTTCTATTAACTCAAAACAGAGTTTTTAAGTTGCAAATGAAATTGTAAATCAAACTTTGCACTAAACGTTCAAAAATAAAGGAAACTGAAATTGAGCTCGTAATCACCGCAAGTCCCGCGACAAGCAAGACGTGCCGCGCGCATCACATCTCACCAACCCGAGCGCTTGCCGAGACCACGAGCTCGAAACTCAACACAAGAATCGTAAGCAAAATAAAAATGAAGCACAGGATAGCCACAATCTGAGCTGTAGGAATGCCTTCGAATTGAATGCCCATGTTAAAATAAAATAATTTTAAAGTCATTAAAAGCAACCTTTTGTACTTGCGTTGCATCTGGTGTTGAGCGTCTTATTATCGACTTGATGCTGATGGAAAGGATGAAACTTCAGTGATTGAGGATGAATAACAAGCATCATTCACAAAATTGGTAAAAGTACTAAGATTCAATCAGGCGCGCAACCAGGAGTGAAAAAGGTGGGAAGCTTTTTTTTGTTTGAAGAATGTTTTAGTTGAGCTGTGTTCTAAATAGCGAATGTTATTCACGAGTATCACAGACGGGGGGTCTGGGGGCGGAGCCTATAGCCGCCGAAGGCCAGCTGTTGGGCGATTTTTTTGATTTTTTCGGAAAAAATATCCATTTAAGCGCCATTGGATCAATTTCGTATCTTTTGGAAGCCATTTAAATTTAAAAGAACTAAATATCTAAGGTTTGAAAGCTACGTAGTTGAAAAATTAAATTGACCAGCCCTTCAATTCCTCCCCGCTCTTACTTAAACGTTAAGTGCATAATACGTATAGTTAAACTCCAAAATATCCAAAATAAAGCATTGCAATATGGGTTAAAATTTTTAAGTGACTTGGCTCAGAGCGGCGAAGCCCCTTCAGCCTCTCTGGTTGCGCCACTGGATTTGATTTCTGAGCCGTTTAATAACAAGTTACAACGTGATTACGTCATACTGGTTAAATAATTAAAGATTTCCAAAATGAAATTCAAAGCTTTTTTTTTGCAAATCTGGAAGTTTTATGGTAAAGAACTTCGACTTGAAGAAGATCAAATAATTGGTCACTTTGCAGCTTTCTCTACGTAGGAAATTTCTTCATTACCGCAGTTTTATTTGTTTTTGCTGTTGTTAAACTATACTTTCTCTTTAGTTAAAAGCTTCATTAAAATTACAATCTCTTTCAAATCACCTTTTTGAAGCTAGTTCACAATCAATTAAAGTTTTTTGATTATTTTAGTCAGTTTTGAGCAATAACTTTATTTATCTTTGTTAAATGATTTTCTTCACAAAATAACGAAATTAGGCCTTTGTGATACCTAAGTAGCAGGGCTGTAATTAATGTCCTGGAAAAGGGGTGGGGCAAACTGCACTAATCAGGGTTCCAACGTAAGCTACCGAAAACACATTCCGGTATACTTCTCTTACTTGCTGAAGTGCTTTTCATCAAGTTTTGCGAAAAGTTACAGAAAACAGTTTTGGTCCTTACTTTTTTCGGCCTAATTTTCTAAAGATTTGTGTGCGTGGAAGAAACGCTTCAAGGTTGGCCTGTTTTCTGGTGGCTCCGAAAAATAATGCCCCTAATCGCCTTTTCATAACCTAGCCCTTATTGGCAGTTGATATTTTCGGAAAAAAAGAATCGATATAAAGCTGAATTTAATTATTTAGCCTCTACATTATCCAAATTAATTGTTTAATTATTTTCATTTTTCACGTTATTATTTCCAAAAATAATAATTGTCGTTGTAAGATTGGCGCAAATAAGTTCGTTTTGAAATAATTGGAGTTCATTTGGATTAGTTAATGTGCTGATTACTGTCTACGGGTTAGAAGGATAACGTACAGTCGGATTTCAAAAAAAAGAATGCTTGTGCATCTTCAATTTGGCAAGTAAATTTTTAATTTTCATGTCACATAACGGGTCCAAAATTTCTCAAGCAAAGCAACATTATTTAAATTTAATTACTTATTCATAATTTGACGTTTCGCTCGATAGACGGATCCTACAAATTGCCAAAATGTGCAGTATATAGCTTCTGATTTTGCAGAAGCAGGTTCGATTCTAAGTCGGTCAAATCAAACATTAACCTATTTGAAACAAATTGCTTCTAAAATTTTTTTTATACATAGCGGGCAGAGGGGAAATATCGACCCATATTTAACTTCTAAGTAGGCGGTCATGGAGCAACAAACTCGGCAAGCTGGTTTTCAAAGTCAATTTCGAGTTAATGACATAATCATTTGACGTCACAGTCATATTTTTAGTGACGTCATAGGTGGTTAGAATTTTGCCCTTAATTTATTTTTTACTTCAGTATTAATGTTAAAAAGTCTAATTTAAAGTGATGACGTCATTTCACTATTCTATTTTACTCGGATGGAAGCAATATGTTAGAAAGTTTAAAATGTTGGGGCCCTGAAAAACTTTCATGTTGTGATAATCGCAATTCCAGCTAGACTGAAAGACAACGTTTGTCTAGAAATAGGGCAAGATCTGTATTTTTTCTTTCAGGCTTATTAATTTCATGATTTACAATATACTGTATTATACCGTTTAAACGCCATTTTCTCTTTGAGCCAAGCGGACCATCCATTGTGATGGCCCGGCCAGAAGCAAGACTTGCAAAGCGAACCCAGAAAAAATTACTTAGCGTTGGTGTAGTTTGACAAACGCTGAGCTCCTGGTTCATTCGTACGAATAAATTAATCAATGTACTGCAAAACAGAAATTAAGTGTTGAATGAAAAAAAATGGCGCCAAACTTTTATTAAGTTTACATTAATTTTCTTAGCTGACAACTTTTACCTTTCACTAATTACGTTCAAGTGTAATTCAACCAATTATTTTGAAACTAATATGATGTGAGAAAGGTGCGGCAATGTCGAATGAAAAATGAATAAAGCCTGGCTTACACCTTTTCTTGAGTAAGATTGGTAGAGCAAAAATGCTGATTATTCTTCTACTGTACAATAATTTCTTTCCAACCGTGGTTTCGCTGCTCTCAATACTGTTGGTGCATGTTCAGTTGTCCTCCT
This sequence comes from Trididemnum nubilum, assembly GCA_963965965.1. NCBI lineage: Eukaryota > Metazoa > Chordata > Ascidiacea > Aplousobranchia > Didemnidae > Trididemnum > Trididemnum nubilum. The sequence goes on along the minus strand of OZ014484.1, from coordinate 7,352,577 downwards.
GATCTTTTCCACATATTGCTAATCAATATATTAGTAGGTGAGAAAGAATATCTCTTATGCTAAATTGAATAATACAACGGAGTCAAGTAGAAAGAAAAACCATGACGTTGCATTGACAGTATCGTCTTGCTTACAAAAAGGTCATAATACAGTATATGCCAAACTAATAGTCACTTGTCAAGCTTGGTCATAACCTAACATTGTTGTCACAAAAGTGCAATATATCAAAGTTTTCCTCCAATGTTCATTCTATGTACTAACTGCATATTTCCATCACTTATTAGAGCAAAAGCAAACTAATTTTAATCGGTAAAAAATTCATAGATTTTGTATCAGAACAAAAATTATTTTTAAATTTTACTTACTACACACTTACGAACACCGTTATATTTTACGTCAGTACATTCCTTTACTCTTTTTATTAGCTTGTAAAAGTATGATATTGTAGTAATGATAGCATTCCTATTAACAAAAAGCCAAATTTCCACAAGCAAATTAGCAAAAGCTAAGTAAAAACTCCTTCAAACCCATTAATAGCTAACGAAGCTATTGAAAAACCTAACCCTACATTTAATAATTTTACGTCATTTTACGTGGCGAATTAAACTGTCTTTGATAAATTATGTTAATAATTTCTGGTTAATTTACTGAACGATTTATACATTAAAAAATAGGATTAGAACGTAGATTTTTGTGGTTAATCACTAGAAAATTTGAACAATTACCAACAAAAGTTAATAGTAATTAACTAAGGGGCTTGTAAAATAAACATATAATTATATTGGTATTACCAGGCATACGCGTAATAAATCGTACTGAGACAAAGATTTATCGGAAATTATGACGTTATATCGCCTCCAATTTTCATATAAAAGCTGCAAAATTGAAGTAAAACTTGTACTTTACCAAGCGATCCAGGCAAGATCAAAATTTAAGATTGTAGAAAAACCAATAACTAAAAATGAAGACATTATTTATTTTAACTGTAATTTATTTGGCACGCAGTGTTGTTTCAATGGAAGGGGAAGCTCCTCCTTCCGCAAGCGAAGAAAGAAAACTAATCCGTAACCCAGAGAATGGGCAACTCTTCTACCTCGGAAATTTTGGTGCAGGAGGCTCAAAAACCTGTGGTAAGATATTGCATAACATTATCTCAACATATTTTTCTGTGCAACTAATACATAAACAGTGGCAAAAGTAAGCCGGGACGGTACAGTGCGCCGTTCTGGTAAAAAATTAAAATTTGGTAAGACGTTCCGGTAAGGAAATCTCAAAAGTAGTTTGCAAAAGGTCGAAATCCATCGGTGAGACAGGATTTGAAACAAAAGCCGCAGTATACGCTGTTGAAAACATTGTTTTTGCGTTTCTTTGGTCTTTGCTTAAAATCGATGAATTTTGAATATTCGTGTATATCCAATATATTAGTGTGTTTGAATGAAGTTTGTTTTTATCAAATGCATTTCAAGTGGTTTATTTTGGACAAAGTCCGCCTTTATCGAGTGCATTTTGAACGTTTTTAAGGTATATCACTAAAAGCAGCGTTCCGGAATGAAAATATTGGGAACAACGATCTGTTATGGAACTACTAACCACAGCGTTCTAGTAATCGAGCAAAACAACTTTCAACTTGTACAGGAGCAAGCAAAATTGTAGCTGAAGATAGTTAACTGTAAAAACATACAAACAGCAAAATACTTCTAAAAAATTCTAAAATTATGCACAGCACAATTTCTACTATGAAATTCCAAGTCTATAAACTTTGTAGTACAAAGCAATTACAGATGGCTTGTGGAGTTTTTTACCAGCTCGTGTTCTTGTATTACAGGTTACTAATGTGGTGTTTTGCTTTGTATACAAAAATATCCTTCTAGTGATATTTTTAAACAGTGTTTAACAAAAGCATTTTCAAAAATTTTTAGATCGCAACTGCAAAGATAAGATGCAATACTGCCACCTACCGGTGTTTGCCAAAATGTGCACAACAAAAATGGGATTATTTTTTTCCCTTAAATGTCCCAAAACTTGCGGACTTTGCACTCCATGCAATTACAATGCTGGAGCTTGCTCTGAAAGTAAGTAAAAAAAACTAAAATACGTAAAATGTTTCATGTTTCCACCAGAGCATTTGTTATGGATTTGGAAAAATTAAAATGAATTCATAATCATTGCATGTTAAATCATTTTATTTTAGAAACTTTTGTAAAATCGGTAAAAACATCAACAAAATAATATATCAATTATATTCAAATACAAACAGTATTAATTTGGGCAAAAGGTATGGAATTATTTAAACGGCTTCTTATCATTATAACTATTAATAGTATTATGTTTAAAGTAAATGAATAATGCTCGCTTTGAAAACTACATTTTATAATTCTCTGTAAACTTGCCTTTCAATTGCTTGTTATTTGCAGAGAGAGCTAAAATTTTACCAACTACTGCAAGGGATTTGTTTGTTTAATCATTGGTATTTGTGACTTAGGCCTACAGTATTGTATGAATTGCTCTAAAAACACAAAGTTTAATAACTGTTTAATTTATTCGCATGTTTGCAGCATGCGAAGACGCTCAGCCAAAAAAATGCCAGATTTTCGCCCCGACTTACTGTGAACATTCTCAGTGGCGTAACACAGTTCAAAAATATTGCGAGAAATCTTGCGGAGTGTGTATTAAATGCGGGGACTTGAAGCCAGTACCTGACTGTAGTGACGGTAAGTGCTGGTATTTTTGCCTACAGTTAGTAAATATCTATTCATGGTTTTAATTCAGCGATTTGCCTTGTCCGGGAGATAAAGATATATGCCTTCGGGCCTTCGAGTTAAGCTGCAAGTTACGCTGAAAGCATTAAGCCTCAAACAGTCCAGTGTGCTGCCTCAAACAGAGAAGCTGCGAATACCATTTTTTATAATTTTTAGTTTGACCGACTAGAAATCGCACCAAACCCTATCATTTCAGTAACAAATAATCTATCGATAGCCAATAGATTGTAAAACTACAGTTGGCTATTTTCTTCTAACTTTCGAAAACGTTTAAAAAACATTGCGTATATAAGCGATTTCTTGTGTTTTGTGCATTTCTAGTATTATAAATTTAGCAATTTTGATTTTTTGAACAAGTAATTTTGAACTCAAGCAAAAAAATATCGGTACAATGTATGAAGAAACGACTACAGAGCAACAACTTTATTACCTATAGTGCAAAAAATGCTTTGGTTTTTAAGTCAAACTATACCACCAGCTTCACTCTTGAGTTTTTTAACAAAAAAATTTTGAAGAATTCATCGGAACGCAACTAGTGTCGATTACAAAGCATGCAGTTTTCTCCAGCGTTGGAATCGAGTGGAGTTTACCGTTTTAGTTATCAGCCAACTATCTAAAGGCTAATCGACTTTTCTTTTTTTTCAGACTGTGTCGATGAAGATTCTCAATGCCGCGGTTGGGCTAAGGAAAAGAATTATTGCGGACCCGAGTCTCCATACAGGCAATGGATGTTCAACAACTGCAAGCAGAGCTGTGGCGTATGCAGGCACTGTGACGGAGAAGCACCGCCAGGAGCTACCAGACGACCAACACGCCCAACACGACCAACTTATCCAACCAGAGATCCAAGCTACCCCACTACCAGACGACCATACAGTAAGCCATCTATTATTATTGTGTTTCAAAGCTGTGGGTTTTCTTTTCATAATCTGATAGAAAATGAAACTCCATTAGAACAAAAATATGGAGGATGCTGACCTCGAGTGACATCGATTTCAAAACAAACTTAGCTGCTTAAAATTGTACGTGTTGTGTTAATCTAATGGCCAAATTACATTTTATAAAGACAAACGAATGTCGAGTACAATTGTATGTGGAAAAATTGTTCATGATTATATTCAAACCTTGAAATTCTTGTCCAATTAGTCAATGCCATTGTGTTCAATAATGCATGGAACTGTTATTTTTTTTTGAAAATTGGAAAATTTTACACATTGGTAAATGCGCATTAGTTTGCTATCGTGGTTTCCATTGTATGCAATTATTGCAATTTACAAACTTCGTTCCAGCAACACCAAATCGCCACAACGATTATATGTGTCATAAAAAATTGCTGCGGGCTGGCGATAGAGATGGAGAGAAGTGTCTAGCGGCGCATAATTACTACCGGTGCCTCCATGGCGTGGAAGATCTTGAATATGATCGCAAACTGGAAGACTCAGCACAGTTATATGCTGAAACATACCCAATTCGACCATCTGAAGTTGGTAAGTTATCATTCCTTCTTGTTTGTGAACCACAGAATCAGCGCTCAGCGTCTATTAAATTACGCCTCAGCTAAACACCGTAAGCGGTTTTACATCTTCACTTTTAGAGCCCTGTTCTTCGTTTTTGGTGCCTGCTTATTGCTAGGTTATAACAAATTAAAAAAAGCGTAGGCATATGTTGGTAATGTCTTTTGTCTAACATACTGTAAACTTCTTGATTTGAACGCTTCTTATATAATTCGCTTCTTGTATAATTCGTACTTTATTTGTCATGACTCAGTAATAAATATATAAGAACTAAAAGTAAGCCTGAATAGTGAGCATGCAGAAATGCTAGGCTTATGGATTTAGTTCAAAAAACCGCGTTACGACTACAGATAGACCGATAAACTTTGTCTATATGGGCCGCAACGACTGATTCTGGAAATAAGTTTTTTTTCAATGACGCAACAATGGAGTAATAGCCTGAAAACCGAAGATGGAGTCAGCAACCTTACGATTTCTAATCATACGTCTTGTTGGACCAAACGAGGCACGAGTGCATCACTGATTTGGAATGTTATTTTCAGGAGTGGACCGTGATGACGGAGTCGGAGAAAACTGGGTGGTTTTGAAAGACCGTGACGAAGATATCACAGATGCTGTGGCGAAATGGTACGCGCAAGGACTGGGATACGACTACCAACAGCAATATCTTGTGCACAGAGAAACAAGTAAGTAGGGCTATACTGTAAGTAAATGAAAGCTTGGAACCAAAAATTTCAACAACCTTATTCTGTCGGTTTATCAAATTTTGTTTTCCAACAATCTGACATAATTTTGAGACGTGAATTTGTAATCAGCCATATCTTGTTGGGAACCGTATTTATGGAGAAGTTGGCGCAAGAGATGTACAGTGGTTTGAAATTTTAGACCAGTCACAGTATAATTTCAACAACCTACAATTACAGTACAATGACATCATATATTATGCACGCGCTGTAGCGGTGCACTCAGACCGGGAGCAAAACAACCCATTACGATTTCGCAATGCTATGAGGCTTTTACCGATCATGCGTACTTACGCACAAAATACTAGTTGGTTTTTCAACAACAGAGAAGCATCTTTTTCAAATGTAAATGCAAAAAACGAAAAAGCAATATGCCTGCAATCAAATGACACTCGTTTAAATGTAAACGATAATTAAGATTCCATTTCAACAGTCTCGGTATCATCCAACTGAGAAAAGAATCTCTCTATCAGCCGCAAATACAATATATTTAAACGAGGCCTGAGGGTAAAATCAATGGGAGTATCCAAAGTTAGGCCAATCGTATTAGATTTCATTCTTTTTGACCCGGCCACTCAGGAGATATTCTACTTCAAATACGACTTAGGGGCCTCCAAATTACAATTTCATATTGGCAATCCTGGCGTTTTAATGCAGCATCCTAGCATACTGAGGTCTTATATTACCCTATATATAGGTTAAAAGGGTTCTGTGGCTTAGTCTAATTTCGGCGTTGCCTTACGATAAAGCTAAGAAGGCGTCGCGGATGTTACCAACATCAGGGTTGACAATAACAATTATGATTAGAGAGTGCTCTCGTGCTAATGGGGCCAGTTTACACGACGACTGGAATAGAGCATCACGTTTGTTTAAATTCAGGACTTTCGCACGCTCTGATTTCCATTTAACTTGGCCAATTATTTTACAACAATTATGGAACCACTACCGCTGGTCATCACTCGATGCGAATACCTTTAACAATTGCTCTAATTATTAAAATACTGTATAATCGTTGGGGTTTGGCCACGCCAGATCTTTCGACATTGTAAAAGGTTAAACCAGTTTGTTAAATTAATGATTTCCGTCTTATTATTTACGATTATCAATACAGTAATTATCAACTTTGATTTTGGTTATAATGACGCGTCAAATAAATACAAGTACCAGGATTTTTACGCAAAACAGATTAGAAAAAAATCACTCAAAACTATTTTTTCCAAATAGACTCCAAGTTGCTCCAAATAATCGAGTAGCACCGCTTACGTACTCCTTGTTATAACGCTTCCAAAACCGAAACCCTCCTTTGAATGAGCAATTTAATCCTTTTTATTCTAAAACCTACTCCCACATCCTGCAAGAATGCCTGGTTGGAAACCATTATGTATCTTTACTGAAGTAGACAATCCCGTTTCACAAAACTATCTACTTTAAAAACTGCAATTTTTGATCGGAGTTGTTTTTTCTTTTCTATGTTTTTCATTGTTTATACGAATACATAAATTCTGTTATATTTTCTGTATGGTTCCAATACAGAAAAATAAAAACTGTAAATGCAAGGCACCCCTGATGCTTTCAACAACGGATGACTCTGTTTGTAGTGTTTGTAGAGTTTTAAATTTCAACTTCTTATTGCGAAACATGCTACGTTGATAAATACTACAAGTAATTTGCGCTAGCTGCGATTTAAAGAATTGCAAATTCAATTTTGTTATTTTTAAGATTTTTGATTTTTGTTGAAGAGAAGAGAGATTTTAAATAGTTCTGTCATAGAAGCGTGGTTGGTTTTGGTATCATAAGCTAATAAGCTTAATGATAATTGTTTGAGATTAATTCATCTTAATTATTCAATAAATAAAAACCTAATCTCCTCCTAGGCTTTAAAAATGTTTTTAAAATGTTTTTGATATTTTTTCTGATATTAAAAAGCTTCTAATTCAATTTTTGGAGTAGTTTTTTTAAATGTTTAGTTCTTGGTTGAGGAATATCTCTGTAATAGATTCTCTCAAAAGCCACTCATTTAGAGGAAAAGGAGTTTACTTTTTACCGATTTAAAATTCGAATTTTCTTGTTTTTTAGTGAAGTTTACCCAACTGATCTGGTCCGACACGGTGAAGGTCGGATGCGGTATCGCAGAATATCGGTCCAAGCAGTACGTGGTGGCACATTACTACGAGGAAGGAAATCAGGAAGATTATGCTTTCCAGAACATCTTTGAACCAATTTTGGGTAAGTTTATTTTTCTTGAGTACAAAAAGGATTGAAAACATTCCTGAATAAAAAACATTAGAGTAAAGTCTGATGCATTATCAAAAGACTTTTAGGGTTTTATTTTCAAATACTTCTGCCTTAACCTTTGCACTAGAATACAAAAAGGTTAATGTTGCTTATCGAATGGACAAACGTGTAATGGAATGTCAAATTTATCCACTTTTGCGGGCGCTTGTGCCAGTCATAGGCAAGCTGGTTATATCGTTTGTTTCCTGTGTAAGGATACGAAAGGTAAAAAATCTGAGCACCAAAGGTAACCTTTTGCTCAATGACTGGTTTTCGTATGCAGTTTGTTTTTGAAAGACTGGTTTTGAGTTGATGTCATTGTCGCAATAACGTATCACCGATTTGCATAATTTGTAGCACGAGCTAAAATTGGTACCATTTTATACTGCATAGTACTCTAAAAATAACGGGTTGTTAGAGCCGGGGTAAATGATTTTCTGCTATTTTAAACATTATTAATTTTTTTGTGTTTGATGTTTTTTGCTATAATTTTTCAAAAGTGCATCGCAACCATGTAGGGTAAATTAGTGTCTTGGCCAAGAGCAATGAAGTATTTAATTACAGTGATTGCTGTTTTAATTTAACTCCAGACCGCAATTATCTTGGCATATTATCAACTTAAATAAATAATAATGATTAAATATACAGAACCATAGATATAGGCTGATAATTTAAATACTGTTTAATCTTTATTTTAATGGTGTTTTTTAATCTGCTATTATTGAAACTAGAATAAATAATAATCCTACAAATTTTAGGGTTTTAGTTCATATGACTCAGTTATTAATTTCGGTTCAATCACGAACGGACCAATTTTTAACTTAATTGTTGAAAGTTTACAAGATTATAGCATAAATTAATTTCACTGAACAATACTTACATAGCATTACTTAGTTGTCGATATCAGGGATTGCACAGAGCAATACGAAACTTCAAGTTAATACAAATGGCGATCATTTTAAAAAATAACAGTTTTTTGCGACAATTGCAAAAACAAAATTTATTTAATGAAGAGAATTTAACACGTAGAAAACACATAGTTTTAAAATTATTTTAAATAATACCTATTTACTTAAAAAAATTGAATAAAGTGGTAAAAAGTTTAACAGAAATTAGGATAATTAACTTCCTTTTTAGACGTTTGTAACGCCGATTGTGACGTTGGAATTTGCCACGGTAACGACAATACCCACGATTGTGAATGCACTCGCGACCGTTTCAGTAGAGACAGAGACACTGTTCCAGAATGCTCGGGCAATTGCGTGGTAAAGTGTCCAGAACCAAGATTTAACGAAGATGAGTGGGTTGAATCCTGTCAAGGAGAACGTCACTGTACCTGCATCACCAGCGGTTCACGTGTACTTGGAGCTAAATGCTCTTAAATCTTAGTTTTAGTTTCTTGTACCTGATTTCTTCTCCCAAATTGTTTTATGTATCGATACAACTTTTTAACCTTCTTTAAGTGCTTTTGATTCATACGTGGTCTTTCGAATTTTTCAAATAGTTTTGTTCTAACTTGGCGGAATAGTATCCCTAAGTAAAAGATGCAGCTCTATCAAAAATGTTCAAAATTGTTGGTGAATTTGAGGCGTATTATTTTCTTGTTATTCGTTGGGCATCACTATTTTAATTAGTTTAAATCTTAATCATTATTTTCAGCCAGAAACACCTAATGTTTTATTTCGTTCAAGAGAACAGTATTGAATTTTTGGTTTATTTATTTACTTTTCTACATAATCTATTTTGACTCATGGTTTTGATTTCTCTGCCCAAACCGCAAGATCGACATTAGATGTTTTTGTGTCATCAGAATGTGCATTATTGCGTTTGCGACTGCTTGTATTTCTTGAAAGATCTTGAGTGCTTTGCTTCAGTAACCTTTCAAAAATACAATCATGCACTTATCGTTCGAGTGTTTAAACTTCGTTGGTTTTAGATGTTGTTTATCCATGCTAGCATACAAGGGGGAATCGCCATCGCTTATTGTTTTCGTCTCAAAAAGCTGTCAGAATCTGAAACTGGTAGCTTTCAGAGTCTTTGGACTAGCTTTGTGTTTGAAGCAGTAACAGAGAATAAGGTGATGTTATAGTTAAAATCAGATCGCTAACACTACTCAGCCCGAGTTTATAGTGTTTCGTCTCCGGCTCACCGGGAGATTGAGTAGTTGAAATTTTAAACCTATTCAAAGCAATACAACATTGCAACGCTGTTTAATTTTTGGCGGTATCGGCACAAAGACGTGGCACCGGCTTTCCAATGCATTTCCAGTACTGCAATACTTCTGCTTTATAATAGTAAAATTAATTTTGATTCATATAATAATTCTTTTACGCAATAAAAATGCGAGAATGCTTCACTATAAAGTGGCAATAGACTGATGCGTGACTAAATTTAATTGTCTCTGACACTGATGGCCTTTTTTGTTGAACTTCATTACTACCTACTCATCATGCTAAAGCACGAATGTTTATACAGCCTTTAAGACTTCAATTATAACTCAACACACAAAAATAAAAACAGTAGCAAGTTTTGTGTGGGTTAGCGAGAACTACAGTTCATACCGGTACATTTAAAAACTTTAGAAATAAAAGGATAAAAATTTTAGATATCCCTTTCCAAAAAATATTCAACATAATATATATTTCCAATTTTTTGAAAAATTTTCGCATTTCTTGACAAAGCAAATAGTTAAGGATATTTTCAAATAATAAATTAAACAAAGCATTTTCGAACCATTAAAAATTTAAATTAATACCGCAAATTAATTTATGATCTGCTATAATGGTGTATTGAATATCTTCAAATAATATTAGTTTAACTTGGGTATATAAACTTAGTGGTGCTTTTAATATAAATAACACTTTCAAGCGTGAAAGTACCAGTCAAGATGGCACTTAACCTTTTTACATGGAGTTTTGCAATATTCTACCTTTTTACATGATGCTTAGCGATGGTGTTCATGAAAAAAATCAACACCATTTCGTCATAAAAGATATCACGGTTATTACAAATATTTCTATAAGGTAATACTATTTGTGACACAAGCTTCTGTGATGCAATAACCAACATTTATGACAAAATTGATTTGAAAATTTTCATCAAACCGTTTGCCAAACCTCATGGAAAAAGGTTGAATGTTGATGAAAATTTTCAACAACGTTTCGCCTAAATACTGATTATTGCATCACAGAAGCTTGTACCACGAATAGTATTTCCTAACAAAGGTATTCTTAAGAACTATGATAGTTTTTATGACAAAATGGTGTTCATTTTTTTCATGAACACTATTGTAATACCTCATGTAAAAAGGTTGACTGAAACTCTGTTTCAAATCTAAAATAAACAATAAACTTAATGTAACTTCTAAATCTAAAATAGTTTGTTAAATTTTTCATTTTGTTTTAAAACGCTAGACCAAATTATTTTGTAATTTTATTGCGCTAACAAATGAAGAAATAATTGAGACGTGTTTATTATTCAATAAGAAAGGTATGAGTTAAAATAGATCACTGGAAAGGCAAGTTGTATTTGACTAAATTTTACCAATTTATATTAACATAACGGATTCTTGGTTTCAGAGAGCAGCAGTTTCAAAAAAACATTAGTCAGTTTTTTGTAAAGCAACATTACAAAGCAATTTTTATATTAGCTTTGTTGGCGGTCAAAACTTTAAGTTCATTATACTCAATGTATTTTGAATATAGAAAATCTAGATCTTCACTGACTATAAATAAAAGGTACAAAATTGCAATTTTAAATGGTTTATAAACATTTTATGCTGTATTTATGTAGGCCTGACCAAAATTTAGATTGTTTATCACGTTGAAATTGAGCGTACAAACTTTGCCTATTAATTTAAGCTGAATTACGTCACATTTAATTAGGGCTTTTATGGTATTGGCTATGATTAATGTATACAATTCAATTAGACGCCCAAAAGTTTTTAGAAAAAATCAAAATTTCGCACAAAATTTGTAAACATTTTACATATAAAAAGACACATTTTCGAATGTTTTGTGAAATGCTGCCAAAAAGAAGAGCGATGAATGCTGAGAGATGAGAAGTTTACTGTTACTTGTAGCGCAAACGTAGTTTCAGACCTTGAGTTACTGTAAAAAGTTTATTATTTATTTGCTGTTGGTTTTTCAACAAGCTTAAATCTGGATTTTCAAACTGTTGCAGATTTAAAAAATGGAGATATTAATAATTTTTTTCTGTGTTATACGTTCCAGTTTTGGTCAGTTTGGATCAGAAACTCGGCCAGGCGGAACATCAACTCCTGATTTCACTGATTTTGACACAGCCGACAATTTTCCCACCGATTCGTTTCCGCCAGATTATGCTGGGTTTGCGGGCAACTTTCCTGATTCTCAATATTTTTCATCAACAAGCGGTGGCTCTCCAGGGTTTGGAAATTTTAACCCCTCAGCTTTTGGAGGAGCGACTAATTTTGGAAGTTTTCCTTCAGCTGGCTTTGGTGCTTCTTCACAAGGGGCTTTTGGAGCTGCTTTTGGAAACCCAGGGTTTTTGACTGAAACTGCAACACAGCCACCAAACCCAATCGAAAAGTTTTTACTGGACTCTGAATGTAGTAAGTTAAACTAACAAATTAAATTTAGTCATAACCTTTTGTAAATAAGTTTTCTGTTCGTTAAAATTGTAAAATGTTAAGTTGTAAAGTTCATTGTTTTTTGAAAAATAGCCAGCACTAAATTTGTTTTGTTAAGATACAAAATAACTGTCAGATGGGGCTACAGAGCAAACTTAAATCAATTTTTTGTATATGCCCTGTTTCGATTTTCAGTTATGACGAAGATCTATGGCGTCAATAGTATACCAAATAAACAAAAAGTTTCGTCAAAATATAAACGTCATAATACTTAGCTATAACTGGAATATAAGAAACGGGATATAGTGAAGAATTATAATTAAATCTTTCATTATACTCGCTGTATTACGCTGAAGCGTGTAATGAGTTTGCGAGACCCATCTCCGCGTCATTGCGCCGGAGCAACACAACTCCTTTCGAAGAAAGGTCGCGGCTGTGGCGAGCGGTTGGCACCACTGTGTCGATTAGACCTGCCCGAAACTCGATTCTTGGACCTCCCACTCCAAAGACAAATGCGTTACCGCTCGACCAACTGGGCGGTGTGAAAAACTAAAGATGGATTTTTTTTCACTTTTCTACGTTATTTGAGCAAGAGTTAAATTAAGAGCAAAAGCTAAATTTCAATTTTTTAAGAAGGGGGTAAAGCATTCAGCTAATTTCGGTAGCTTACTATAGCTAAAATCGAAATATAATTTTAAAAAAATTTTTTTGTTTTTACTTTAGGGCTTTGGCTGCTAAGATATTCAAATATGAAGAGATATTCCTTCTAAAATGTTTTAAAAAACCCTAAGTTTGTTCCATCAGACTGAATTTCCAGAAAAGGGAGGTTTACCAAAATAGGACTGGTAACACGATGTTAATGGATAGGTGAATACCGAATAATATTATTTAGCCTCTCTTTTTCTCTAAAAATTCAGACTCCGGAAACAATCTCAGGGTCTCAGGGTTACTAAAAACATTTCACGGGAGATATCTCTTAATGTTTGTTGAATATTTTTGCAACACAACACCAAAACGAGAACAACAAATTTCAAAAATTTAATTTGATTTCAGTCAAATTACCGGAATTGGTGGGATGCATCACCCTTTTTAACTATAAAAACACCATTTTTCATTAACCAAAACTCTTTCTTTCCAGGAAAAGGGTGTGAAGACAGAACTATGATGTGCGGACGAATGAGAAGAAAATGTGAAGGAGGATTAAAGGGGGCAGTTCTACAACAACTTTGCCCCCGAACCTGCGGTTCGTGTGAACCATGCCCACTGATGGCACGAGCCTGCATAGCAGGTAAGCAAAATGTAGAAGAGAACTTTTAGGGTAGATGTAAGTGACTTTTTTACAACCTTCATTAATTATTTTTTCACAAGTGTTTTTCTTCTCTGTGTGGAAAAAAAGCGAAACCAATAAAAATTGCTGTACCGCTTGTAACAAATACAGAAATATCTAAAAACTGTTGCTTCACCAAAAAGAAAGATGCATGCAATTTATATTATTATTGCTTGCATCTTTCTTTTAATTTATTTTATTATTGCTTGCATCTTTCTTTTATACAAGTCAGACTACCTTGGCCAGAAGACAGCAAAAAGATCTCGCATTATAAGTTTGGTTTTTATACTTGCTATGCAATTTGTCCCAGTAATTTGTTAGGCCATTTGGCTGACAATCTTCAGTGTGCTAATCAAATATTGTGATAAGCTTAGTATGGTCATTAAGAGCACATATGATAAGCACATTGAAGACGAAGGTTAACAATAATTTATTTTTCATCAGATGGCTCATGCAGCGATCAAATATCAAACTGCAAGATTTTTGCTGTGATGGGCAGATGCATTTCTCATCACATGTCTCAGTGGGTGCGGAAAATGTGTCCTCAGTCGTGTGGAGAATGTCTTCCTTGTCCGAAGCCAACTGATTCAGGTCCAGAATGCTCCGAAGGTAAAATACGGCGAGATATTTTCTTTGATAAAAAATGAACATTAATAATCGAATGTCAATTTCTTTAATAAGCCTTCTAGATGGCTTAGCGGTAAGGTAGTAAAATTCTGATATCAGAGATTCAAAATTCGATTTCTCTGCAGCTGTAAATTCCAGAAGTGCATGTAATTTGCTTTTGCTTTTGCAGTTGCTATTCGATTATTAAATTGCTTTTGCAGAAAATACTTAGGTTGCTTTTGCAGAAAATACAGAAGTTATATATTCGTATTGAGATTCTGCTCCTCCTGTTTTTTTTTTCTAAATTAATTGCTTTAATTACACATCAAAAAATGATTTTTGTTACTTAATCGACTTATTGTTCAATCCTTATATTTTTTCCAAAGAATTTTATATGAGGATTGGGGCCTGCTAGCTCCGCTACAAACTTTGGTGATATGCAGCGAGTGATTTTTTGTTTTGTAGAATGCTTCGATAGTGACAGAAGATGTTCTCGATGGGCGCAACGTCATAATTACTGCAGCGATCCAACTTTCAAGCCATGGATGAAAGAAAATTGTCAGAAAAGCTGCGGTCACTGCAAACTTTGCTCATCCCCACCACCACCACCTTCGTTTGAAGAAGTACAAAACCCCACCAATCGAGGCCGATCGCTTCAAATAGATGAAGTCCAGAGATTGCCATCATTGTCATATCATCAAGCACATTCAACAAATCCTCGATATCCAGTATCTTATTACCGACGTCCTATATCGCCGTTTAAAGAAACTTTGTCGAATTCGCGACAAGGCTTTGCAGCCCCGAGACCTCACAGAACGTTTTCGAAAAACAGCAGGTTTGCAGTGTCAAACGTTTCACCGAACCGCTTCCGACATGAAGTTCCGACAGTTTTTTCCCCTCCAAACCATTTCCCCAGTGAGACAGAAAAAGCATCTTTTATTGACTTTCATGAAGCAGAAGACACATCACCATCACCACCACCACCAACAACAACAACTACAACAACAACAACTACGACAACGACTCAGGAACCGACAACAACATCAACGGTTACAACAACATCCCCGCCACGTATAACAACACCTATTCTTACAACCATTCAAACTTTAGAAACTACATCAATGGGTAATTAAAAGTTGAGATATACCGGTGACTTCAAAGAAAAAAAAAGATGAAAGAAACCAATACTTTTATCGTTACAAAATTTTGTTTGATTTTAATGTGAACGTGCTGATGTCTCATTTAAACACTTTTGAATATACAGCAATTTAATTTTTAACATTTGCATTTTGATGCATAAAGAGCGCACAGAAAAAACAACTAGCAAACCACGTATACTAAAAAATCCAAGATAAGATCGCCAACGTGCGATAAGCACATAAAAAAATTTGACTGGAGAATAGCATCATAAAATAAATTCAAAAAAATTGGCCTCATCAGAATGATTTTTAAAGTAGAATGAATACAGTGTCACGATACTTCAAAGAAATAAAACAGTAGCAAAGCAAAAGGTTAAGTGCTAAAAACTTTTTGAATTTTTTTCTTTACTTGCTTTTTCAACTTAAATAAACTTACTTTGACATTTTGGTTTAACTTTGCTGAGTTTATTTGTAGATCTAGATGAGGAAACCCACTCTGGTGGTTCTGAGACTACTGACAATGCTGTGGAAATGAAGCAATGCATCAGACGCAAATCCAACTCCTCGTCGATCAAGGAAAAATGTCTTGATGTGCATAATTATTATCGATGTCTTCACGGGCTCAAACCTTTGCGACACAACGACTCTCTTGCAATAAGTGCCCTGAGGCACGTGCAATTACTCATTCAAAAAGATGTGGAAACAAGAAATGCGTTTAAAGTTTACATAGCCGGTAAACTTTCTAAATAAAGTTTTTTTTTCTGCGTTTAGAAACGAATCTCTGTCTTAAACAAGCTACCAAGCATATTTTCCTAAATAACTTAGCTGAAATTTTTTATGAAAAATGTTTGAATCTTGGCTTGCTTCCGCATGAAACTTCTAAACTGTAAGTTTGTTGAAGCTGGATTTTTATTTTTGTTTTGTTTAGTTTTTGCTAGGAGCTTTACAAAAACTCGGATCCAGCCTAATCACACTGTTGCGTCCTTGTCGTGACAATAATGCTTGTTTCTGCATGGTGGTTTCTAGCAAGCAACAATTTTAAATGGTAGCAAGTGAAATCAAACAAAACACTAAAAAAATCTATTTTCTAACCGAATTAATTGTAAAAACAACAATACCATCACTAGCAGCAAATTCAAGATGATCAAAGAGCAACAGTCAATCAGCTTCTAAATAGCAATGGTCTTAAATGGCATTAAAATTAAAAAACTTATAATGGTCTTAAAATAAAAGCTAAAAATGAAAAATAATTAATTTAATCTTATTTTAATGAAAATGACCGAATTTTTACAGTACTATGATCCAGTGGCGGATCCAGAAAATTTTGGTGGGGGGGATTTTAAGAATTTTGTGTCTTCATTGAAATGGAGACTGATTTTTTGGCCGAAATCGGAAATTCAAACGTTTTTTCCGCCCAAAATCAGGTGGTCTCCAAAAAAAAAAAAAAAAAAAAAGGTCTCCACCCAAATGGAAGAAGACCCAAAAGATCTCAACCCAAATGTAGACTGATTTTTCGGCCGAAATCGTTAGGTTCAGGCTGGTGGGGGGGATGCACCCCGAAATGGACACTGATTTTTTGAAATGGAGACTGATTTTTCGGCCGAAATCGTTAGTTTTAGGTTGGTGGGGGGGGATGCAGCCCCCCATCCCCCCCCTAAATCCGCCACTGCTGTGATCAACATTGAGTAAAAACGTATTAACTTTAGTAATAATAATGGGTGAGCTATTTCTTTCTCCGCTGGTCCATTCACTTTGCTTTGAATACAGAATATAACAAACACTTTGGCATTGGTGAAAACATTGCAACGAATGAGCAATCTTTCTTGAAGTTTGGAGTTAACGAAGCTGTCACACAATGGTATGCAGAAAGTCTACTTTATAAATTCGATGATGACGCAACAGCTAAGGAAACCGGTAAGTAACCGAAACTTTAAGTTTCTAGCCCTGACAAAGATAGGTAGTACATGCCATGAGCATAGCCTATCGAAACATTGGCAAAAAAGTTTTCTGCCCCACCAGTTGAACTAATAAACTTGATTTAATTTATATTCCTGGTGACAACAATTGAGATGACTTAGTGGCTGGAATGTTTTGTCTAAAATTCGATAGATTGAGTCAACTGGATACTTGATTTGAAGACGGAAAAATCTTCCTGCTGCTGAACGAATGGGTTCTTCTGAGTACCAACTTCCTTTGATTTGATTTATTTTTATTTGATTTAATTCAAGTTTAAAATTTGTGATCGCAATCCCTGCATTACTGCAATTGGGCCATACTTTAGAAAGCTGAAAAAAGATCTTGCTGCTGTTGCTTTTATATTATCTTTTGTAACAATCTAGTTATGACGAGAGTTGAGAATTAATCAAATTTTAATTAAATTAAATTGAATTTATATGAGCTATTAGGTGTAATTGAAAAGTTTGCAATGTGGGTTTGTGAAGAAATTTAAGAGTAAAATTCCAATAAAATTGCCAGCTTTGATTTCAAAACCAATCTTGGATTCCTTTACATTCTCTTGATTTCATGTTTCTACTGTTTGTAGACCATAGTGGCATAACTTTATGTAATTCAGTGCTTTAAATGTGGGAAAGATAAAAGCTAAATTTAAGTCGTGGCTTTTACCATTGAAAAGCGCTGCAAAAAATTGAGTTTCATTTCATTTATCTGGCTAAGGTTACTCTGGTTTTCCTTATAATTACTTTGAAACAACATCGCATAACCTCTTGAAGTACTTGTCACTCTTCTTTGATGGGGTTATCCAAAGGTTATTTATTTCGTGGCTTCCGACAAACTTCCTAAATTCTAAGATGAAGATCCAAAAATAAACAAATACAACACAACCTTTGACGTGGAGTTTTGAAACTACCTGATTTTACTAACAAAAATTTCAAATAAATATAGTTCAGAAACAGGAAAAACTTTTTTGAAAAACTGAGGAAAAATAATTGAGTTGAAATGGAATCGAGTTGAAAAGGTTTAACCATTTGTGCTATTATCTTGATGAATTTGTTCTTTCGTCATAAACAAAAAGCGCTTTTGTGCAGCTTTGCCAGTTTCCTTGTTTCGATAACAAAGTTGTATTAGACTCAAAAAATTATTTTGGGGCATATTTTTGGGTCCGCCTTCATACGGCTGCTTTTAATTGGGTTTGCATAGATTGTTCATTATCTCGTTTTCAGTAAAATTACTCGTAGAAAATGACCGATAATAAAACGATCCTAATCGAGACAATCATTCAAAACTCTTGTCTTAGACTGAAAACATTAGTAGTTGCTTCAACTTTTCTTACTTTTAAATGATAAAATCACAATTTCAGAATCGATGCAATTTGAAATTGGAAACTGAACAAGCGGGTTCAAACGTCTAAATCAACATAATTATCAGTTTCCCTTAAGTATCGATAACACAATTTTCGATGCATACTACAATTACGTAAATCAATTTCAGAACACTTTGTTCGAATGATGAGCGATACGGTCGAAAGTGTTGGGTGCGGATTAAAAACTGAAATGAACAAAACCATCATCATTGCTCATTATTATCCTGCAACAATATCCATTGATGAAGAGAATGATAAAAGCATTCCGGACGCAGTGAAAAGTAGGCACTGTATTAATATCTAATCATTTCAGAATTTTGAATTTTTTATTGAAATATCACAAAATTTTGTGTCAAATTGTTTGGAAGATGACGTCATGAGAATCAGATTGACATCATTAAGTCAAATTACGTTTTTTTCTTGTTTAAAATATTTTGCTGGAGACAGCAAATACTAAAATTTGAATATTTCCACGCTTGCAGTTTATCTTGTAAAAAATCCTTTGCAAAAATATAAAGAAATAATGGCATACCAAAAATCTGGGGTTATTTTTTGAGTCTGCTGGCTAAATTGTGTAGTGTTGCGTTTAATGATGGCATTAAAAACACCTGAACTTTCAGTTTCAGATTTTTAAAAATAATTTTACCAGCAGTTACATTTTTTAGAGCCGATTTAAAATCAAACAAATTCAAATATATACTATGTCGTTTCGTTTCAGATTGCAGTGCAAACTGCACAGTGGGATATTGTGGCGGATACAGCGACTATTCCATGGATTGCAAATGTGTGCATGCTGGTGGAGGAGTCGCCGTCCCAGCTTGCAAAGCGCAGTGCGTCGCCAACTGCGCGAGGCCAAGACATTTTCAAGGTTATTGGAGAAAAAGTTGCGAAGGTGCTCGGCTATGTACGTGCAGCTACAGCAAAAACTTGGCTTTAGGCTTACCTTCTGGAGCCTGGTGCATGTAGTCAGATGACGTAACATGACGTCATAACGTGCATTTTCACCAGGGATGGCAATCGCATCGATGGGTTTCTGGGGTATTTGTCATGCAAGAAAAAATGCGATACAAATCAGAACAATGGATGCAATTTTTGTATGGTTGATGATCTAAAATTCGCAATTATAGGTTTTTTTGATTGATTTTGAAATTAACATTTCTAGCCTAAAATGATATAAACTGAAGTTCAGCCGGAGCAAAACTTTATTTAAATACATATTGTGATTGTGACTCAACAGATGCCGAAACATTTTCAAGCTTCTGCCCAAAATGTAATTTGTGACAAAACAGAAACCAACAGAAATAATGACAAAAAATTGGAACAATCGAAAAAATTGGAACAATCGAAAAAATTGCAGATTTTTTTGTCAATGTTTGTGGATTTTGGCGATAATTTGATGCGATGTGTTAGTGGAAAAAAATCGTCCAATAATGCACACGATTTTCGATGCTATGTGATGCGATTGCCATCCCTGCAATTTACTTCATACCATGGTGTCATTTTAACATAACCTGCATGACGTCATAGCACTACACATCACATCAGAAAGAGAAAGTGCTTGACTATCAACATTATTGCATCATAACATGATGAGTTTGACGACGTCATAGTTGTTTCAATCAATGCTGTTTACATTGTATGAACATTACGAATTGACTTCGATGTAAAGCCGAAATTTAAAATCGCAGCGCTTTAAGTTATCTTGTGTGTAATTTGCTAGCTTTTCGTGAGAGCAGCTTACGATTGAGCTTCCGCCTATCACAGTCGCAGGTCACCACTTTTCTGTTGTTCCCAATATGAAGTTCAAACGGGAAATGTTTCGAGAAGATGTTGTTATAATGTTGAACGCTGATTGTTAAATTATTGTTTACAAATTTCCAAGCAGCTGCAAATTGCGCCAAAGAACGCAACAAAAAAAAACAATGTAACTTGTTTTATATTTTTGCACGTTCAGAAAATCATTTTGTTTTTACCAACATCTAATTTCTATAGAATGTAGTGAACTTAAATACCGCTTAGAAACAAGTTAGGTAAATAAAATTATGTAACTTTTAAAAATTAAAATGGAAGTTTGTTGCGCAAGCAGGCTAATTCGATTGTTATTGTTTGGTTGTTATACAACTAGTTATCATTTCTAGTACTTGTTTTGCGCTTTTTATGTTATTCTTACTTGTACTTTGTACAGCAATATGTGATTGCGCGTTTATTTTTGATAAATATCATCATCTATGGTTTCATAATGCAATATTTTCTTTTCGTGGTAATTTGTCAAACGAACAGCAGCGCTCAGTTTTTTTCAGTCAGTATTTATTTCAGAAATTTGAAACATATGTCTTCATTAAATTGAATGATTTCAAGCAATTATTTTAAATTACAAAGTTGCCTTGGACAAAAGACTTCTATAATTGTGGAGAGTTTTCTAGGACAGTTCGCACTTGCCATCTTGGTAGAATCTTCAGTCAAAAATTTGGCTTATAAAAACCACGAATCACTTTATCAGAGGTGGAGTCGAGGACACAAGGCTCGAGGCCAAGGCCAAGGACAGACCCTCTCGAGGCCAAGGCCAAGGACCCAGGACCAAGGACACAGGCGTAAGTGTTCCCAAAAAAAAGAAGGTGTTTAAAAAAATTGTTCAAGCGATCTCAAAAAAAAGGTCTTCAAATTTTTTTTTCAGGCAAAAAAGGTCTTCAAAAAATTTTTTTTAGGCGATCTCTGTTTGAGGAAACCAAAAAAAAGGTCTTTGCAGGTTTTTCGCAAGGTTTCTGGCGTTTTATAACGAAATTTCAGCGGTTCAAAAATAGTGCTGTCCTCGAGCCGAGGACAGGGCAATTTTCGAGGACTTGAGGCTTTGAGGCCAAGGCCAAGGTCAAGGACTTCAAAATGTGTCCTCGAGGACTCCACCTCTGCATTTATGATACTGCAACATTTTGTTCACGGCATAGTTTGGTAAAATTATAACTTTTGCTATATAGGCTATTCTATATCAGCAAGGCACGGTGGTTTGAACTTTTTTTGCCTTAAAATAAACTTATGGTGGCGCCCCAATCAGGGAGTTTTTACAAACATCAAAGTTTTAATATTGTTAAACCTTTGTCAAAAGTCCAGAGTGGGAAGCAACCATAAACGGCAACGCCAACTGAACTGTACCTCCTTCTAGTGTCAGTGCTGGAAAACCAGCTCATTATTCTAGCACTTTAACGTCGGTAAATAGAGAGGCGTTGGAAAGGATGGTGGCACCCGGGGTGAGATTTCGTGGGGGCACCCTTTTTCGTACTAAAAATACAGTAGGTGAAGACCAAAAAAAAGGTCTTCGTTGGAGAATGAGTGGGTTTTCGGAACAAAAGTATATGAAGACCAAAAAAAAGATCTTCGCCTAAAAATCAGAGAGTATTTAGTCCAAATGAGGATAGGGACCAAACAAAGTGAAAAAAGAAAGGCATTCACCACAAATCGGTGGAGTTATGGCTTCACATCGTAATATGGTGTCACCTCAAAATGGTGACACCCGGGGCGGGCCGCTCCCCCCCCCCAAGCGACGCCTCTGGGTAAATAAAAGGAATTTGACGATTTATTAAGCCTCAATCCTCTTGAAAAAAGTAAATAGAGCATCAGCACCAACATAACTTGAGATTGCAGAAATGGCGCAAAACTGTTTCTTCACTTTTGGGCCTCTTTGGAGTTCCATTACGCACCATTTTTTGGAAAGACTTAGGTTGTCGTCCCAACCATCCACCATCCAACCACCACTCATCAAACACCTGTACAAGAGAACACCATATCTTCAGAATCAACGTTCTGATGACCATGATTTTAGCATGTTTGTTTTTACTTCTTTATTATTTTATTTTTGCTTTCAGTTTATAATAAAAGTTCACGGCTGAAAAGGTAAATCGTTTGATGATTAATTTTCCGAGCACTAGCTGTGGTGCACTCATAATTGATGGGTCAGGTTACATAAATAGGCTCAAATGATTTTTGTTTTATAAAACCAAAGTTGATTTGACCTTAACAATTTTTTTTTCGCCATTGATCCTAGTCTGTGGTTGGTATCAGGCTTTCAAAAAGTGCTGAATGATGAAGAGTTAGAGCAAGTATTACAGTGGATTACCAAAGTATTTAAACATTAAAAGCTAAAAATCTATAAAATGTATCAATCTGTTTTACTCGCAAATGGAGTCATACGAGGTAGATTTTATTCAAATACTGTATATTGAATAAATATTTGGAATAAGATTTACCGCTCTACTAGCCGGTCAGTTGGTCGAGCTGTAACGCGTTCGTCTCTGGAGCTGTAGATTGGAGGTTCCAATCCCGGGCCGGTCAAATCGGACACAGTGTTGCCAACGACTCACCACCGCTGCAACATTTCTTTAAAAGGAGTTATGTTGCCTGGGCGCAATGACGCGGAGATGGGTCCCGCCAATTCGTTGCATGCTTCGGCGTACAACAGCGAGTGTAACCAAAGAATTGATTTGAATAACATTTAGCGCTGATGATCCCATTTACGATTAAACAGACTGTTTAGTTGGGTTTTATAGGTTTTATACAATTAAGTTTTTGATTTTTTAATACTTTGCTAATCTGCTGCATATTAACATCATATCATTTTAGAATTTCACTGGCCCAAGACGAAAAAAACCCCAACGAATTAATAAACATAGGAAAATATTTGATTTAAAGCATACCAAGTACGTTAAGCCCTTTGCTGAATAACAAACGATATAAACCTAATCTTGATACTATGCAAAACCATTCTCTTGAAAGGCTGCAATATTTCGAAAAAAGTCTTGTTGAACAATAAAAATTTATCAATGCATTGAGAATTCGGTGGAATTGCGTAGAGTTTTACTGACAGCAAACGAAATTAAAAACCGTGAAGTGCGGCGACTCAATGCTTTGCAGTATAGCCTCTTTAAGGTGCGTTTGCACGAGACGCGACGCTACGCGAAGCGGAGCAACCAAAATAAGAGGTTATTGACAACTTTCGAAAGATTGCAACTAATCACAATTTTTGTGAGCGGTTGCTTCACTTCACGCAGAAAAAATTGCTGATAAATGGGTAGTCTATTTTGACGAGAGCGATGTGAGCGACCATTCGAGTTCTGCGTAAACGCAACTTCAGAATCAAACAGTGAAAAGATACCGTAGAATGCAACTGTAGAAAGCAATACTGAAACAAAATTGATAGAAGAGGTTGATAGGATTGTAAGAGCTTGTACTTCGCTTCGCAAACAAAAGTTAATCCTTTTCATAACAAAAGAAACAGTTTGTACCAAAAAATAGCCTCATATTTTCCGCTAAATTTAGCGGGTTTTGCTTTCCTAAACTTTTCTGCAAATTCACTTCAATTCACCTTTTACCCACCTCTATATTAATTTGCTGTGTAAATTGATTATTGACGTCACAAATGCGTAGTTGGTTGCAAAGTTTTTTGTATTGAATCGGAAGTGGGAGAAGAAATACGTCATTTACTAAAAATAAGCTCTAAAATACAATGCACTGAGATAATTTCCTCATTCGTGGAGTTTATCTGATTAAAAAAAGGCTTTAAAGTAGAACTTTGATTAAATTAAGTTTTCAAACTATTTGTGTGAAGTTCTCATCCAAACGAAACAGGAAAATGCGTTAAATCGAGTTTAAAAACAAATTCTATCAAGCAAGCCTGCTAGGGCAAAAAAAATTACACTTAAATGAGAGAAAATAGAATTTGCTACATTTGATAGACAGTTAATATAATTTCAACTCAATCGGTTTATTAAACGTCTTTCTTGTTTACAAGTACGAGTTGAAACTGTATAGCGGAGTTTACATTGTAAAAGCTATAAAAATAACCGAAACTTATATTTTGAAAGTGACTATTTCACCAAAAATTCTTGAGTTAAAGAAAGCAAAACGAAAGCGAAGAATATTCATCCGCCATTTTTCATTTGCTTTTTTAAAGGAATTTGAGCTAGGGTTTGTCTTAGAGCTAGATTTGGGATTGTTTGAAAGTATGGACTTGAGTTTGGGTTAAATTTTGGTCAAAATTAATAAAAAAGTTGAAAGTTTTAGTGTATTAAAGCCTTTGCTTATTGTTTGTTTACTTATTGAATCTTAAGGGAAGAAAGTTACACTCAAGCAGAAAATCAGCTGTGATGTAGTAAGTATTTTATTTTTTTGCACATTTAGGAGCAATTCAAAAAACAAAACAATTGAAATTATTAAAAAAATCAATTAAGTCTAGTAATTGAAAGTTTCAAAATGGTGGTTGAAGTAGCTGGAGCGCCGAAAGAAAAAGCCCCAGAAAAGAATTCGCTTCCAATGCCTATTGATGTAACGGATCCGAACTTTGAAGTTCGCGATGAAAAAGTAAGCTTCCTACACTATAAAAATAAACGTTCTATTTGAATATTTCATCTTTTACTGATGATGGATGTAACTACATCTGAAACGTGTAAAAAAACTTGAAGCACTGCATTTTTCTGAGATATAATTATTTGACAACAATATGATTATTTGGCAAAAAATATTCCGTCACAGAATATATCATGACTAAGTTCCAATAGTTACTAGTTGTTGCTTCATTCAATTTACGCTTTAATTTTTGCAAACATTATCAGTAAAAAAAAAAATATATATATTTTAAGTTATTAAATTCTCTGGATTAAATTAGCAAAAATTGTTCTAAAATTAAGTTGGCGTTTTGATTTTATACTTATAAAAGCTGACAACAGAAACTTTATGGATTTTTTACGTATCAATGCTTAATCGCAAAAAATAATCTGCTGATAGCATGGCGGTAATTTACAAACTGAAATTACGTTCTTCATTAACCAACTTATCATGGACAGCAGAAAGCGAAAGAACATTTCATCTTTCAAGTCAAATTGCTATCTTCTCAATATGCTCACCACACTCTGTGGAGCCTTTACAGTGTCCCTTTCCATGCTGAAAGTTAAGCATGGAAGCTGTCAATACCAACTTTATAACCGCTGGTGGTTTGAGACGACGGAAAATCGAATCCGAGTTAACCGTTTTTGCAGCAAATGCTTTGTCTAATCGAAGATTGAATGGTTAAATCGTTTATTGAAGACTTAATAGTTTTGCAATCTAGGGCTGCTTTAAATTTGGTTCACGATAATTTCCGATTAAAAATTTTGTTCATAGGAGAGCCAGAATCTTTTAATTAGGGATTGGAAAACTCTCTCTAAATTTTCTTATTACAGTATATTTGCAAGTACCGCTAATCTTAAAATGCTCAATAGTGCCAATGCGTGACGGAGCAGTCATGTGATGGAGTTTGCCGATGAAATTACCAAAAATTCTCGATTTGTTATGAAGTTTACGCAATAGCGCTCATTCTTGACGAGTTTACCAACATCTCATATAAAACTCTGATGGAGGACATATAATTTTGAACTTTTAGGATTATCCGCAATCCGGCAAAGCAAAGGCGTGTTGCCAAATTCTGCTCTTCATCGGCTTTATGGTGTTGTTGGCCACCACAATATACTTCAGCTACAGCTCCTTCGAATACCAAAGAGGGTTGAAGCGATGTGCCGCCGCCCATGATGAGTTGCAACGAGTAAGAGATTTTGCTTAATGCACTTAATGTAAATCACGTCAAATGTGCAAAATAATGGAAAACATAAAATCACAATTAATCTGGATCAGCCTCTGGTAGTCAGAAAAAATGACTTCGGATGGAATTCGAACCCATGTCCGCGAGTAACGAGCGCGTGAGCTAATTGACCTTATATTCTTCTCGACTCGTAAATATGCAAGATTATAAATACAAATTAACTAATTCAAGAAGGGCTTTGACTAATTTAAAAACACCTTAACTAGATTAACTCACGGTTGTTCGGTTCTCCGTGGATTCTGCCGAGTCATTGTAAGTTATTGAGATGATGTAAGATCAATAGTAGAACTGGATGCTTTTGTATTATTTGTTTACTTTTGGTTGTGATTAAACAGCTGATGGCAAAAAAGAAATTTAGTTATTTACAGTATCTGTACTTATTAATTTGCTTAGTGATGAATTCATTGTGAATTAATTTTGACTTCATTTCTAATTGTTTCCAACCCCATAAGAAATTAATGCTATTTCACAAAGAATTAATTACAATTTTTCTGCGAATTATTAGCCAATATATTGCGATTAAATTTCAAAGAAACATTTGGAGGAAAATCGAAATTATTGCGCATTGAATCGCCGCTGAGACAGATTGGTAAATCGATTGCGATCAAATTTGACAAAGAGAAAAGCATCAACTAATTTTCTATGGAATTTTGTAAAATAGTGTGTTTATTCTATATGTTTGTTTTATGTTCTTATTTGAAATTTTCTGCTTTTCTGATAAACGGTTAAGCCTTTCAGTAGTTTAAATAGATTATAAGTATATGAGCCACTAAATCAGACAATAAAAATAAACATTTAATTGGGCAATCAAGAGTTTTAACTTATTTGTCTGTGAGGGTGGCCTGATATTTGGTATAGCCCACTGCACAAATCAGTCACAAAATTTTTACCGTCATACTTGCTTTCAGCAACTGGCAAATATGCCGAAACCAGGGGACTTCAGCAAAGCTGTTCGAGATTACGTCAATAAACACAACCTCCTGGCTACTATGGTGCCACAAAATAACCCCCAAGTACGTTTAATGTATATGTTTGCATAACTGCCGAGAATAATGGTATTGTTTCTTTGTTGAAGCCTGGTTTATTTGCTATGAATATTTATTTAATTAACAAACTGTTTATTATTTAATACATTTTAGCCAACTTCATAACTTAAATGTCAATATCAATAACAAATATTGCAAAGTTAGAAAAGATTAAACCTAGTTGATTATTTTGGTTTATTCATATTTTTAGCTTTTTATCTGCCCAGGCTGATACGGATTTTAATTTTACTTTAATTTGTTTTTTTACTTAGCTGTCTTTCTATCACTCGATTTTAACCCCATTTTACACGGGGTATTTGACCAGTGCATTTTACACTGGGAAGGGGGGAGCAAAAATCCCCCCAAACTAACTTCTAAACCAAAAGTATTCAAAACACAAAGCTTGGCATACGAGTTGGGGATTACTAAAGTTTTTTAGAAAAATTAGTTTAGAGTTGATTACGTCATCATAGTAAAGTTAGGGGCGCCAAAAATTTTGTAGATAGTTTGGTTTTTGAGACAAAATCATAAAATGCTTCAGTCAAAGAAGTTGCAACAAAAAACGCTTTTTGACATTCTTTAGGTGAAATATAGACAAAAAATGCTCAGATTTTGGAAAGTGACTTTGTCAAACTTCAAAATTGTGGAATTTTTCCTTACCTTACCAACTTCAAATTTCAGGAGTTATTTTTGATTAAATTTGACTCAATTTCAAGTTTGGCTCAAAGTAAAAAGCTGTTTTATAAAGATATTTATCACAAACAAACTGAAAAGGGTTAAAAAAATACCGACCCCGTACTGTAAAAAAGGGGTTAATTATTATATTTTTTACAGAGACCAGCCAATAAGCCTTATATGTACGGACCAAACAGATACGACTTTGGACGACCAATGGATACTGACGAGGAGCACTCATGGGAGGACCTTGCTGGCTGCCTTTCAGCTCGCTGCCTTAGACCTACGCCGGGCCAAGATGATGAACTCTTTTCCTCATCCATTGATGCTAAATGCTTGGGGAATACCTTGAAGGATAAGAAAAAAGATGTGCTGGATCTTTTAAAAAAAGGTTGGCATGACATATTTCGAAAGTTTGGTTCTTCTCGGCCAAATCACTGAAGGCTACGGCCCCTTGGAATCAGAAAAAAATCTCAATGAACTGATGTATACTGTAACAGTTTGTAATTATTTGTGTAAATTTTTAATTCGACCTCGAAATTTGCGTGTTACTATATCGAAACTGCCCCGTTGCTATTTTCTTTTTATGAAGTAATACCACTGATAATTTTTTTAACTTTGAAAATTGAAAACAAATCCCTTTTTTCCAACAGTGCAGGGTGACGCTTTGGATTTGTAACTAGGTTAGTGATGACATGTCCCTGTGAACAAAGTTGAACCATGAAACACATCAAAAATAATTAAAAAATGCTTTGTAAAAAAGAGTTTTCCCGTTTTGAAATATTTTAAGAAAAATATTTATCATGCTTCATTAGAGCCATTTTTAAGGCTGAAAAGTGTAAATCTAATTTTAAAAAGATGATTATTTTATTGTACTATTTAGCTGCAAGCTCTGGCTTGTCTTGCTTGTTAAAGCAGTTTTTAAAATCTGTTCAGCTAACATTACAATCACCCACCAACAAAATCAAAAGGATTGGTTTCGGAATTTATATTTCAGACAAATTCTACTTTTTTCAAACGTGGATACTTGCATACAGCTGACAATGGCTATGTTATAAGACTGAATTCAATTATGTTTATATTTTTGTTGATTTTTAGTTTGCGGTAAAGGCTGATTATTTTTCTTGATAAATGTGTAGTATACCGTCTCTTGCCTAAACAGCATTAAAATATTGTTGAATAATGCTATAATAATTTGTTTTTTTGTTTAAAAACGCTATAATTAAAAAAAAAATTAATGTTGATAAAAACAACAAAATAAAGCTTTGAGTATTTTCTTGTTACAGCAAAATTAAATTATTTGAAGTAACAAAATGTATAAATACGGCAAATCTTTATACAGTATAGCAAAATTTGTCTTTATCGACCTTGGCTATAACGACACTTCGCTTATTTCTACAATTATTTTTATTATCGTTTTAGCTGTCGATATAGGCGAATTCTATTTTAACAAGAAAAAACGCTCAATTTTTTTTTGTTATTTTTCTCGACAATTATGTACCTTTGGCGTTTTCTTTTTAGTTTGTGTTAAAAAGCAATTGTTGGTTTTAGTTGTAACTTCTACAACAATACATTTAAAATACTCATTGAAAAAGGTCTTATAAATCATTTAGAAAAAAAGCAGAGTAATTTCCGAAAACTTGCAGATAAAAGAAGAAACTACAAATTGCCGACGGTTTTAGCCAGTAAGTGTAAACTTTCAGTCCTCACTTAATACAAAACATTTTTTTGAGTTCTGTGTGCAACTCAGCAGACTGAGTTGTCAGTTGTCACAGTCGGCAATACACGTGACTTCTTTATGGGAAATTAACATTTAAAATCTTTCTTTTGGCCAGATTAAGTCACAATGCTATGTAGTAAAATCCGAAGTTTAGCAGTTGTTCAGTAATGAAATATATAGTTATGAGATACGAGATATTCTTACTTCAATTTTACCGAAGCCATACCAGTGTTGTAAGTCGGGACTGGCTTTTTGGGTCGAGCTCGGGTTTGGGCCGGGTTTGGGCTGAAAGTTGGCAAAAATTTCGGGCTTCACAAAAATATAATTAAAATAACTCGGCAACATTGCTAAATTTTTCAGACCTAATATAACTTTCAGGTTTTTTCGGGCATGATTTGGGCTTCAAATTAGTTTTCGGGTTCGGGCTTATATTTTCGGGTTCGGGCCGCGTTCGGACCTGAACTAGTCGGCCCGTTTACAACTCTGAGCCATACTAGGTGGTGACGGTGCTACCAGTGAATGAGATTGCGGAAAAACTCGCGCAAACCTAATTACTGGGCCACCCCAAGGGCTGAACCTGAGATCAAAGACTGAAAGGGAGGAGCCGAAAATAGCTCTTTGTAGTGGCGCATAGACAATACACGAAAACAAAAGATCAAAAATCTTTAAAAGGGTGCCTGCAGGCGCTGCAAAAAGAGTAATTGTTCTTCCTTCGATCAATGCTGCATAGATAAAAGGAGAACATAAGACAATGCACCCATGGCAGTGAATTGGAGAAAGTTTATCGTGTATAGTGGGAGACAGGGGCTTCTTTCAAAAGATGGACAAAAAGAATCAATCGCCTCATTATTGAAATTTTTGGTCAAACGTCAAATAAACTGGATCACCAAAGTTTTGGAGGCGTCACCCTTTTGAGTTACAGTAGCTCTTCTGGTCTAAAATCAACTCATATGTTAAATTTAAACTTCTTATAACTTCCTATTATGAAGAAATTTAATCCTAACATCACCACGGTATTGGTTGTAAAAATTGCTAACAAAACAAAATTACTAACAATAATAAACAACATTATTTTAACGCTTATTCATGCTCTTTTACTATAGTAATTCAAATTAAACACCAATTGTTCAGTGTTTATATTTAGAGATTGGTACGGTTATATCAGTTATTGTTGCTTTTTTTACCCTAGATTGGTTCATAACGATATACAGTAAATTTTTATAACCCAATATAAGATAAAAAATCGGTGGTTTCAGACACGCAAAACTAAAAATAAAACGACATAAAAGCTCCCCAAAACAGCATGATTAGCCATGTTAAATAAAACAAACTGCAGTAATAAATCAAAAAATAAAAAAAACGAATCAAAAACGAAACAATTAAAAAAACAAGCGTTTGTTGGTCAATTTTGATTGCTGCTGTGATGCATAATTTTTTTGCGCCGAGAATGCTAGCACGCTTTATTGAGCCATATACCGACTATGCACAAAACACAAAATTGGAGCAACTATACAAAAAATTACCAGAATTTTCTTATTCGAGGTCACGATTCACATGTCAACACATGGTTCACTTCAATGTTGCAACCAATATTAAAAAAAGAAATTTAAATTAATTTATAATGCGCATATTGGAGTGTCAAATAACAATACATGGATCAAGGAATGACAAGAGAACATACCTGGAAAATTAATACATAATGAATATTGCATAATGAATGCTAGCACAATACATAATGAATATTGCTATGTTAACAAAAAATAACAAAGTTATGAACTGGTTATACTTTAATTTTTCAATGTTGTAATTTTTCCTCATTGCGCTTATAGATATATGATTCTGAAAATAGGTTTATCATTTTCAATTATTGCTTAATCCTATTTTACACGGGAATGAGAGAAAGCTCAATAATTCCTCTTCTCGGGTATTTGTGATAAAATGTTTCAAACAGAAGTTTTGTTACTTTAAACTGACCTGACGTACAATAGAATCAAAGTTACTCAAAAACTATCCCTAAAACTTTAAAGTTGCTAAGGTAAGAAAAAGTAATACCGGTATATTTTTGAGACTTGCTGAGTACACTTTATCAAATTATTGATATTTTTTAGGCTTATATTAGATAAACGTTACGACACGAAAGGTTTGTGTGACGTTAATCACTTTGACTCTGGCTTTTTTTGATTCAGAGTTAAAAACTAAACTTATGTGCATTAATCAAAACTCCGCATATGAAATACAAACCAACATATCCTGTAGGTCCATCCGGTTTAGGATTTAAAAATAGTTTTTACAAGGACATTTTGCCTACTTTTCCTTCAATGTAACATGCGTTATGCCGCTCTCAAACTTTGGCGATTTTGACTGCAGCTCCATTGCAAAATCAATTTAAAGTGCAGTTTCAGCGCATTCGCAGCGCAGTCTTCTCAGAGTCGCAGGGCATAGTGAATCCTCTGCGAATGCGTTGCGAATTGATTTCTACTAATGTAGAAGAAAAAAAAATTATTCATTTTCATGATAAGAAAGCAGGTAAAATAAAAAACAACAACTTTATTTAGAAGATTAATTAAGCTTATTAGTTCTGATGCAGACATAAATCATAGTGAAAGCTTTAATTTAGCAGCAAACAAAAAGCACGATAGTTGTCCGAAAAATCAAAATCGAGAAGAAAAATGACCAAAACCGGTTAGTCTTTGCGACATAGATATGATGTATTACGGCACACCTGAGCGGTAACGCGGTTTTTTTTCAATGGTACCATTGGTTCATTACCGCAATAGTTTACCTTTTAAAGGCGCTACTGGTTCTTTGTAGAAATGCAAAAATTTTTTTAAACCAACGTGAAAAATTAATGTTTTGATTTGGCAATGTAATTTATTGGTAAATTTCCACATCTACGCTCGTGAAAATCCAACAAATTTTTCAAAACTTTTTAACTGCAAAATTCTGAACTAAGTATCAACCAATC
The DNA here is from genome assembly GCA_963965965.1 of Trididemnum nubilum. Taxonomy (NCBI): domain Eukaryota; kingdom Metazoa; phylum Chordata; class Ascidiacea; order Aplousobranchia; family Didemnidae; genus Trididemnum; species Trididemnum nubilum. Next base: position 7,320,281 of record OZ014484.1, on the reverse strand, counting down.
AAATTGTTCCTCTTTTTTCAACGTTTGTAGTTGTAACTTAATTTCAAAATCACAAGAGCAATGAAGTGGTGCAGAGTTGTAAACGGGCCGACAAGTTCAGGCCCGAACCCGGCCCAAACCCGAAACTATAAGCCCAAACCCGGCCAGAACCCGAAAATTAATTTGAAGCCCGAATCATGCTCGAAAAAAATCCGACAGTTAAGTTAGGTCTAAAAAATTTAGCAATATTGCCATATAATTTTGATTGTATTTTTGTACACCTAAGACAAAAAGTACGTCTCAGGCCCGAATTAAGCCCGACATTTTTGTCAACTTTAGGCCCGAACCCGGCCCGAACCCGAACCCGATCCGAATAGCCCGGCCCGACTTACAACTCTGAAGTGGTGAATAACTTTCGAATTACGGTAGCTTTATTATAGCGTATTACTATTATTTTTATTTTTGTTCAAGTCTTTATCATTTCGTATTATTTCTGTGATTGAAGAAAAATATGCTCAGCAAATGGGCACAGTTTTCGTTCAGCAGATTGCCCTCAAAGTCAATTTTACTAAAATATGCAACTTTAATGTCGTTTGACACTGCTGCCACTTTAATGTACATTTTGTTGCAAGCATTAAACTTAAATATATCCAGCTTTAGAGCAGAAAAACTGGACTTCAGGAATAGTTTTGCCGAGAATAAAATAGCCGAAGCTCTCGTAAAACGTTTTATTTGAGAGACGTTTTAACTTAGTCATTAATTATCAATTTGCAAATAACACGCAAAAGGATTAGATGTCCTGCAAAGCGCAAGTGTAACAAAAAAGCAAAATAAATCGGAAATTAACTAATTGTTGTTCTGCGGTATAAGGCATTATTGCTTTCAAAAACAAGCACAAACCAAGCGGATAAGCTAATAATTTTATAACTATATTGCAAGACTACTCTTTAACACCACTGCGTTTACCATACTACTCGGCTATTAACAGCTGTAGGCAAACTTAGTGTTTTAGTTGAGCTCGAGCATTTTCGGCGTTATATTGACCGCCTTCATTAAAAAACTGAAAACATGGCAAATGAATAAAGCAATAATCAGTGCTCTGTCAAAATTAATTCAAAATAGTAACAACATATTACAAACATGCAATTTGGACTTCCAACCGCATCCGGCTAAACTGGCATTTTACGGCTCAGGCAGTTCTTAGTAATAAGATAAATTAAATTAGAAGTTCAATTAAGTATAATTAAAATTTAAAGCTAGCCTAGCTTATAGTAGCCTTGTAATAATATAACGGAGTGGTGTTTTTGAATTGTGTTGCAATAACCTCTCTACTGAAATTATAAATTTTATAATTGCACTATAACAAATCTTATCAAACGACACTCATGCATTCAACCTAAGATTATCCACATCCTGATGCCGTCAGCTACAACCTACGTTTGATTAAAGACAAAGCGAAAGTCAAGCCAGTATAACAAAAACCCAAGTAGTCACCAATCAATTGAAATGGATTCCAGCAATCAGTTGTTTAGCGAATTACCAGCACTATATTAGCTATCTACTAACTGTACTGCCAGAATCAAACAGTAGACCCCAATTTCAGACACACTATCTCATTCAAACATAGCCCCATATTAACGTAGACTAGTAGCTGACATTTACGTTCTCAACCGCACCATCTCTGAACTTTTAAAGGAAAATTTGAAAGCAAATTTCAAAATTACTAGAATTACCAAAAGTTTCAAAATTATAGAAATAATTGACTACGACTATTAAAAACCCAAGTTTTTGTACTATCCAACTCCGTATTAACATTTTGTTAAAAAGTTTTCCGATTTTATTTATTTTGATCTAAGTTACTTCATTAATTTTCATCCATATTTTAATAGTTATATCAGCGTCAGGCAGCAATATTTTAGTTTTTGACCCTACTTTTGTCTAATAGCTGACATTCAAGAAATTGTTTGTTTTACTATTACCTTTTCACCACTCATTATTTCGTAAAATAAAATTTATAACAAAAGCAATCAACTACGTCATTTTCGTTACATCTAATATGATTCGCAGCGAAGTCTCCGTGCATTCGCCCGAGTCGTACTGCAGTCTCCGCGGGTTCGCTGCGCAGTCTACGTCAATTTGATGGCGAATTCACTGCGAACCCGCGAAGACTGCAGTACAACTCCACGGAGACTGTGCTGCGATGAAAAATTTTTGAACCGGTTGAAAAATTTTTGCTCGTTGGCGACTCCAATGCGATTGCGCTAATACTTAGTGCGAATGGACTGCAAATGCGTTGAGACTGCGCGTAGACTCTGAAAACTGAAAAATGTTCAATTTGCAGTAAAGTCGCAGTCAACGTCGCCAAAGTGTGAGAACAGCATACGTCAACTATCCCGGGGAAAATAAGAAAAACGATTAAAACTACAACTCATTGCTTAATCAGAGATTGCTCCCAGCAATATAATGCGAATTTTCGATAAATCCAAATGTCTATATTGACCTAGTTTTTTTTGCTTTTAAGCTTAGTTTCTAAACGCTGTAAGCTGTCTAAATTGTTGGTTGCAAGTAAAATATTGTTTATCTTTTGTTTATTATTAGTCCAGTCTTTTACCTGGCTATAAATTTTTAAAGCAGTTTCATAGCATAGTTTTGCTTCAACTAGTTTGTGCAAATTGTGGTATGCGTTCCCTAAATTATTATAACAAAGACCCAGTACAAAGAGATTTTTTGCTTCATCATTACCGTACGTACGTTCCAACGATGAAATAGCTTGAGCATAAACTTCAATTGCTTTGTCAAAATCACGCGCCTCAGCACAACAATATCCATAATACTTTAAAAAACACGCAATTTCTTTACATTTAGCTTTCAAATCTACATTGTCAATTTTCTGCATTTCTTTCAAAATGCTGTCCATTAATGAGTATTGTCCTTTAAAGTAAACAGATTTTCTTTGTTTCTGCATTTTCTCTGCGATGCTTTGCATCTCAATTCCTATTATTCTTAACTTGACCAATCTTGTTAGTCCCTCAAAGGAGCCTATGATTAAATCAAACCTGCACCTCTGAAGTAACAATGAAGAGTCGACATTGACTTCAATGAAACTTCCCACAAGCTGTTTAATTTCGTCATGTAGTTCATTTATAATCGTCGTTGGTTGATTTTGCAACTTTATTTGTTCAAACATGGAAGCCATTTCGACGCAAGTGATTGTGGCATCAGCCTTGTTATTCGTTTCAATCTGGTATCTAATTTTCAACATCATTGATAAAGCTTTGTTCGCTTCTTCTTTATGTGCAATCAATGTTTGAAGGGTTTGATCAGCCTTGTTGTATTGTTTATCATCCATATAGGATTTTGTAGCATCTATTATTAAGAAAAATATAGTTGAAAAAATTGGCTAGTTTGTTTTTATTACTAAGCAAATTTTTGCCTGTCAAAAGAAAACCTTTAAAGATGTACATAGTACAACAAAATTAGTACAATCTGTTGTAAAGTTTATTTTACAATTTGTACTGTTTGAGCTGAATGATTTTGCTATATTAACCTTAGCGAGCAAATTCCGCGTAAAAAAGCTTAGCGCAGCATAATGGAGTTACAATGTGAGGTTTTGCTTTATTTGCATGAAAAACCATTAACACTACGAAAAACCCAATAGCTGCCGGACTTGATGATACTTTGACGGAAAAGATAAATAATTTTAGGCATGAAGCACTTCATTTGCTGCTCATTGCGTTCAATATTTGCCTTACAACATTCAATCAACTAAAATTACGGAAAAAATACAAAGCTTATTGCACTGTCAAAGCCAGGAAAAGGTCCTAAAGTACCCCGAAGTTAAACAGACCAATCTCCTTTCTCTGTCATACACTCGATCATACAAGCTGTTTGAATATCTGATTCTTCGCTCAGCTACATCAATGCTTTGTTAATTAACAGGTAATATTCAAACAAGCAAGCTTCAGACATGGAAAATTCTGTTGCAGTATGAATCAACTATTCAATCGCACCGAGCATTTTCAGGACTGATGTGAAAATGAACAGATACAGCTGCTTTTTTGACTTCACTCTCTCGCTAACATAGGATACTTTCAATCATGGAAGTCCAATTGTAAAGAAAATTATTATGCTCCAATGATTAGAAAGCTTTTTGAGATGACCCTTATAGAATGCTATGAACACTCCTAATACATCTTTGCTTTCAAACAATTGTTTCTATATTGATTTCAACGGCAAACGCGTTTGATGGTTCGCCAGAAAAACGGCCTTCCAAAAAGAATTATGCGTGTTTGCACCCTGTTCTTCATCAAGTACACAAGCGATTAACTAATACACCTGGGCCCACAGGACAGAAATTTTCTCGATCGCATTAATTACGAGAATTTTTTAAGAGGCGCTACCGAACAAAATACTTGCCAAAGGCAAGAGGTTATTTTTGCACTTGCATCTGAGCTCTGAGAGCTCGGTAACGTCGTTTTCGCTCGCTAAGTTGCTCGGATCGATTGCGAGATGTAACTCCAGTAACAAAACGTCACATTTTCCTCGCCAACTTAACGAAGATTTTGAAGCACTCTTTAAGCAAGCGAGAAATCTTTTTTGGTTAAGAAATTTAATCGCAAAATGTTAAAAACATCTAGCTAAAGCGAGTTTTTGCTGAAAATTAATTAACATCGTGCCCATGTTTGCTATTAGACCGATTAGACTGCTAAGAAAAAAGCGAAATTACATTGAGAGCCATTTGCTGTTTCGACTGATTAAGAAATATTGAGTAGTGCCAGTTGAAAAAAATAGTAATGCACTCTTTTTGTACCAACAATTTTTAAAGAACACGAGGCTCATTTTTGCTCAAAATTTAAGAACAAATTAAAAACAATGCCAGCTTCGGTAGCAAAATAAACCAAAAACAAACCAAAAAAAAATTCAAATCCATGAAAGAAATTAAAAATTTGTGCTGATTTAAAACAACAAAATTTTTGTGATCTTTTTGTGTTTGCAAGCAAAATTGCAACTTTTCAAGATTATAAAGCGCTGCTGCTCTGCGCAAGCAATTGAGAATTTTTTTGGCAGTTGTTTAACTTGAAAAAAGCTTGCTTTTTCTCTTTTGCAATTTTCCGATGATGCAAAAGCAAGAAAAAAGCGTTCACTTAGGCAGAAAGAGCAATATAGGTATCAAGCAGTGTTTTAAGCATGTTCGCTAAAACTGACATCATTCCTCTCAAAATTAAAAAAAAAAAATTACGCTGAAAATCGGTAAAAAATTAAAGACAGCCAGTCTCAACTCAAGATTTACTGGTTTTAAAAAAGAAGAGTGTACTTTGACTTGCTCACTTTTGAAAATTTTTGAAACCCAAAGTTTCTGTAAGCATGTAAGTTTACCCACCAACAACCTCAAGGGTGCTTTACGTGATTTCAAAAAAAATGTAGTAGAGAAAAAGTTGTTCTTTTTTGACATTGATCCAAAAATATAATCAAATTCTGTCGTTCATTAAGTAATTATCATCAGTCGAGGAATTTGCATGCTTAGAATAATAACGCAGAACTTAAAGTATCTTTTCCATAACAATGCAGTACATACAGTACGCTTGAATGCATTATTTTGAAGCAAAAATGCATCTGACTTCACAATAAGATATTTAATATACGTACTAACACAAGTCACGAACATCTCGCAAAGAAATAGAGCGAGCAGTTTCAACGCATATTGGGCGAGACGGCTCAGAAATGGCAGTTTGTCTAAGAAGTTTCTTGTTCGTTATCGCTTTTTAGCGAGCGAGAATGACCGTTACGTGCTCGCTAACGCGTTCTGTCTTGTTGGTCCTGAACGCTAAACATGTTTTGTATAGGCTGATGTCATTTGTGCTACATTGCAAAGATCCTCTTTAAAAAAGCAAAAAAAACAACTGAGTTAATTATGTCCTTTAAAGACTAATACACCAACGATCTACGAGCCAACGACCAACGAGCCTACTCGAACAACATTCATGCATCAACTTTTCATCTCAAAAGCAAACGCTATACTTTATAAATTCGAATTACATGGATACAAATTCAAATTACATGGATCGGAAAACAACTCACGTTTGTGCCAAAAAGCTTGTCAAGTTGGATTTACTTTAAATGGCGCTCACGTATACCAAGACCATAAAGTTAAAAGGCATTCAAGACAACTTTTTCACACATTCAAGACAACTTTTTCACTCAAGACAACTTTCTCACTTTTTCACTCTTCAAAAACTTTGGATTAGCTTAACAGGCATTTTCACCAAAATCGAAGTTTCTACGTCATACCGTTTTCAAGATATTGCTGTTTAAAATTAGAAATTTTCCTCTTACTTCAGTGCCGTGACAGTACTGTGTCAGACGATTAACTCTTGGAAAGCTGGTTTACACTTATTGAAAAGCTGCTAGTTTTACCGTTCTGATCCTTTATTTTGTTTTGAAAATAACTGAGCCACAAAAAATTTGTTGAGAATCGGGAACATGCAATAAATTTTTCAATTTTTTTTTCTAGTTGGTAACCGTGGCAAAATTTCTACGGGGCTTTTCTAAAAGGATATTTAGATTGTCATACCTTGGGAACAGAATATCGTAAAAAGCTCAAGTTTGGTGAAATTGTTCTTTAAGAAACTGTCAAATTTTTTTTGAGAGAAAACCAAGCAAACATTTTTCGACTTGAATGCTCTTTTAAGACCCAATCAAAAGTTGAAGCAAAAAAACAGCATCCTTAAAAAGTTTACCATTTCAGTTGAGGTAAAAATGTTGGAATCATCCACGCAACAGCGCTTGCGTTTTTTTTTTCGGCAGCTGAGTGTGATTCGCCAGTCTGGACAAGGCCATGCCGTGCATCCACGCTTGATTCAACTCTTACACCCACGAGCATAGCCATAATCAGATGTCTCCTAGCAACAAGAGTTGATAATCTACTGTACAATATATTAGCTGTTTGGCATCGCTCCTCGCCTATTAAAGCGCCAGGTGCTAGCACAATAATAGAAGATCAGTTAAGAAACGAACCATTGTCATCCTCTAAACGGCCAAACATCAGCAACAAAATGGCTAAAATCCAAAATAAGTTTTTATCTTCTACCATATCTCTGGATTACCGCTCTTTCAACGGCAAATTTGATCTCTGGACCAAATACCTAGAAACAGCCCCACAAAAGTTACCTCTCTGCCCAAACAAATCTTTACTACCGGCTCTAAAAAGAGGTGACTTTTTTTGATTTCCCTCAACCGAATAAGGTCAGGAATTAGATATGCTATCAAGCCTTGATGGCCAAAAAAAGAATAAAAACCAACAAGCGACTGATGCAAATGTGGAGAAGAGCAAGCTATGAGCCAGCTGATGGTCCGTTTTCATCTCTCCGAAATATGCTTCAAAGATGATTTAAATGTCCTGAACCACCTAGGCCAGAAAGAGATAGAACACCAAGCTGGCAAATTTAGTGACGCGAGAAGAAAATGAATCAGCCAAATAGTCAAGCGGCAACGCGTTCGTCTCTGGTACGGAAGGTCTGATCGAGTTTAAAACTGGGGCGATCAAATCGGACACAGTATGGCTGACGGCTTGTTGCGTTGCATTCCGGCTAGGGTGTCCATTATTTGGGGTCAAATTTTGAAATGCATATTTTTGTGAGTCTGATCCTCTCAAAGTTTTCATCGTATCAAAAACTGCTTCATACAAAGTTTTGTGGCAAAATTTTGATTTTTAGAAGGGGCGTAGTGTTCTCAAAGTTGGCTTAACAACCACCATTGTATGCACTTAGGCAGTTATCTAATCAGTACAATACTAATATTTACGGAAAAGTTATTGCTGCATAAAAGCACATTTTTTCATATTCGAAACAGTGGTCTGTTTATTTTCAACAATCTGTAAAGCATACATACTACATTGTTTTTCACTTTTAAAACAACTTATTAAGTGGTGGTGCTCCTCAACCCCTTCTGAAGGATGGAGAAGCAAAAAAACTTACAGAGACCCAATAATCAAGCCACAGGCCAGGGTGCAGACTGCACAGCCAAAGCTAGATTTGCGTAGAGGCTCAGAGGCAAGAAAAGAAAGAGATGATTAAAGTCCTGTAGAAGGTGTCCATTAGGGTGGTTTAAAAACAAACTTTTTTCCGATATGTTTTTCTCCGAGGGGCTTAAAAGTTGTGTTGCGGTGCAAAAATAACCCATGTAAGTTTTTTTGACTTTAATTAACATCTGGGGGTCGCGCACCCCCCATATTCTAAACGTGCCCCCCTAAATCACAAAACTGCCATATTTCCTTAACCACTTGAGATAGATACTTCTAATAAAAACCAAAAGATGCAGAAGATATGATTTTTTATTAGTGTTTATTACATTTTATCATGCTATCTGATCAAATTTTCTAGATAAATTAAAAAAAACTGTTTTTGTTCAAAATTTTAGTTGAATGTTAATATTCAAGTAAAATTTTGAACAAAAATAGTTTTTTTAAATTTGTCTGGAGAATTTGATCAGATAGCATAATAAAATGTATTAAACACATATAGGAAATCATATCTTCTACATCTTTTGGTGCTTAAGTGAAGTTTCTATCTCAAGGGGTTAAGGAGATATGGCAATTTTGTGATTTAAGGGGGCACGCTTAGAATGTGGGGAGTGCGCGACCCCTAAATAATTTAAGTCAAAAAAAATTTACATGGGTTATTTTTGCACCAAAGCACACCTTTTAAGCCCCTCGTAGAAAAACATGTTGCAAAAAAGTTTTTTTTTTTAACTTTCTTAGTGTCCATAGGCGCTGCAGGAAAATTTTTTTACGACTGACTTACGACAGTAGTAAAAGACTTTGACCTTGGAAGCAAAGGCGGAAAGCTCAAAACATACGGGGAGTGAAAGGACCAATTTCCTAGGATAAACTGTATAGAAACGGCACTGTTGAGGTGGGAGAGGAAATGTGGAAATGTGACGTCTCCATTTGTGATACTGGGCGTAACGGGTTTCGCAATAGCTGGGGAGAGGGACCAGGGACAAACCATCACAGTAGGCAGGGAGGTTCCAGGTTTCGGAATAGAATTAGCATGCATATTTCCTGGGTTAACAGAATGACTTTGGACCTATTGCAAGGTTAAAATGGCACTGTTAGAAAGTGAGGAGACATGAATCCAGACATTTTCGAGAATTCTTGGCCAGAGATGTAAGAGGGCTTTTGAAAGTAGGGAAGGAGCCGATCGGGAGTCCGTAAAAGGACAATTGAATGTGCTCAAGTTGTCTTGTAATTGCTACAGCAGACTAGCCCGAGCTCGAGGGGTAGGTTTCAGCTGAGAAACTGGAGGCAATTGGTTAGCAGAGAAAAAAAGTTGAAGGTATTGTATTTGGGTTATATGGCATATACTCCAGTGTCATTAGTCTAATGAGGAAAAGGACAGATCCATCAGCCCATACATACGCGTTTGAAGGAAAAGAGTAATCAATTCTTGGCGTGTTTAAGATGGAATGAGCTAGGGCACCTGCAGTTAGACATGGAAGATGATACTGTAAACTAGATGGAGTCCAAAGGGGATTTGTGGACATGTAATTAATGGCTCGCGCAAGGATAGAAGTTTTTTTTTTTCTGTGGATGAGCAATATCACAAGAAGAATTTTTTTAACTGGCTGATTACTGATTTTGAGGCAAGGGCACCAAAGTTAAATGATTATTTGAGGCGCAGAGCATGTTCAAAGCACGATGGTGCTTGGTGTTTTAAGGTAATTTTAAACAAAAAAGTTGGGTCTCAATTAGAAGCAATGGGATAGGGGTGAAAACGAGGCATCCACTAAAGACCTTGCTTGCAGCTCTGTGGCGAATTTCTCGTTGGTTGTTCAAACATATCAACCCTCTATTGTTTTTGGTGACACACTCGACAAATTAGTGTTTTTTTTTTATAGATTATTTTCACAAGAGCTAGTGACAGTGGTTCGTGTTCTTTGAAATTTTCTCAAACTTTCACCAATGCACATTTTGTATTCAAACCTACGTTACGATCACATTGGTCAATCAAATTTAAATCCACTATGAGATACCACAGAAGACTAGCCCTCTTATGAAAAGCTCTTTTCTTTGAAAAACTCGTTGATGATGCAAACATTGAAAACTGCACATAACTACTGTATGTCGTAGCTGATACATCACTGCAGTTCCTACGTTAACTCTCAGTTTTCAGATTTTAATAAACGCTATCGTGAAGCGTGTTAAGGTCACAGTGAAGCAATAATACTCTGCTGTTCATAGTGGTGGTATTCCGGCATAGGTATCCACATTCAAACTTGAAAGACTTTGCGCCACCTCTAAACTTCATTTTACAAGTTTAAAATTTCATACGTATCATTTTTTCATTAAATGAAACCATTTGAAAGGGTCAGGGGTCAAACTTTTCGACATGTCAAAATAAGGGACACCCTACTGACGGCGCTATGACGCGAAAATGTGCCCTGCCAACTCGTTACACGCTTTGTTGTAATACAGTAAGTATAATGAAAGATTTGATTGGAAAAGATGTAAAAAATGCTTCAAGCAAGGATCATATGATCAGTTTTTTTTGCACAATTTTCTTGCATCAATTGTGTGAAATGTCGCGAAAGTCCTTGACTCACTATTGCGGGCACCTGTCGCCAATTAAATTGAACAGCCCGCATGAGAATGAAAATCAATGTCAAGAAAGTCTTGTTGAGTTCTTGCAAGAAAATAAAGCCGAGCTCATCTTTGCCAGCAAGTTTTCTAAAAGCCGCCGTTCTCCACGAAGAAAACTGAGCTTTTACCAGTGCTTTTGAAAATATTGTGCCACTGAACACAACAAACGCCGCCGAGGTCAACGCAGAAAGAGAATGCGTCACAATTATCAAGCAAAAACGTCATAAGAAATTTTACCTCATTTAATTTAATCGGCAATGACGTATTATCATAACACTGCGCCCGCTGTTTTTTCATATTTGTTTGCGATCGCCCGTCCATTGTCTTGTTTGAACATGAAATTGAACTTTTAATAAGTAAAGTGGAAGAAAAACATGTAGATCGTGAAACTTAAACATTTATGGTTACAAATTTATTAATGAGTGTTGCAATGCATAATTAAGTAAAAACTTCTCCATGCAAGACCTTTTTTTTTACTACTTGCTTTTAACAAAATCCGAAGTTAAATTAAGACTATTGAATTGATATTTCTCAAAACTTTTACTCGCACTCGGAAAAGTAATAATGGTGAACTTGATTAGCTAAACTTGAACTCACAAAAATCTATCAATTGTTTATTATACTCTTTTCTGTTAAAATATTGAATTGCATTTCACACTTACATTTTACGATTGGTGGAGAACAAATATCTAAAGAATAAATGATAAAATAATTGGCGCTCAACGAAGAACATTGTAGTCTACTATAAACAGAAAACATCACGTTATTTTGATCTGTTTAGCCAACAAAAGTGTATTCTGGATATCGGATAACAAATTGCCGATAATAGTTATACGTATAACTTTAGCACCAGGTAAGGTCAAGTGAAGTGAACTTTTGCTCACGATAATATGGTTCAATGATTTTTCTTTTTGAATTAGTTTTATTATGTCTCAATAATTATTCAATTTGTCATTCGTTTCTAGTACAAACATGAAAATATTTTCTACTGACGGAAATTTAAGTCAAAAAATTGAAATTCCTGACCTTTTGCCAACAAAAGTATATTCTGGATATCGGATAACAAATTGCCGATCATAGTTATACGTATACTTCAACACCTGTTAAGGTTATTTAATGTAAAATTTTGCTCACGATAATATGGTTCAATAATTTTTCTTTTTGAATTAGTTTTGTTATTTCTCGATAATTATTCAATTTGTCATTCGGTTCTAGTACAAATATGAAAATATTTTCTACTGAGGGAAATTTAAATCAAAAAATTGACATTCCTGACCGATTATCATTGCATATGCTATTTCTAAATTTCAGCTCTCTACGTTTCGCCGTTTTCGAGTTAAAAAGCAATTAAATAAACTTGAAATATTTGCATGTGCGGTGTCACTAAGTCCCAATAAATTGACAAAGCACATATCACTATCGCTGCGACTAACTTCAAAGAAATTCCTTACTAACGGCGTAAACACTTTCACAGAAAAAAAAACTAGGTGTGAGAACTTGGGCAACTTCTTTGAGGAAAAACCCAGACGCTTTTGTCTGGCAAGTGTCTGGCAAGAAGATGAGTAAGAAAATAGCATCTAGATGTGATAGCTCCAAAAATATTGAATAAAACATCAATATTTTTTATGGAGTTGCTACTTTACAGCGAATAAATCATGAGCGTTTACTAAACTAATCGCAGCAGTTATAAGAATTTGTTGTTGCTCAAACTGAAAAAAATCTGTAATACAACATTTGGCAAACTTTGTTACCATGTAAACCGATTTAGGTTACTGTATAAACGGGTTTCACAAGGCGGTCAGCTTTTTTCTTTGGTTTTGACCCTAGTATCTGGATGTTAAATCATTAACCCTATTTTGCGCGGAAGAGGGGGATTTTAACACATTTTTTCGTGATAAATCCTTTCAGAAATAAAATTTTCATCTTGAAGTCATTTAACTTTGAGTAAAATTTATTCATAATTACATAACCTTTGAAAACTTAAAGTTGGAAAGTTAAGGAGAAGTTTTCCAATTTTGAGGTTTTTGAAATTTTTCATAGACACTTTAGCAAAATATGGGCAGTTTTCGTCCATATCAAACTTAATGACGGCACAAAACATTTTTGTGGCAAAATCGTGTAGACTTAGGCATTCAATAAGTTTCAGAAGATTGACTATCAACAATTTTTTTGGCATGCAATGATTTAGATTCGAAAAACAAATTAATAAACAAAATTTAAAACGTCTTGGCTTCATTACAAAAATGACGCCCTTTTTTCCAAAATTGATCGTGACATTACTGCATGACGCCGTCAACTTAAACTAATGTTTCCATGAAGTTTTAATGTATACCAACTTTCATGCCAATTTTGGTGTTTTTATGATCTCCATGCGTTTCAGAAATCAGGAAAAAGGACATTTTTGCTCTCTTCCTCAAGTGAAATGCGTTGGTCAATATTAGCTCGTGTGAAATAGGGCTAACACACCAAATAATTTCAATATTGTTTTAATATTAAGCTTAGCTCATCGCAAAATAAGCGAAAAATTTGCCAGCTACTGGATTAAACTGCTGCACGTCATGGTGAATATAGGTCACGTAAAATCATAGCAGCTTTTTAAATGATAATTGTTTGTAAAACTGCTTACAGCTTCACTAGAACAAATTTGACTCCAGACACGATATTGCTTATATGTAATCACAGTATATTTTCCAAGTTGCCTTGGCCAGGAGATAGCAAAAGGACCTTACGGTCATGGAGTCAAGCTGCCATTTTCCAACAGTGCACCACACACGGTGGAGATTTCACACAGCAGCTTCGTCCAGCGGGGAAGCTGTGAATACCAAGTTTTATAGTTTTTAATTTGATCCGACCGGAAATCAAATCCGAGTCCACCGCCTCAGAAGCAGACGCTCTATGCAGTAGCCACTCGACCGCGGATCGGTAAATATAACACGCATATAAGAAGCATTACCTTTAGTTAAAGACTCTCTGAATTAGTACTTTTTTGTTTTTTGTAGGCTGAAGTTACTAGCAGTACTCGTATGTCTGAGTTTTTGAATAATCTGCTGATAAAATACACGGTCAATTGCACATAGCACAAGTTGTTCTTTCAGAGTATGCACTAATTAAGGGAGATCTTTTGTAACACAGCTGCATTTGGCGATTATCGAAATGAATAACACTTACTTCTTAATGCTTTTAGAGCGTCATTCGGATAAACCACTGCTGCTGTTAAAGTTGTAAGGCTAGAGCCAGTCGAAGACGTGATCTGAAAATGCAAAAGAGAAAGCACTAATTTATATTATATAGAGCGAATATAGGCTGCAAAATTGACAGCAAACTTCACTACAGAATGGCATGAAATCACAATTTTAACCTTCGAGTACTTCCTTAGATAGGAAAACGATGACTTTGTGATATGCTTTTGAGCTACTGTTCATAACAACATCGTCTCTACATCATTGTTTAGTAGTATTTCTAACAAAATTGTGAATTAAAGGTAAAAATTAATCATTTCACACACTTACCTCTGCTACTTCTCTTTTTTCATCTAAGTTCTGAAAAGTCTCTGAAGTTGGGGAACCCTGATGTTGTTGCTGCTCACCGGCACCAATGTGAATATTTTCGGCTTGTATGTTCACATGACCAAAAAATTGCGGAGCGACATTGACGCTGCCTAAATTCGACTTTGATGTTTCTTTTGATGTTTTTTCCGACATTGAATATTATTCAAAAATTATAAGTCCTTTCATCAGAAAAAGCGTAAACCCAAATATTATTTTTTCTAAAAATTTACAACATTCAAATTAATATTCAAATAACGAAGAATTTGAATTGTAAAAAATAGTTAATCGTACTCTAAAAGTTTGCTGTAAAAGGAAAACGACTAATTTTCAGCGGCATGATTTGCATCGTCCATTGGTACAAAACACTGCTGCTCAAATGCACCAACATAGATTAACTTTGATCTTTAAATGAACCAAAATTTTGGGGAAAAGTTTGAGCAAATGTCCGGGCAAATTACTAAAATGATCACGCAATTCAAGGATAACTTCTCCGCACATGTGAATTCAATTAATTTTTAAGTTCATCGGTGGAAAAGATAAAAAACTGATGATCCGCGGGTTAAAATTATAACCCTATATTACATGGAGGGAAATATTTTGCCCCCTCTTGTATTTTTGTGAAAGTTGAAGTTGCAAAGATAAGAAAAAGATCTCCAATTTTGAAGTTTCCCACAGCCACTTTTTAAAATCTGAGCATTGTGTGGTCTAAATTTGACGTAAATGACGTTACATGATTTTTTTTAAGACATAATACTTTGATTACATTTTATGACTCAGAATCAAAAAGCAAATAACGAATGTACAAAACTTATACCGTTTTTGACGTCATTACGAAAACGACGTTATTTTTCGTAACTCTTAAGGCATCAAATTAAATGAATTAAAAAAAATCTTGGTGAATACCAACCCGCTTACCAAATTTAACATTTCCATAAATTTTGGTTCAGAAGTTAGATAAGATCAAGGAAATTTTGCCCCCTGCCACTTGGGTAAAGTTCGTTGGCCAAATAGCCCGTGTAAAATAGAGTTGATCTTAGCGCATGTTAATGCATACGATCCCAATTTTTTTGACAATGAAAAAGTTTTCCCTTGATGTAATAAAAAATTCCAACCAAATACAGTATTATAATATACTTCACCCATTTAACTATATTTTGCCAGAATTGTTGTCTACGAGCACTGTCAAGAGACAGCGATCAGGCCATTGTTACTGCATTACTTCAATAAGTTGTGTTATTGAGACTTTACCCCCAAATGTTTGGCAACCGAATTGTTCTGTTTTTTGGCATTGTTATCATTATCATCATAGCGTTATCAGTAAAAAGCATTCGCAGATCCCATCATTTTGCTCCGAAGGTTATTGTCATTACTCATTATTTTCAGTGTTTATTATTTTTAGCATTAGTATCAATGTTATTACTTTTATTATTATTTTTATTATTATTATTATTATCATTATTGTTAATGAACTGGTATTACTATATTATTGTCATTATTTTTGACATTATCTAACGACGTCCCTCCAACAAGAAAATCGAAAACCAAAAAAAAAACACAAAACACTGTTCTGTTTAACTGATACACGACTGGTCGACTACTTATCTGGCATTAAGCGTTGAACTAAGAGTACAAATATTTTTGCTGCCCTATATATTTATAATCCGATTAACGACCAGCATTACCTTTGGTCAATATTGCTTACCTTGGCATTTTGAGCTCGTAACTTTACTTCACACCAAACCAAAAAACACAAAAAAGTTTTATTGTTTAAATTTTGATCAATCATCGTGTATTAAAGTTTTTACAATGCGTTTCAAATTTACTAATAAACTACTGTATATTAGAGTTAGCCAAGTATATACAATATTGAAGCCAATGCAATAATTGTGTGGTGTATAACTTGTTATACTCAATGCTATTCTCTGATTTATTGTCGGTTACTTTCTTGTATGCCGACTTTAATATTAAATACTATTGCAATCGAAATGGCAGACACTTTGGCATTCCACAGTGCGTTTTCTATTTGAAAGATGCATGGTCTGAATTTGTCATTGTTCTTGAAAAGAAAATGAAAATTTATTTGGACTTGATGAAATATTTTTCATTGACATTTTATTCTTAGCCTCAACTTTAATTACTTTTGGCATTAGTTGATTTAACTTAGCCCCAAAATATACTTTACAGTTAATTCGAATGACACTGTATTCGGTGAACAAAAATATTACTGTTTTGGTAACTTTTATAGTTTATGTTGATTTCGATGTCCGCGGCTGGTATCGAAATTTAAGTTTTTTTTTATAATTGATTATTTTTACACTAAAAAGTTGTTTGCGCCAAATTTCTCGGCGCTAGTTTTTTAAACTCTGATATTAATCAATTTGTGTAAATGCTGTTTGGTTCATGACGTCGCTAAAAGTAGATTAAAAGCAGCAAATGAAGCACGTTGTAACAAAAATTGCTAAGTGGCATTTTGCAAAAAATGAGTTGTTCATACATTCCACGTTATTTATTAAAAATAGTTTTCGTGAGAAACAAATTATTTTAATTTTCAATCATTTTTCAGTCATAAATGGCTCATTCTGTTGTACTTAGCAACAAGCCCGAATGAAAATTTAAAACTATAAACACGATTTTCTCGAAATAGCGAAATGCAACTTATCAACTTTGGCCAAAGGGCGCTTCAAATTTACGTTTCGTCGGATCCTACGCATCAGAGTTATATACGGGCCGACTAGTTCATGCGCGAACCCGGCCCGAACCCAAAAACTAATTTGAAGCCCAAATCATGCCCGAAAAAACCGAAAGTTAAGTTAGGTGTGAAAAATTTAGCAATGTTGCCAAGTTATTTTGATTATATTTCTGTGCACCTAAGACAAAAAGTACGTCTCAGCCCCAAATAAAGCCCGAAATTTTTGTCAACTTTAGGCCTGAACCGGGCCAAAAACCCGAACCCGACCCGAAAAGCCCGGCCCGACTTTCAACTCTGCTACGTATAGCTATGGATTTAGTCTTTTTGCTTCATTATTATTTAAGAGAGTTTTTTTTGTCACCGCGCGGTTTACATTCAGAACGAAAAGTCACTGTCTTCTCTACTGTATACTTTGCAGTTCGTGCAAGATATGAAACTGTCCTCGAGCATATTAAAAACCTAATTTTTATTTTTAAGGCATTAAAATTAATTTTGACTCAAACGAGTCATCGTCAGTTGGCATATTCATTCTCAGTCATCATGAGTTGTCGTTTGAAGTTATTTTGCTCCAGCTGGCTTTTGCAAAGTCGAAATTAGCAAGCCACGCTTTGAAGTTTTCTCGCGCCGTGTAAGTGAACCAGTGCGATTGCAACTCAATCGCCGATTCGATTTTGCATGTTTCATAAAAACATACAAGCTTGAATTCGTATTCAACACCGCATGTTAATGACTATAAATCCTTTTGCGTAATTTGATATTTCTCTACAGTTTTGGTCAAACTCGGTCTCAGTGTTGAGCTCTATGACTAGTTTTTGTGGATGTCATTGAATTATATAGTCAAAGATATAAGCACATTGCTAAACAGGGAAGAAGAGCCCTAACTTGCAATCGAATATGCTTACTACTGCAGTTTGAAGACTGTCACTTTGCTTCATCAATTTAGTTCGGCACCCTCCTTATCCCAGGTAAGATATAATTTTTAGTTTAGAAAAAAAGCGTTTTCTAATTGTTAAACCCGAAATTACCAAAAGCAATATTTTGAAATAACTGCCGATAATCTTTAAGTTTGCAATTTTTTCTAAACAGCAGACATATTAACTGTTTTTTGTTGCGTTGTTTGATCTCTTACGATCTCTTCTCTGCTTCACTTTTGCAGTTATCACACTTAGTTGAACTAACAAAATGAACAAACTTAAGGGCACCGCCTAATATTAAAAAAAAATTTGTCAATGAAGCTCATCAGGCCAAGTTGACTCCAGCCAAAGACTTTCAGTGAAGCCTGACGATGACCAATTGACTGAAACCGGATAGTTTTTGTTGAATTTTTCTGGTTCTTTGTTAAAACGTATTTACGGTACTCTGAAAAAAGCAACGCACAACAAACAAATTTGTAAATTTCTCAGGACTATCGTTTTGCTCTGTACACATAAAAGAAAACTAGCCGGCTTGTCCGATCCGTTCTTTTTTTCTGACCCTCAACACGATAGGAAGATAAGCGCAATTTAATAACTTAACAACCGTAGCTGTTTTTTTGAAAACTCCATTGAAACGACGAAATATCGCTTTGTGTGTTTTATAGTTTTTTCTCGACGTTTTGCAATAAACAGGAGCGAAATTCTAGTCTTTTGCTTTATATGAACTAGGCAGTCTGCTTCCTACTAACTACATCAACGCTAAGCAAATTTTTCTACTTTGTGTATACAGTTTCTTCACCAAGCTAGGTTATTACGGCAAATATTTGTCTCAACGGAAAAAAGTGTCCCTACAAGGACTCAACAAAGCACCGCTAGTTTGGGGGTCTAACCAGAAGTCAAATCCTTTTTCACCACTAACCCGACGATCTACCAATCAGATTGTTGCACGTCTCGTAAATGACCAAAACTTAAAAAGTTTCAACTCGGACAATATTTTGAGATTTATTAGATCTTTTTTGCACCTGATTTCGAGGTAATAAGTCACGTAAATTTGGCTTTAGGAATCGACAAACGACATTAGAAATTTGATGGAAAAGAAGGTCTGATTAAAATCACTGATATTTAAAAATGACCATGATTCAAAACCAACTTATATTTTACATGGTTATCGTATCTCAATATGTCGTTTCTATAACAGGTGCGCAACCAGGATTTTGCTGAGAGAGGGCTTGAACCAACAATTAAAATTTTTCTGTTTGAACAACGTGTTATTTGGGTTGCGAGTTGAGCAAACTAATGCAACTCAAGCGTATTACAGAAGGGAGTTTGAGGGCTTTAGCCCCCTTTTTCCCCTGGTTGCGCCACTAACGCCTATCAACCCATGTTTGACCACAATGTTATTTCTTCTTTCTGTTTTTAATTTACTTTTTAATATTTTTTACCCCTTTTTTTTTCTAAACAGATGCTATTATCACGGAAATTTAATTTCAATGTAAAATTGTTGATCGAGTTACAACCATGGTTTTGTTTCCTGAAAATTATTGATACCAACCATTAATATTTTAATCTTCTCAAAATCGCTTTTTTTAATGGTTTAAGTCAAAGAACAATGGTAAAATTTTGAACATCGCCTATCAAAAAATCGTGAAGGTTAGCATCATAAATGCAGATAACCTACCACGGCATTAAAGAGAATTTAAACATTGCGGTCCATTTAAGAGTATTTTCGAATTTGAATATTATTTATAAATATAACAAGTTATGAAAATTTTATAGATCGGAAAAAATGTTTTTAATCGATTAAAAAAGCTCCAATATATTTATTAAAAATTTTTTAATCTGTGGATAGGGGCTAATTTGTCATAACCAAGTAAGTGTAGAAATGTTTTTATTTTCACCACATATTTTGATTGATCTTGATTCTTGATTCGCAGTAATGACAAAAGATTTTTTCGGAATTTTTGATTTTGAGTATTTCCTCAACAAAGGAGAGCCTTTTTGCTCTTTGTTCGTTTTCTTATTTGCTGCACAGGATTAACACAAAACATTAAGCAGACTATAATTAATCCAGTCATATTTAGAAAAAAAAATTTAAATATAGCATCGCCAAAGTAAGGAAATTCAAAGTTTCAGAAAACTTTCGACAATGCGTAATAACAATAATGACAACATATATGATACGAAACGTCACGAGTCAATCTTACTGCTAATCTATAAAACAAAAACAATGTCCAAGTAAGACATTTATCTTTTTGTAACAAAACAACCTATTTTTCAAGTCACCGTATATTTTTGAGCCATTTTAACTTGCTCGAGTATGCTGAAGATGGCATACTGATAGAAAATTGTACGTCAACGCATCGATTCTCTTGCTGTTACAAATTCCTCATGTTGTTAATACATAAAAAATCAAATAACAAAATACGCTTCTTCTCATTTGATTAAAGCACCAAACAGCAATGTTGTGACGCTTTTTGACTTTTAGCTTCTTTTATGTTGATCAGCAGTTATTAGTATCAAAGAAATGCTGAGGGCCTGACAGTTCTCATATCCTTAATAAATGTTAGTTCAATATAAAATTTCTTTGTACAGCTATTGATCTTTTTTTGTGTGCACGCACAATATACCCTGCAATTACTTCAATGTAATTTTAAATACCCTTTTATTATCAATTCTTTGGTTAGAAAAGTCGTCGAAAACTGAACCTCGCCATTTTCAAGTGGAGCTGTCATTTGTCTACCACACTCGGTGGAAGTTAAATTGCACTATCTCTTTTTGCTGCTGAACGTCCAGCCAGAAAACTACAATTACCAATTGTGAAAAAGTTTGATTTGCCTTGCTGAGAGTCAAATCCAAGTCAATCTGTTTGATAGAAGGCGGGCTATCCACTCTACCATTGAACGGTTGCATTAGTTACAATCGTATCTCGTCTTATTGTACTATTTCCATGCACTTTTCAGAATAATGTTTTATTACCGCCTCAGTATCATTGCTGGTAAGTAGGGCAAGTTTTTGCAACTTTTTTTACAGCTTTCTAAATACTAAGAATTTATGTAGTACAATGTTTTAAGCTGTTTTTAGGAATTTTGGACTGCAACTTTGCAACTTTTTTCTTTTTTAGATGCAACTTTTTACTGCAATTTTTTTTGAGTATGGCGCAAAATGTTAGTATGATTTAACCTTTAACAAGTCGAAATGGGTCATTTTGACCCATGAAGGTACACTTTTTGCTGTAATTATGTCGCTGTTGCTGGAAATTGCCTATTCTTTCTGGTAGCTGACTTTTTTGGAGGGATAAAGTTGTGGTAGGGTTGGTAAGCTTTTTGGGCTAGTGGTTGCCTGGTGAGCAGGGATTTGTTTTTCAATTGGGTCATTTTGACCCAATTCGACACTTAATGTTACATTAATCGTTTTTCAGTGTTTTTAGATTTTATGCTTTAAAATGGCTACTAAACGTATAATAGATGTGTTGGAGGCTTTGGAGCATGATTCAGATGAATCTGATGTCGAAATCGAATATAGTGATTCTGAATGCGAGGAAGAAGTAGTTGAGGAAAGTGAGCAAGATTCCGAATCCGAGCAAGAGGGATCGCTTTCCGATGAAAATAACAAAAGTGATGCTGATAAACATTTGGAAGAACGCGTTTTACTTGCGAAGTCAGGAATTGAATGGAAAGAAACTCCCGTTCGGGCCAATGTGCGGCGTAGCTCCAGAAACATTGTAACAGAAAAATCTGGTCCACTTGGTGCTGCAAAAAACTGTAAAACTCCTTTAGACATATTCAGCCTCTTTATGCCCCCATCTTTAATAACTAAAATTACTGATCATACAAATCAAAAAATTGAGAAGATCAGGGAACGGTATGGGTCCAGTTATGATGCTGCTAAAACAACTAATTCAGAACTTTTGGCTGTTTTGGGAATTTTAATTATTTCTGGAGCACAGCAAGCCTCTCGTCATGACATTCAAGACCTCTGGAAATCCGATGGAACTGGAATGGACTTGTTGCGATCTGTAATGTCTTATAAGCGTTTCAAATTTCTGTTGTGTCAAATGCGTTTTGATGATAGCACTACAAGAGAAGAGAGGCGCTCTACCGATCGTCTGGCTCCAATTCGAGATATTTTTGAAAGCGTGGTAGCCTCTTTCCGTCAAATGTACAGTCCTACAGAGTTTGTGACCTTTGATAAAGCTCTGAAACCCTTTAGAGGCAGGTGTGGATTTGTTTAATACCTGCCAAAGAAACCAGCTAAATATGGTTTAAAGCTACAGTGTTTATGTGACGTCAATACGAATTACACATGCAACATGGAAGTGTATGCTGAAAACAACCAGATGGTCCCTTCCAGCTTTCAAATAAACCGCATGACAACACAATGCGTCTGACTGCACCCATCTTTGGTACCGGCCGCAACTTGACAACAGACAATTGGTATACAAGTGTCCCACTGGCTGAAGATCTCTTGAAAAATAAAATAACTCTCGTTGGAACAATGAAGAAAAACAAACCGGATATTCCACCAGAAATGAGACCGCAGAAATATCGGGAAGTTTTCACCTCTAAATTTGGATTCCGAAAAGATATGATGATAGCTTCCTATGTACCGAAACAAAAAAAGGCAGTTATTATGCTATCCACAATGCATTCGGATGCAAGCATCGACGAAACGACTGGAGACAAGCAAAAGCCTTCAGTTGTGACATTTTACAATTCCACTAAAGGTGGTGTGGACACCGCAGACAAAAAATGCGCGGCTACATCTTGCTCCAGACGCACAAACCGCTGGCCAATGTCTTTATTCTCTCATCAACAAAGTTTGCTTGAATTCGTTCGTGATATACGTTTGGAATAACGAAACGGATGGCCTACGATTACGGCGAGAATTTTTGAGATCCCTTGGAAAAGAGCTTTTGCGAAAACAACTTGAAATACGCTTTCAAAACAGAACTGGAATACAGAGGGGTTTGCAAAACACTATTGCGACCTGTGCAGCGAGCTTGGGAATCAATGTTGCGATGATCACTGAGCCTGATTGTTCTGAGGAAAGTGCTCCTAACCGTGTACGAAGGGTTCGATGTGCATTTTGCAAAGACAGAAAGACAAACACCTACTGCTCCCAATGTTCAAAGCCAGTCTGCAAGCAACACATGGGACCACCAACTTGCAAGAACTGCATTGAGTAAAGTACGTCATACCATAAACTATCATGAAAATTGTCATGATAAGTATTTTTTTTTCTTGTGTATTTCATAAAAACTTTCTCTTCAATACAATATTGCTGTTTTAACGAATGCTATTTGATGCTGGATTAAGATAGAAAGCTATGGGTCAAAATGACCCACTTCGACTTTTAGTGTGAGAAAAATATTTCGACTTGTTAAAGGTTAAAAAACAAGCTCTAAAACTATATCAACACAGTTTTATTGAGTTTGATTTGCATAACAAAGAGCTAAGTGACAAACAGTGGCGTAGCAGCCACTTGGCGGTTCCTGCTCTGAGCCAGGGGCGGCAGGCTGAAAGGGGGCGGCAAAATGAGGCGACGCAGTGCACACAGCAAGCAAATATAAAAAAAAGTAAAACAAGAAAATGATTTCCAAAAAGGCAGCTAACACACATTAAAAAAATGTTTGGGTTGCTTTTTGTTTGGTGTTGGATAGCAGTACTCTACTCCGTCAGTTGTTCGATTCATTAAAATTTATTACTAGAGGTGGAGTTTTCGAGGACACAATTTGAAGTTCTTGGCGTTGGCCTCGAAGGTCAAGTCGTTAGCCTTGGCCTCAAACCCTGCAAGTCCTCGAAAATGCCCTGCCTCGCTTCGAGGACACCACTATTTTTTGACTTGTTGAAAATGGGCCAAGGCCTTGAGCGATGTTGTTTCGTCTTGGAGCACGCCAGAGAACTAGCGAAAAAAAATATTGACGCTTGAATTATGTCGAAAATTTGCGTTAGTTTTAGAAATCGCCCGCCTTTTGCGGAAACTTTGCGAAAAATTTGAGCGAAGACCATTTTTTTCTTCGGAGAAGACTTCCGCGTTGTGTCCTTAGTCCTAGGCCTTGGCCTCGAGCATTTCTGTCCTTGACCCCGAAAGGGTCTGTACTCGGAAGGTGTGTCCTTGGCCTCGGCCTCTAGCCTTGTGTCCGCGACTCCACCTATGCTTATTACGTCATAAATCGGTTGTTATAACCAACGATTCATTTTGTCTGTCTCCGTTGTCCCACAGTAGTTTCTGTAGTCAGATCTCGAATGCAGTAAAGCTGAGATATTGATGTATTTTATTTTTTTAGCGATGGGGAAAGCATTGAGTTAGCTGTGGAAATTGAAAGATTTATGAGGCTGGTGCGAAGCAGTGAAACCACGTTCGATTGTAATGCAACAGCGTTTGATGTATAACAGTGGTTAGCAAAATCATGCTTAGCCTACTTGATTTGAAACCATATTTTAGCATACCTTCGGTGTTTCACGTGCTAGCTGTGAAAGGAGTTTCTCAAAGTTCAAAATGATAAACTCGTATTTATGTTGACCATGAATGATGATCGGCTATCGGCTCTATTAATTCTTCCTATAGAAAGAGACTACGTTCAAAAACTTAATTTTGACCATATCATCGCTGGTTTTACTTCGCGAAAGCTCGAAAAGTTCAATTTTAATCAGCTATTTATCTTTTATTTGCCTATTACATTGTTCACCATTTTGTCATTTATTTTTGGCCTTTTCTCACGCAATATAGAACTTCTGAGACCCGGCACATTATTTGCAATTATGAAGGGTTTTTGCCCTCAAATTCGACTGAAGACCCCCAAAAAAGGTCTTCACCGCAATTTGGTACTATTTTCGGCCGGAATTTGGAATTTATTGGTGCTGACAGCCACTTTTTTGTCTAATCTTCCAGACGCTTCCTCTTAATGGAGAGCGCAAAAACCCCATTATTGGGGAAGCTAAAATCTCAATGGGAGAACGCTAAATGTCGATGGGGGGACGCTAACTCTCGATGGGGGCACGCGTGTCCCTTACAAGTTAAGTATTGCTTAGGGCGGCATTTTAAACGAAAGCCAGGGGCGGCAACGTATGCTCCTACGTCACTGGTAACGAATCATCTGCGTTTCAATGTTATCTAAGACGCAACAGTTGGCTTAGCACTTTGTGCTCTGTGGAGCAAAGTTTTAGCATGCTAGGCAAATTGCTGACAAAAGATCGTCATTTCTCCCAAAGTAATGTTTGTAGATATTTTGCATTATATGTAAATAAATCGCTGGAGTAAATCACTGTCGTTTAAAATGTTTGTACATAAATGCAACTTTTTGCAACTTTCGTTAAAAATAAATGCAATTTTTTTCAATTTTTTAGTGCAACAAAACTTCCCTACTGATAAGTATTTGGCAATCAGCAGCTTGCAGATAGGACTGAAGATCTAGGGGTTGAAAGTTTTTACTTTTCCACTTATTAAGTTTAAGCTTTTGGCCTTATTAGTTTTAGATTTCAGCTTTTCCAACTTTAGTTCCAACTTTTATTAATAATTTTACTTTGTTAGTGTAACAATAATTTACTCTGCTGTAATCCTTAATTTTTCCAAGTTTTCTTGGCCGGTAGAAATTCAAAGAATCTTGCCGTTGTTTAGTCTAGTCCAGCTGCCACCCACTTAATTTTTCTTCACAGCTCACCTCAATCTTTCTTTTACTGCTGAACATCAAGCAAGAAAGCCATCAAAAATACAGGATTTAATGCCCATTAAGTTTTACTTGACTGGGAATCAAACCTAGATTATCTAGGTTGAGCTAGATTTATTGCTTCAGTGGCTCTCGCTTTATCCACATACATAATACTCAACCTTTTTACATGAGGCTTTGCAATGGTGTTGATGAAGAAAATTACAGTTATACCATTTCTTCATAAAAGATATGACAGTTGTTATGGAGCCTTTTGGGTCAATCCTTGCTTAATTTGACAGGCTTTCAACCCATGTTCTAAAATCTTTTCCAAACTTGGCATGGGGATAGAACTGAGTAAAAAACTTCTTTGCAAAAAACTTCACTTTTCTAGCACAAGCCGTTCCTCAGATATGGCCTTTTTAAGATTGTGCGAATAAGCAAATTTTGAGGATACGCATGAATGATTTCGACTTTTAAAGCCCAAAGTTGAGGTAGGAGGATGCAGTAAATTGCTACCCCCTTATTCTTGACCATGCCAAATCCAATAAAACTGGTATTTTCAAGCTGAAAAAATATTTTTTTGAGTTTTAAGTTATTTAATCATTTCGGCATTTTTTTTGGGGCCTCAATTATGGGGTGCTGTGAAATTTTTTTTTTTCTTAAAAAATGTTTTAACCCCATCTTGAATGACTGCCTTCCATGGCAAATATAAAACCAAGCTTCGTCAAGCTGAATTAACATGTATTATCAGGTATCAAATGATAGCTAAGGCTTAAAAGTAGTTAATGCAATCAAACTTAATTAATGTAATTTTTGCTCTTGCATCTCAATGCAAAGCAGTTGCACATGAAAGCTGTTAGTAGGATGTCATCGTTGCTTTCGTACATGATTGCAAAAGCTTTCATCTGTGAGACGCGTGCGTGTTAGGAAAAAGTTGCTCACATACGTATGCGGATCCAAAGATCAGCAGTGTTCCAAGTGTACGCTTTTTCATGTTATCGTAAGTGTCGGGAAGAGCATTCCATGTTTTGAAAATCAATTGCTTCGGTTTTTTGAGGTATTCAGTTTTACTCCAATTGTGAACCTGAGCAAGATCGGCTTTTTAACGAGCTAGGTTTTTCAAGGCAAAACAAGAATTAAAACAGCAGAATCGGTCTTGCAACCAGGATTTTGTTAAAATGGATGGGGGCTTGAACCAAAAGTTCAAATAGTTTTGTTCGAAAAGTGTCTCCTTCAGGCGGTGTGCTGAGCAAACTGGTGCGACTCAAGCATATCATACACGGGGGTCTTGGGCTTAGAGCAGCTGGACGATTTTTGTAATTTTTGGGCAAAACATAACCATTAAGAGCAATTTAGTTCACATTTTGCACGATTGTAGAGCCATTTGAAAAACTAAATTATTAAAACTGAGAAACCATTTCAAAGAAAAAATTGACCAGAACCTTTGTTTCCACCTTATATACAGGTCAAGTCCGAACCATGTTTAAACGCTTGCTTTTTTGGGTAAATGTCCTAAGTGACTTGACGAAGGGGAGCTGAAGCCCTCTTGAGTCTCTCCTTTTGGTTGTTCTACTGAGCAGAATGAATAAATCACAAACTTAATTTAGCACTTGCTACAGCAGCAGCATTTAAATTTTAATAGTTTTCCACATAAGGAAAAATGATCCTTCATTTTGTAATAGCCTCAAAGAGCCGCAGCATAAGGATCAAAGACCCGCATGCAGCTCCGAAGCCACAGGTTGCCTACCCCTGTTCTAGACTGCAAGTCTGATAACAATTGAACAAAATGTTAACAACTAAGTTTAATTGGCTTCAAATTTTATTGTTTACATTGGTGTAAATCCATAGTGCAATCAATTTCAAATTATTCAAATTTTTTATCATCATTTGAAACTTTCAAACTACATCCCACTGCATCTTCATACGTCTAATTGAATTTTCAAATGTTGTGCTAAAAAGAAATAAAAATTAGGTTAATGACTTAAATGCTTTTGGTTACTGATACAATATTTCTGACATTATGTTTAAATTTTTCATGGTGATCTTCAACCGGTTTTGTGTCTAACAGAGGTTAACACATTTAGTATGACCATGTACCGCTTGCAAATTATCAAGCAAATTTTGATACATAGCAAAGACTTGCCTTTCATGCATGCTTTAAACAAAAGAATGTTACTATTGAAATGTAGTAGAGTTATAATTAAGAAACTGCATTGGAAAAGTTGGATATCGCGGGTGACATATGGTTCTAAAACGAAAAACTGAAAAAATGCATGGTTTATTAATTTTGATGCTTTATAATACTTGTTAAAGCAGCTTGGCAAAGCTTGGTTTCATATTTGCCATGGAAGGCAGTCATTCAAGATGGGGTTAAAGCATTTTTTAAGAAAAAAAAAAATTTCAGAGCACCCCATAATCGAGACCCAAAGAGAAACACCTAAATGATTAAATAACTCAAAACTCAAAAATAATTTTTTTAACTTGAAAATATTAGTTTTATTAGATTTGACATGGTCAAAAATAAGGGGGTAGCAATTTACTGCATCCTCCTACCTCAAATTTTAAATACAGATTAAGCATGATTAAACATGGATTGACCCTTTTATAAGATAATATTATTTGTAATACAAGCTTTTGTGATTCAATATCCAATAATTATTAGAAGTTACATAACAGACTTGAATCAGTTTTTTTCACGGTTGTGAGATAGCACTTACCTCACATATCTGCTTTCCCATTAGGCTAGTGTTTCATCAGCATCTGAATTCACACATAGCCTATCCTGGCATCCCACCCGAACCTTCAAACCACACACGAGGGCAATTTCTACACTTGCCATCGTACCCTCTTCTCAGATTACTCTGATCTAAGTCTGACAACAAGGTCACCAGAAAGAGGATTCTCGACCAGTATCACACAGGCACTTCACTTAGCTCAACCGCATTGCGCTAGCATCACTAAGCATGGACACCATATATGACATCACATTAGCAATTTACCACAATAGCAAATTGTGGTAAATTGCCAATGTGATGTCATATATGGTGTCCATGCTTAGTGATGCTAGCGCAATGCGGTTGAGCTAAGTGAAGTGCCTGTGTGATACTGGTCGAGAATCCTCTTTCTGGTGACCTTGTTGTCAGACTTAGATCAGAGTAATCTGAGAAGAGGGTACGATACCAAGTGTAGAAATTGCCCTCGTGTGTGGTTTGAAGGTTCGGGTGGGATGCCAGGATAGGCTATGTGTGAATTCAGATGCTGATGAAACACTAGCCTAATGGGAAAGCAGATATGTGAGGTAAGTGCTACCTCACAACCGTGATAAAAACAATAATTATTACGAAATGATGTTGAAAATTTTCATGAACACCACTGCAAAATCTCCTTCAAAAAAGTTAACTGAAATTTTGTACATGAGGCTTCTCAATGGCGTTCATAAAAAAGATCAACACCATTTCGTCATGAAAGATATCGCGGTTGTTTTGAATACTTATAAGGTATTGATGTTCATGATACAAGTTTTTGTGATGTAATAACCAATATTTATGACGAAATGGTGTTGAAGATTTTCATCAACACCATTGCAAAACCTTATGTAAAAAGGCTGACTGATGGAAAAATATTTGACTGCGAAAAAACCTACGTCATACATATTATACGCGGAGCTGGGCACCCGTAATTGAAAAGTAGCGGCGCTGCCGCTATTTGGCAAAAAAAAAGCAACGCCGCTTATCGCTGCTCAAGTCGGCAGCGTGGCCGAATGGGTAAAGGCGTCGTTTTTACGACGACTCTGATCACAGGATCATGAGTTCAACCCGCACCCTGGTCACGTTGTTGCGTCCTTGGATAAGACGCTTTACGATAATTATCTCTGCTTGGTGGCTTCGAACAAGCAGCAAATTTACGTGGGAAGAAGTCAAAACGTCAACAGGAAAGCTTGGAAAATGGTCAACTCCTAAGCGGGTGCGGATTCGTCCAAAGCATAGCGTACCGTCGCTTTCTCGTGATAGGAGGATAAAGATGCACCAATCAATCAATCAATCAATCAATCAAATAAAAAAGTAGCGCCGCTAGCGCTGCCGCTACTTGCATGCAAAACAGCGGCCGCTGCCGCTTGTCGCTGCCGCTACTTTAAAAAAATAAATAGTAAAAAGAACGATGGCATTCAAATACGATATCTAATGGTGAAATTTCAACTTTATTTACGAAAGCTAATTCTTCAAGCTTTCAATACATCAGTACAGCTTACAATCGGCATTAGCAGGCTTAAATGGTAGACAAGTAAGCAAATCGCCATTCAATTAGTTGTTGGCATGCTCCTTTCAAAATAACAAGCATTTCAAAATGCTGATTGGTCAAACCAGCGCTTTGGAAATTATTTAGAAAGTTATCCTTGGAAGTTACACTAGGAAGCAAAATTCCTTATCGCATTTTCTACACAAATAAAAGGCAATAAGAAATATCGACTCAAATAAGCTAAGGTTTTGCTATTAAAGCACGATGACATACACTATTCAGCTTATGTATTATACAATTCTATCCCGGCTCTTATAGCTGTAAAGTAGTCGATCTGTTCAGCACACGCCCTCAACCCCTAACCACTAAAAACCACCAAAAAAATTCCTCGCGTAGAAATCAGACAGGAAAATTCATCGATCGACCTTGTTACAAAACATTTCTTGGAGTTTTGCAGAAATTCACGTCCCTGCGATGATTTCGTCCACCTTTGACTTACAAGTAGATTGAGCGTTTAAGAACTGGTGTTAACAAAGTCGAGGGAGATGCGCAGTAATGACGTGCATGTAAAGCAAATGATGCTCAATGCAATTCACGTTACACTAAGTATTTTTTCTACGAGTATAACTCCATAACTAAGTTGTCTTTGAAGCTTGTTTATTACCTGGTTCTATTTGTTAGTTTAATTCTCAGCGCGCAATAAATTCAATTCTCAGTTTTACTGTTAACTGTTGTAGCAATTTTTTTTTTATTACGCATTGATGCAACTACTCACGCCCGGCGCCACGGGGCATAGGCGTAGCCAGAGGGGGGAGGGGGGCAGGGGGCCTGGATCTTCCTTAAATTGAAATGCGGCCGATGATAAAAATGTGACAAAAAAGTCTATTGTTTCGTCAGTTTCAGTTTCGTTTTGCATTTTTCGCGTACAACAGTAATTAACAATAATATTGACAAGGGAGCCCCCTCAATTAATTTTTGCCAACCAATTAAAAAATTATAACCCGACTAAAATTAAGGACTTTTATTTTGAAAGTTGCTACCTCGGGCTCTCATTAATTAACCTTTTTAAAAACGTAATGCAATCACCAGGCCGGAATTTACCATATGGCACAGTGCCAGGGACCCTTGGCTTAGATGGTAAGACTTTATTTTTGGTCTACACTTATTTTTGGCAGAAAGATGTTGCAAAAATCTCCAAAGGGCCAGGGACCCCGAGCAATATAAATCCAGACCAGGCAATAACATGGTAAGCAGGCGTAACCATCTATTATAAGGTTTTCAATAACAATTCACCTCCACCTCGCCAGTTTTTAAGCGAAAAAATACTTTAGAAAAAAAAAGGTAGGAGAAATTCTCATTCAACAAATCATTGAATTTGAATAATAAGAAGCCTGGGCCCCTTGACCTTACATGTACTCCTACAACTGGTTATTTCCATATTGAAACAAAAATCTCTACGGAAAATCATCGAGGGATTTTATTATTTACTACTAAAATACTTACAAAATTTAACCAAAAATGGAAAATTATATACGCATTTTGTACCAAATTATAAGTAAAAGTAGGATTGAAACAATTTAATTTTTTTCAATTGGCTTTCAAATGTTGAAAATCTAGTTCTTTTAAATGATTCTGAGCACATGCAAAATGTGATCCAATGGCATTAAAATAGCTTTTTTTTCCAAAAAAATTATAAAAAATTGCCAAGCGGCCGACTCCCGTCAGTGATACCCAGATCCCCGTCTGTGATACGTTTGAGTTGAACTAGTTTACTTACACACGTCTACCAATTTAGATATTTTTATTTTTAACTTTTGGTTTAAGCGCTCTCTCTTTAGAAAACTTTTGGTTAAGTGCCAAACCAGGCCCGGCTTCTTATCTTCCATTCTACAATATCTTTGTCCCACAAAAAGTTCATCTTCAGAAAATTTTTGATGACGTCATTGCATATGATTTTTGGTTTGCCCCCCCAGTCAAAAATCCTGGCTGCACCTATGCAAGGGGGAGGGAGCATTTCAGGCCGTGCCCCCCAAATCACTGTTTGTGCCCCCCGAACGAGAACAAACTTTTGTGCTAGCTTAAGAGGTCCAACGAACTTTTGCCCCAAAACAGGTCGCCACAGCCGCTTTTTTTCTGTGAAACTGCAACACAGATCGAGTGAACGTGATCAAGTAGCTTAAGATTTTGCGATGAAAACCTTTTTTTTATTTTTTTGATCTTCACCTCCAACTTTGAGGGCAAAATACATACCAAAGGAGGATAATAAAGGATTTGCAGCAAATATTCACCAGATTGCTGCCGTATTCCGAAAACGTCTGGTCTCGGCTGCGTAAGCGTCCCCCTAAAAGTTTTTGTGCCCTCAAAACACACTACTCTGGCGCTGAGCTTGTTACTATACTGTTCTACTTGCAGTCCACAAACTATAAGGTGACCTGTGATCAGATAGCCAACAAAATTAATCATCTTCATTTGTTTTACTAATTGCTAACATTTTGAGGAAATATCGCGGTCTTCAAGTTTTTAGCAATTTATCGAACTGCAATTATCGCATTTTCGTTAAAGAGATACTGCTCGAAATCGACTTTATTGAAATCGGTTTTATAGGTTCAGATTGGCCCGCTACTTGACCACATTATTCGTTCAATTTTAATTCAGAAAAAATGGGACCACGTACGATAAAACTTGCCTATACATACTCAGTATACGAGCAACGACAAAACGTCACAAAGGTAACCCTGCATGTTCTACTAAACTAAAATAACGTGGTAACTAAAGCAGCAGAGTGGAAACAAGCGGAGAGTAAAGACTCCAAACGGTAACGTGTGAAAATGTGAATCGAAAAAGTCTAGGGATGAGTTTATTAGCAGTAGCGGCAGCGGGAGAAAATTTGCGAAAAAATTTGCCGCTTTTTCGGCTAAAAAAACAGCGGCCCTGCCGCTTGTCGCTGGTGACGAAAAAAAGCAGCGGCGCTGCCGAAAAAGTAGCGGCGCTAGTAGCGCCGCTGGTGAACAGCGCCGCTATGCCCATCACTGATTATACGTCATATATATCTACACAGAAATTATATTGTAAGACAATCATTCGCTAAGCGAACATCAAATACAGTGCGTGGGAGTTCAATTCTCAATCCAAACATTCAAACAAGCAGTGACAAAAGTAAAGAAATAAAACCAGATAATAATATTAAATGTTTTATTTGGATGTTTTCCTTTTACCGGTAATCGTTAAAATTCTCATCCAGTAAAAAGAATGAAACAGTGATCCATTCTATCGTAAAAATGATATTATAATCACTTAGAGTATTAGAAAATATAATGTTTCGAATAAAACACGAAAATTTGTTTTTTAACGGTTTGAGCATTCAATCGTTATTGGGTGCTAAAATCGGATTGGTAATCGAAAAGTGGTGGCGGTTCCTGATTTTAATTTTTGAACTGGAAATAAAGCCTCGTTGTTGGGAAAGATACTTAAATGTCGTTTTTTGAAGAAGGTCGTTAACCTACCGTTAACCCATTCCGGTTGCATTTTTGCAGCGTAATAGTCTGTAAGATTTAAATTAGAGCATGTTACGCACTGACTTTGAATAATGGTTTTATTCAAAATACTGTACGTGAGCGGTGTGGATTATTTACAAAGCAGAAAAAATTTTCAGTTAATTAAAGAGAATATCATAAATAAATGCTTAAATTTGAAATTTATTGAATTAACATTCATAAAACTCACAATCAACATTTGTTTAGAGCACGTTGTTTATACTGTACAGTGTACATAGAATGAAGTGGCTGCAACAATAGTAAATGCAAAGTGATGTACAAACTTAATTGGGTTACATTACATGAAAAAGAAAATAATACAACAACATAAAATCTAAACCAAATTTAGGAATTTTTTGAAACATCAAAATTAAAACAAAATAATTCATTTACAAAACGCCATGAGCTAGAACATGAAAAAATTAACTGCGAAAATAAGATGAGAAAAAATCGAAACGTACAAAAAATGAATGTAGGAACTGAAACTCTTCGCAACACTTTTATTTTGCACTTTACCTGTGAGTATGGGAAGGGGGGGAGGGCTTAAAGGGATTGGGCAATTTAATTCTTTAACTGCCTTTCAAATTTTAGCAATTTATGTCTTTCAAATGGCTCCAAAGAAGTACGAAATTCATCCAAATGGCGCTAAAATGGCTATTTTTTTTTTGACAAATCTCAAAAATCGCGCAGCGGCTGGGTGCTTCTCCCACAGAACCCAGTATGTGATACGTGTGAGTTTCACCGGCTTGCTCAGAATGTTGCGCAGCTATTGAGACATTTTTCAGACAAAATAAATTCACCACTGGATGTAAGCCCCCACCTGAACAAAATATTTTATGCGCCTAATTTAGCAATGGGATGAATGGAATTTTGAGTTGTGTTGCAATGTAGTTACACAATTCAATTTTGAGTTGTGTTGCAATATGGTTACTAAAACAAACTTCTCTACCAAAACTATGAATGTTATTACTACTGTATTGTATAAGTGCAAATTTAACCAGCAAAAGATACTCATTCATTCATCTGCAAAAAATACACGTCTTCAGACCGTCAGCGGCTACGTATATTTTGTTAAAAACAATGCGAAAGTCGAGCCAGCACTACAAAAACCTTAACAATCTACCCATGAAATTGACATTTATACCAGAATTCAGTTATTCAACATATTACCAGCACTATATTGCCTATGTACTGACTGTACTCTCAGAAAATCAACTTTCAGGCGCATTACAATATATCTGATCCAATCATAGCCTCATAGTAATGCAGACTTAGGCAACATTTACGTTGTTAACACATTGATCAGAGGTGGCCGGATCCACATTTACAAGACCCGGAACCAATCCGGATCGAACAAGAGAAGATCCTAATAAGTTCCGGATCCTAAGCCTTTTGAATTTTGAGATCCGGATGCGCCACTATGCAATTACACTTTTTTCAAACTAAAACGATCTTTACCCAGAATCGGAAATGTTTTTCTGCCCAAATTAAGGTGAAGACCAAAAAAAAAACAAAAAAACAAAGGTCTTCATCCAGTCTGAGAAGCGCTTTTTTATGTACGAAATAACTTTAAGTCCATTGAGTTTGAAAGTAATCGGCAAAATTACATCCGGATCCGCTCCAGATCCGTATCTTCTTATCCGCGAAAAAACGGTAAGATCCGGGTCCGATTTGGTCCGCTCCGGATCCGTTGCCACCTCTGCCATCGATTCGTATAATTTTAAAGAAACATTAAAGTCTAATTTTGAATTTTAACACAGAAATGCAAAAAATAATTGATTGCCAACGTTTTTGACCCGTTTTTTTTATTGTTTGATGTTAAATACTTTCAACGGTAAAGATTTCAACCTTATGGAAAACATTCGGCAGTGGCAATGTACAATAAACGAGTTAAATTTACGTTCAATGCCCTTTTAAAAGTCAATTTGAAACCAAATTCCAAAATTATTAAAGTTACCAACAGTTCCAAAATGATAGAAAAAATTTAACACCAACTACTAAAAAATTGGTTATACAGAGATTAAAAAGACCAAAATTCTAGTTCTAAAGTTTACTAACTTTCTGTATTAATAACAATATAATTTGCTTTTAGTATTTAAAATATGTTCATTCTTTTGTTTATCATCAGTCCAGTCTTTAGCTTAGTTGTAAATTTTTAAAGCAGTTTCACAACACTGTTTCGCTTCAACTAATTTTTTCGATTTGTGATACACGATATCTAAATTAGAATAACTATACCCAAGCACATAGTGATGATTTGCATCATCACCAAATGTGCTTTCCATTAATGAAA
The DNA here is from genome assembly GCA_963965965.1 of Trididemnum nubilum. Classification (NCBI taxonomy): domain Eukaryota; kingdom Metazoa; phylum Chordata; class Ascidiacea; order Aplousobranchia; family Didemnidae; genus Trididemnum; species Trididemnum nubilum. Next base: position 7,284,805 of record OZ014484.1, on the reverse strand, counting down.
TAGGTTGTTCTTGAAGCTTTATCGATTTTTGAAAATCAGCTACCTCAACGCAATAATATCCATAATAAGTTAAAAACCACGCTATTGCTTTAAAGTTAGGTTTCAAATCTACATCGCCGATTTGCTGCATTTTTTTCAAAATTTTTTCCACCAACGGATCTGTTTTTTGAAATCAATAGGTTTGTTTTGTTTCTTACACTTCATAGGAATGTCCGTCATCTCGAATCCTATTCTTTTAACTTCTCCAATCTCGTTTTCTTCTTTTAGAAACCTATGATTAAATCAAACCTGCAGCTTTGGAGCAGCACCGAGGAGTCAACATGATTTCAACGAAACGTTTTGCAAGTAGTTTGATTTCGTCATGCAGTTCATTTATAACCGTCGTTTGTTGATTTTGCAAGTTGATTTGTTCAAACATGGAGACCATTTCAACGCTAGTGACTATGGCATCAACGTTGTCATTCGTTTCAATTTGATACTTGATTTTCAGCATCATTGATTAAAGTTTGTTAATTTCGTCTTCTTGTGCAAGCAAAGTCTAAAGATTTTTGAAGGCCTTGTTGAATTCTTTATTTTCAATGTAGGATCTCGTCGCTTCTACAATGCAGTATGATTAAGAAAAATTTTGTAAAATAATGGAAAACAAAAATGTACTCGCTATAAATTAGTTTCTACTGTTTTGTGCTTTTAAGTAAGCTATAGAAAATGCCATGTGAAAATTAAGCGGAAAAAACGCCAAAAGCTAAACTTTTGTTCGAAACTGTTGTGATCAGTTAATTGATCAAATTTAATTGCCGGTACTGCATTTTGTAAAGCGAACAATGTCAGTGCTGTCCTTTTTTAATTTTCAGCAAACGCCACCTTTTCAAAATGTACTGTTAGCATTATTGCAAAATTATGAAATGATTAATTCTTAAGTTCTCAAAAAATTACTTAAAATTTACATTCACTTTAAGTAATTGACAAATTGCTGTATTACAATAAAAATTTAGAAAACATGCTTTTAAATGGCACGCTCTCTGACATAAACGAAAAAACTATAAATTTAAAATCCTGTTCTTTTTGATATCTCCGACTGAAGAGAGCTTAATGATCAGAGATTAGAGCAAATTATGATTTTATTCACAGTCAAATTTAGAAACCTTTAACAATATGTTTCACCCTTAACAGGATCATCAGAAGAGAACTTCTAAACAACATAATAAACAAATTGATTAGTTGCACTTGAAACGTAGAAGCATAGATTTATTAACGCTTATTAACAAAATATTGCGTCTGCCTGGCCTCGAAACTTTTGTCAACTGGCCACAGAACAGCAGTTTTAGGACTATTGTGTTTACAAAATAATACGCATGCTGGGTTTGTCGTCGGTTACGTTCTGATTTGCGTGACTCATAATTGGGTAACTTCCATTGGATTAAATTTGAAAGGTAGGAGTTAAAGCATTAAACGACTAATACGAAAACTTAATGGTACTGCCGGTAGGTTTATAATTTATCCGGAAAAGGGTAGTTTTCGTAAGCGCATAAGGCTTAATCAATATTTTTCAGCAAAAATTTGTTTTTGTGCCTGCATTTTGAAATTAATTCGGAGTGTTTGTAAAGCAGTACTTCTGGCTTCGCTTTGATGATATGCAGCTTTTCTGCCAAACAAAAGCTGCGTAGTTTTGCACCACAGCGACATGGAGCAGCTTCTTTATTGACGCTCCATTGGATATGGTAATCGTGGCCTTTTTTTTTTGTGCTCCCATTTTGTGCTGCTTTGTTTTTGGGCTCCTTTGTATTACCAAATCCAATAGAACGTCATTAAAGAAGCTGCTCCATATCGCTGTGGTGCAAAACTATGCAGCTTTTGTTGGGCAGAAAAGCTGCAAATCATCAAAGCGAAGCCAGAAGTACTGCTTTACAAACACTCCGAATTAATTTCAAAATGCAGGCACAAAAACAAATTTTTGCTGAAAAATATTGATTAAGCCTAATGCGCTTACGAAAACTACCCTTTTCCGGATAAATTATAAACCTACCGGCAGTGCCATTGAGTTTTCGTATTAGTCGTTTAAATGCTTTAACTCCTACCTTTCAAATTTAATCTAATGGAAGTTACCCAATTATGAGTCACTCAAATTTGAAAAGTAACCGACGACAAACCCAGCAGCGTTGGGAACCGCAAGATTTTTTTAAAGTTCGCAGTCCGCAACTTTGCAACCGAATTTCAATTTTCTTAATCCGCAGCCACAAGTCCGCAATTGCACGTTTAAAAGCTTAGTCCGCAACCGTATTATAGGGGAGGGCGATTTTCGCTATAGAAAAACGTTATTTTGCAGTAGTTGCATATTAGCCTAGAGACACTTTCTGTGAAATTTGAGCACTCCAAGTCAAGAAACGGCTTGCCGAAATGGTTTTTAATTTTTTTGCCTAAATTTGCTTTTTTATTGCTTTCCGCTTGACGGCGCACTACAATCTACGACATACAAAATATATAATATTCTCCAAAAATCAGCTTGAAAAAGTTCTTATCATTTTGATTGAACCCAAAAATCAAAAAGTCAAAAAAATCAAAAATCAAAAGGAAATCAAAAATAGACAGAGCAAAATCTAAAAATTATGTAATTAGTGAAGTACGACAACTAGAAGGAAAAACTCAGGCAATCTGTGTCGGTGTTGATAGCAAGATAGAAGAGAAAACTTTGGACTGCAAAGCAGTGGAAGATGACATCGGAACCAAAATTAAAAAAAAAGTAACCGGTTTTCAACACCACCTTACCATTACGTATGAACCGGAATATGCTCTGGAGAGTAGGCTATCTAGGCCATAAAATGCTTCCAATGACTAGCTCTACTGGTAAAGTTATGGCTCAGCAAGTCTACAATACTCTGGAGGAATTCGACAGTTTGGAAAGCATTAGAGCAATATTGGTTGAGAACACCAATATTGGTTGAATCTCTTGTTGTCATATCAAACGAATTTCTACTAACATTGGCATAGCTTGTGGACATTTTTGAATCTCTTAATCATTTAAATCTGCTTTTGCAAGGCAAAAATACTAACGGTATGAATGACTACAATAAAATGCGTGCTTGTAAAGCAAAGTTGGGGCTGAGGCAGCGCTAGTTCAGAAGGAAAGTGCAGCCTCATTTCCCAGCTTTGATGCAGCCCTGGAGGAAAGACGTATAAATCTTGAAGGTCAGTTTAAGTTGGAAATTGAATTTTGTCTCTGATTGAAACAAGACTTTCAGTGAAACAGAACTTACAGTTTGGAAGATGACAAGAAATCCCTTTAGTACGACTGAAGACATTCTTTCTGATAACTTGCACGAAAAGTTTTTGGAAATTAAATGTAACTACACTGCCAAAGATGATTTCGAACATATGCCTCTCAACAAGCTTTGGGCGAAATACACGCACATTTATAAGAATGCTGTTAATGCAGCTCTACAGACCTTACTTCCTTTTTCGTTCACTTACCTGTATGAAAATCGTTTTTTTACTCTGGTTAATGTGAAAACGAAATGTCGAAGCAAACTAGATTGCGAAGCCGATGTGCGATGCGCTTTGTCTTCTACAAAAACCGTGCATAAAGCTTTTCGTATCGAACAAACAGCTACATCTATCTCATTGACAAGGTAATGTAAATAAATCACCGCTAAATTTTTATACGCTCAATATTAGTTGGGGTGCAAATTATAAAGATTAATAATGCCAAGGGGGCGCGACTTAAAAAGTTTAAGAATCCCTGGGCTAAAGCGTTTGTCCTATCATATTTGTCTAGAGCAGTGACGTGCAGTGAGGCTTCTGGTTGGTGAGGCACATTTTTTTTCACACATGTAGACATGTTTGCAAAAAACTTATTCAAGGCAATGAATGACAATTGAATAAGATTTTTCATAGATGCTAAGCGAAGACCAAATTTTTCGATAATTAATTATACGTTTAATCTCTGCTGTTCACGTAAAGCCAAACCAATTCTTAAAGTTTTGAAAATCTGTAATGGTATAGCCTATTATTCGACTTTGAATGTGGACATTATTGAAGTTTTCGTGCTTGCTAAGACTTCTTAGCAAATTCTTTTAAGTCCTAAAAACCCGGTTTCAGTCCAAACATTATTTGTTAAAAATATGAAAGCAAACATGATAATTTTTATGACGCAAACACTTTTTTCTTGAGTACGATTCTACTTTTTTGAAATTAGGGATTCCTTCATATCGATGTCTCGAGTATATCTTTTATATCGTTTTTTTTTTAGCTATAGCTTCAAGTTTAGATTAAAAACTTAGTTTTGAAAAGTCTCTCAGCTTTGAGACTACGTATTAAATTGCTTTTATTTCGCTAGAAAAGTAACTTGCTCAATTTCGCAACTTTTAGTTTGTTTATCAAACTTTGCTTGGTTTAAGTGATGCATCATCGACAATACCTCACTTCGCATATTTGAAGCGATGCTCAATGGCACGCCGTAGAGATAGCAATTATTACGCCGAATAGCTTGGGCGTTTGAATGCGTAAAACGAAACATAAAAGCAGTGAATAGACAAAAAAGTAAATAAGATAAAAATTAATAAAGTTTTTAATAAATATATTTTGATTAGTGTGAAAAATTTTTTATTTTAATCATATACTTTTTTTTGTTTTCTTTTGTACAATTCTACAGGTGAGGCACGGTCTCACCTTCCTCCTCACCGCAGGTCCCTGGTCTAGAGCATTAACCAAGAAAGTGTAGAGATGTTTTGTTTTTACCACGTAATTTGATTGATATTGATGCTTGATTTCCAGTGATAACAAATGAGTTTTCCAAAATTTTTTTGTTTTAAGCTTTTTATAAACAAATTAGTTCGTCTATGCTCAATGTTTCGTTTCCTTATTTGCTGCACAAAGATTAACCCGAAATATTACGCCTACTATAATAATTCGACTCACAATTGGGAAAAATTATTAAACAAGGCATTGTCAATGCACCGAAAACCAAAGTTTCACAAAACTTTCTACCATGCAAAATAGAAAATTACGAGGTTATTTGAAAAAATTAAATAGGTTGGGGTTTTGTGCTGCTGCATATTTTTGTGCTGTTAGTTTAATTCTTAATGATAAAAACGTAATATTACATGAAACTTAAGAGTCACTGTTTTAGCTAATTTACAAAGCAAAAGAAATTTTGAAGTAAAACATTTATCTTTTTATAACAAATTAACCTACAGTATTAATTTTTAAGTCACAGTGTATTTTTGAGCCATTTCAACTTGCTCGAATATGCTAAAAATGACATACTGTTTGGAAACCAGACTTTAAGTTAGAAACTAGAAGTTGATTTTCTTGCCGTTGTAAATTCCTTATGTTATGTGAATGTCACATGTGTAAAAAAATCAAATATTCTTATACGCTTCTTCTTATTTTATGTATAAGCACAAAACAGTAATGTTGTGACGCTTTTTAATTTTTGACGTCTATGTTTATCAAAAATTATTTGTTTCAAAGCAAAACCGAGAGCCTGAGAGTTCTCATATTCTTGATAAATGTTACTGTAATATGATATTTCTGAGTGCAGCTTTTGATCTTTTTCAGTGTGTACGCATTATGTACTGCAATAACTTCATTGTAATTCTATATGCATCTCTATTCATCAATTCTTTGATCGGTAATCAAAGAAAAATGAATTTTGCCGTTGTACAGTGGAACTGCCATTTGTTTACTCCACTCGGTGGAAGCTACATTGCGCTGTCTTTTTTGTTGAACGTCAATAAGGAAAACCGCGTTTAGCAATTGCGATAGAATTTAATTCAGAGTTGTAAACGGGCCGACTAGTTCAAGCCCGAACCCGGCCCGAACCCCAAAATTTAGGTCCGAACCCGGCTCGAACCCGAAAACTAATTTGAAGCCCAAATTATGCCCGAAAAAACCCGAATGTAAAGTTAGTTATAAAAATTTTGGGAATGTTGCCGGATTATTTTGATTATATTTTTGTACACCTAAGACAAAAAGTACGTCTTAGGCCCGAATCTAGCCCGAAATTTTTGTCAACTTAAAGCCCGAACCCGAACCCGACCCGAAAAGCCCGGCCCGACTTACAACTCTGATTTAATTGATACGACTTAGTAAGAATCAAATCCAAGTGTACGTTTTTGATAGCACAAGCGCTATCCACTGTACCACTGATTGGTTGAGTTGGTAGCAATTGTGTATCACGTGTTAATCTATTTTTTTATGGACCAGAGTTGGAATCTGGCCGAGTTGTTTTAGCCCGAACCTTACCCGAACCCGAAGAAGTAAGCCCGAACCCGGCCCGAAACCGAGGCCTCATAAGGAAGTCCGATTCGGCCCAACAGTAGTTTTTCCAGTTCAGTAAGTAGGCTATGCTAGATATTTGGATGTTAATGTGCTGCAAACCAATTTTATTGTTTAGAAAGAAATAAAACAAAAACACACCAATAAATCAATCAATTGTAAGCAGAATTCAGTAGTTCTATTGCCTCCACGGTTTCTGGAGATAGCAATGTCCGAATGAAAAAACCTTATTAGCTAGTGTGCCCTCGATTGAGCCCGACTGAGCCCGATTTCTCTTTGGAAAGTTAGGCCCGAAACCCGGCCCGAACCCGACCCGAAAAACCCGACCCGACTTCCATCTCTGCTATGGACTCTTCATAACAAAAATTTTATTAATGATTTAATGGTGATGTTTCGACGTTTGCCAGGCAAGAGTTTTGATGTTTAATTGTTTGCGTGATATCCGGCCTCAAAACCATCAGTGCAAAAGCCCTCAAAAGGCGAACGGCGAACACAAAAAAAAGCAATGAGAAATAGTTGTCTTTTCACAGAATTAGAACCTGCAGCCTTTGAATTACCGGTCCACTGTTTTAACCTCTTCGCAGGCTTAATTTTTGGCTATTTAAAGCAACAACTTATAGCTATTTAAATCGAGATGCTAATAGCCTTTAGGCCAGATAGCAGGTCAACGATTACACAATAAAACTCTGGCCCGCAAACCTAAAAACATTACAATTAAATTATTATTGACATCATAGTGCAAACAAGTTGTTGGGTTTAAATAGTCAAAATTAAGCATGCGATGAAACGTCTTCTCTAACTCAGTGGACCGGTCATCCAAAGGCTGCAGGTTCGAATCTTGTGGAAAGAAAACTATTACGCATTGTTTCTTTTGGGTGGTTGCAGGTATGGTGGGTTTTCCCGGGACTTCCACGCTGGTAGCCTTTAGGCCAGATAGCACGCAAAAAATTAAAGAAAAACAAGTTTTTTTAACAGCTCCAGTAACATTGATAAATACTTGGTAATCAACCACGCGCAAACCGAACTGAAGATATAAGGGTTGAAACTTTTAAGTTTTCGACATACAACTATAAAAATCACAGTAGAATGTTGAAAGCACAACTGTCTGTGTCGTTTTGAGATCTAATTAGGTGCTATTGTAATCTTATTCAAATAGTTTTCAATATATTTGGTTAAGCTTTTGGCTTTTGTTTTCAGCTTTTTACTCTAATTTATCCAAAAGTTTTACTCTAGTTTTTCCAACTTTAGTTCAAAATCTTATTTCCAATGTTACTTCATTAATGTAATAATAATTTCACTCTGCTGTAAATCATTTTTCAAGTTTTCTTGGCCGGGTAAAATCAAAACAACCTAGTCGTCTTGGAGTCCAGCTGCCATCCACTTAATTTTCTTCGCGGCTCACCTCAATATTCCCATTGAACGTCAATTAAGAAAGCTTCCAAAAATACAGACTTGGCAGTCCATTAGATTTTAATTCACTGTAAATCGAACTAAGATTTATTGCTTTAGTAGCACTCACTTCATCTACGTACGGGCGCGTAGCCAGAAATTTGCAATGGGGAGGGCTGTTTCGGTCGAACAAACCGGACTGAAAGGAACTTAGTCCAGAAAAAGAGCAATTTTTGTGCGCAAAATAAGGTGAACACCCAAAAAAAGGTCTTCACCCAGGCTCAGGTGCGGTTTTTGCGGACGAACTCACTTCAAATTCACTGTCTAAGTAGACAATTTCTCATCGCCGATAAAGCAATGAATCGCCGATGCCAATGGGGGGCTATTTTTGCTTTTTGTGCAAAAATCAGCCTCAAAAGTACTAAAAATGTGGTATTTCGCTTATTCTGCAGGCCAATGGGCCCTTGACTACGCTACTGTCTACGTACGTATCACTGATCAAACGTTTTGACTGTAAAAACAAAATACATTCTACGGAGAAATACATTCTACGGAGACGTATTACACATATAACATTCTACGGAGAAATTATATTGTAACACAATCATTCGCTAAGCAAGAATCAGAGTGTATGAAAGTTCAATTCTCAATTCAAACAAGCAGTGATTAGAGTAAAGC